>CM071949.1:24360000-24782500 GCA_036784905.1 Acrossocheilus fasciatus | reverse complement strand
CAAGGTCAGGCTAGTGTTTCATTCATTTTAAAGGATTTCTGTAGGGCAAGGGCTATACTCAAACTGGGATTTTCCGGGAGGGAAGATCTTGCCCCACTTTCTATCTCTGCAGGAGACAAAACATACGTGCCAAACAACCAGTTCCAGTAAGATCAGATCCTCCCATCTGAGCATTCTTTAACCAGACCCATCACAATCTGTCATCAGCTTTTATTCTGTTATTATTATTTTGTGTTTAGTTGAATATCTTGGAATACACTTTGTTTGGTTTTTTTGTGGTCTGAAGCTTATTTTAGTAACTTCATGAAGGCATTAATCAACAGAATGTCTTTATGATGAGAAGCAGGCGTGAAATACTGTCATCATAACCAAGTGTCCGGGAAACATTTTTTACCGTTTCGTTTGGTGCCAGCATTGCCCTTATCACAATATACTCTTTTTGCAACTTCCACAGTATTCCTGTCACATGTGTAAAATCACCATCTGAACTGCCTTTAATTATATCTGGATTCTCCCTCTTGGTGGTTTGGCATAGCTGCCCTATACAGCACTAATATCACTCTAACCGATATGCTGTGATTTGATTATTTTCATCAAATGGATTTCTGTGGTATTTCAGTTTCTTGTTGTGTTATATATATATATATATATATATATATATATATATATATAGCACATTATACAAACAAGCTTGAAAATAGTATTGGTATGGATCATAGCTGGATTGAGGAGAAAGAATAGCAGAGGAGTGGATGAATGCAAACAAACATTTTTGGAGGAGAGAACAGCTGTCACGTCTTGCATGTGTCAGTGGGGGAGGGCAGGAGTAGGTCACAGCACTCTGTGTCAACCAACATGTTTTGATGACCACACACACACACACACACTCACTCTCACCCTCACCCTCACCGTGTCAGCATGCAGCTTTAGTTTCTGAGCTTGGCTTCGCTGTGAGGTCACACTGAACAGAAAAAAAGCTTTCCAAGCTGAATTACAGGGTGTATTGTTTGCTGCTTATTGAGTTGTTGAATTTGCTGGTATGACTGGAATGTCTCTGAACACAATGCGGTAGTTTAAGAAGCTGAACTCAGCACTTGCTCAATAATAAAAGTACGATGCTAGAAAAGTCCATGATCAATAATATTTTGAGCTTTATGGATGTATGTATGTAAAATGTCCAAAAAAATCCTATATATTTCCCCCCCCCTATATATATATATATATATATATATATATATATATATATATATATATATATATATATATATATATAACTTTAATAACATATGCATTTTTTTTTCTATTATAAAATAAATGATGATTAAAACATATCATCTAAGAAATTAAATGTAAATGGGAAACACTGTAATTATGTTTGTATTATAGACATGACATGCATTTTGATCATTGAATAAAACAGTGAAAGGAAAATGAACTTGGCTAGACGAAAGTCAAAATGCAGAAATGTTTAACTAAAACTGCATTGAGAAGCACTTAAGTCATAGTTTCAGGAAAGAGTAGGGGTGTTTTTACTTTATCTAATAACAGGATTCCATGAAATTCAGATAACAAAATGAGATTTTTTTTTTAGGATTTTTCTCTTATGTACAGAGAGCCAAAAAAAGTGCTTTTTCTGTATTTTATCATACAGATTTTTTTTCCTTAAAGATCTTTGCTGTTTAAAGAAGAAAAAAAATGGATGAAAGAGATTCAGCAGGTCTTTGGCATGAAATCTGCAGCTCTTATTTTAGGGGGATGTGGGGCTGGTTTGGGGGAAACTGCTTTCCTCTCTGGAATTTGAACGAAGGCATGTGTGTCACATATGTGTGTGTATAATAATGGTGGACTGGAGAGATCTGTGCATTGTTAGTCTTTTCACTATAACAGAGAAAGACAAGGAAAACTGAAAAAGTTGAACTGTTTTGTCAAAAATATACATTTAATATAGTGATCTTATCAATGTGTTTTGCAATAGTTCAGTTAGGGATAGAAGTGCAAGACAATTCTGTAGATTCTGTTTGTTTGTTTTCATTAATTTCACATTGCCACATAAAACTAGTAGAAAACCTCAAATGATAGACCTCTCAGACAGGGTGGATTAAATTTGATTAAATGAGTTTTTTTGGTTAATAACAGACTCAAAAGTTATGTCAAACAATGGAGCGAGAGTCTAGCTATTCAGAAAGATCAGAATCAACCCCTAAAAGCAGCATTTAGAAATTCCCGGATTGAATTCCTGGTGGAAGGAGTGCAGAAAGTGGTGGTGAGGATAGACGAGTCCTCTTAAAATGATATGCAAACCCTAAAAGCCTGAGCTATGATGTTCTTCTCTCTTATTTTCAGTTTTTCCCTCTCCATTTGGCAATTCGAGCTTGGTTGGTACTTTAGGATACATTTGTGGTGAACTCCATTGGCCAGCTCTAGAAGTGTGAGCCAGATGAGCCCGAAAGAGAAGACGGAAGGTGTTTTAATAGATGTGGTGGTGGAAGACAAAGATTGATGGAGAGCTGATCTTCATACAGTTGTCCATTGTTCTAGTGCAGAGTGCTGTCACAACAAAGAGTGTAGGAGGCTGCCATGAGAAACCTACTCGAGGCTGTTCCAAAAAATGCATTAAAGTGTCAAAGAAAGTGTTGAGAAATACTCCCAGCCCGCATTACCCTTACAAAAAAAGTATCATGGTGCTAGCCTGCTGATAAAATAGCATGATATTCTTTGAATTTCCAAACAGCATCTTTTAAATAAACACATGCGATCATGTTTTCCAATAGTAGACAGTAGGGTCCAAAAGTCTGTATTTTATTTATGTATTATTTATTTATTTTTATGAAAATTAAAAACATGAAGGTTAAGAGATACAAAGAAGAATACATATTTAAGTAAAAGAAATACATTATAAATACTAAATGTTAATACTGATTTTTTTTTTTTTTAACTCATTGTTATAATAATATGGATTTGTTATGAAACAAATTGTGTTAAATTAATATTTCAAACAAAACAGATTTTGCAGTACTTTTTTGTAAAGGTAATGCACCATTTTTAAAAAGAAGCCATTGTTTGTCCCATGAAATATGACTTAGGGCCCATACTGCACTGCTTTAAACCCCATGTCTCTGTTTACCTCTAGGAGGCGCTTGTTTTCTCCTTTAAGACTGGGGGCCTCCATACTCTTCCAACTCAAAGGGTGAGGACATGCATTGTGCACTGACTGACAGGAAGTCGCTTCCTAGTGCTTGTCCATTCCTATCCTCTCCATTAGGTTCATGCATACATGGTCAAAACCCCACCATATGGACGTGTGACCCCCTAAACACAGCGTGTGATTGGTACCAGAGGGTACATTTGTTGTCATAAAGCACTGAGGTTATTTTTAAATGATAGATAGAGCCTTTTTTTTTTTTTTTGGTTCCTCCCTCCCTTTTTGGCTTTTCATTCTGTTTTGGTCATTTTTGACTGATTAAAAAGTAGGTATGTGGTCTGTTGCATTTCAATGCTTCCTTCCCACAGTAAATAAAGCTTTGATGATTTGGGGAAGGACATTAGAGATCGCAAGTAGAGTCCAGTAGATTAATTCATTGCATATTCTTCATTTATTCAGGCTGTTGTCATGTCTGTTGTCTTTTTCTCTTTGCAAGAACAGATTAAAAATAAAAACTACTTGCAACACACTGTTTGATAAAACTAAATGAGCTCTTGCTACACAAGTTCTTGTGGTTTTGAGAGCTTGTCAGTCTCCCTTTAGATTATAAATACTGTAAAGCTTTACAGTATTTTACTGAATATTGAACTGGTAACTTGAAGTTTGTTTTGCCTATATGCAGTGACGACGATCAATGTAAATCAGATGTTTTATGATCGAATGAATAACTCCGATCATTTTCACCAAACTCACACTTGTCAGCCATGATTTCTGTTCTGTCAGTCTTTAACACCCATTTTAGCCAATGTTTTGTCAATTCAGAAACAAACTGCTACTGTATCAATAGCATACATGATAGCTGGGTTACTTCTTAAGATGAACTACCCACAAATTGTATGAATTATAATTATCACAAATATTCTACCACTCAAAAGTTTTTAAAAGAAATCTCTTATGCTGACCAAGGCATAATTGGTCAAAAATACAATAAAAACAGTAATATAATGAAATATTACAATTTTAAACAACTTTTTTTATTTTTTTTATTTTAAAATGTAATTTATTCCTGTGGCATGAAAGCTCATGGAAAAGCATCACATGATTTTTTTTTAGATTTGGTGCTCAAGAAGCAATTCTTATTACCACCAATCCTGAAAATAGTTGCGCTGCTTGATATTTTTTGTGGAAACTGAAAAAGTTCAAAAGAACAGCATCAACGGATCAATTTAATGCATCCTGACTGAATAAATGTATTAGTTTAGTTTAAAAAAAATCTTACTGACCCCAATCTTTTGAAGAGTATTGTATGTAATTAATGGATACATGTCAACTATAATGGATACAAATAGAGCAGGACAGAAAACATGCAACCCAACTGTCAAAGTGACGTAAAATGCTTATTTCTAGTGGAAGCTCTGATTCTATGGATTGATCCCGGACACCTACTCAAATCATCTCCCTACTTGAAATTGAGATATTTGAAGTGATTCTGTCTCCATCACTCACTCATCTTTCTCTCTTTCTCCACCCCAGGGCAGTGACAGTGAATACGAGGTGGACCCCAACCGACAGAAGACCCATTCGTTTGTCAACCACTACATCAGCGACCCCACCTACTACAACTCCTGGCGCAGGCAGCAGAAGGGAATCTCCCGAGCACAGGCCTACAACTACACCGAGTCAGAATCTGGAGAGCCGGAACCCTGCGCCCCTCCACCGCCTCTGCCCCCTCTACCCCCGTTCCCCCCGCAGCTCAGTTCCCCTACGCCCCAGAGCCAGTCCCAGACTGGCAGTCTGTTTAGACCCAAGGGCAGCCGGACTCCCACTCCATCCCAGCAGAGCTCCAACCCACCCAGTCAGCACGGCACACTTTATCGGCCCCCAAGCAGCTTGGCCCCAGGCTCCCGGGCCCCCATCGCTGGCTTCTCCTCCTTTGTTTGATCGAATGAAGATATCGGTACATGGAAATTCAAAACAAAGGCAGGGGATCTCTTACTTTCCCCAACGTCTGGTCAAACTCACGTCTATAGAAGAATGACAACAAACATCAGCCCTGGATCTGTTGTGCTTTACTTGTCATTGCAAGCTGATTTTTATTTTTGTATACTTTCTTTGATCACACAGTTTGTTTGTTTTTTTTGTTTTTTTTTTTGCTTGTGTGTGCTCAGCGTGTTTCGCTTATAATGAAAGACAATCACTTGGAAAGACACGTAAACGCATCGGTGAGCTTTGTTTGTTTTGGTTTGGCTTTTTTGTGCCGTCTGAACAAACTGCATGACTTCTTTATTGTTCAAACAATTCATTTTGTTTGCTTTTTCATTTTGTTGTTATTGGTTCTTTTGTTTAATTGAGTTCCACAAAAGAGTACAACACTAACACTAAGTTACGAATGCTGGACAAAAGCACCGACACATGAAAAAGAATTTAAAAAGGCTATGGAGAAAATCTCAGCACTTGGACCGCATCAAGAAAATCGCTAAATGGTGGTTTTGACTGCGGTATGTTTGTTCTTACACAGATGACAAAGTACTGCGGTGATTACAAGAGGTTAAAGTTCATTTGACTAGAGACTATGATCTGATAAAGACCCGCCTGCACTTAGCACATGTTTGAGTTGGAAAGCCAGCATCATTTATTGATGTCACCAGTGCTCTGAAAAGGCCAAAGGTCAAATTAAGTGCTTCATGCTAATCTGTGTATTGAATGTTTTTTTTCCGGAGATAAAATGTAGATTGTTCGTAAAGTTGAGCACGAGTATATTTTCCCTCGTGAAGCTTATGGAAGGCCAAATATGTAAGAGTCTGATTCACTATGATATTATTATACTATTGCTCTGGATTCATTCAGATTCAGAGTCATTCATGTCAGCAGCGGGTGTGTATGTGTGTATGTGGTGGGCGGGGTCATTTGTTGCTCCTTTTGATTTGACTCTATGATGTCATCCTGAGCTTCAGGTTGCACTTCCGCCGTGCAAACGGTAACTTCGGACACTAACGTCAATAAACAGCAGCGGATATCGGATATATGCCAGCATCTCAGGCGGAGCTGGATGTCAAGCATAACCACCGCTCAGATTTTGCCTTTCCTGATCATCTGGCAAGACATAACGTCATAGAAGCTGACGACATTTCAAAGATTGTGCAACCAAGCAAATGTATTGTACCTGTGAACTTTGGATTTTTCACCACTTCGCTTTGGCGCGGCTATTCAGAGTTACTGAAGATAAAAGAAAATGGACTAAGGGACCCAACACGACGCCAGCAGAGAACTAAACGGCACTTGCACAGCTTACTTGTGAGGTTTAATGATGTTGTTTGCTTTTTCTTTTCCGTGAAGTGATTTTACTGTCTGTATAAACAAGGTCAATCACATGCTCAGTCTGCCTGAACACAGTATATTCCTAAATAAATTATGTTTTCTGCAAACGTTATTGGTTTGAACATTGAAGAGCACGAGAAATGAGCATTCATGGGTTATGAGTGACTAACGTAAGAGAGAAAGTGGTTCAATCTAAGTGAAAGTGTCCTTAAAATTGCATTACTTTAGCTGTTTAGACTTTACCACAGACACGATGACTATGTCTGAATATCTGAATATTACTGGTGCTAGTCCAGCTGGTAAACCAACATAGCCAAATGAAGCTGGATAACCATCATGAGATTTCCAATCAAACTGGTTGACCAATGAAGTCTTACTGGTTAAAAATTTGTTCAAAATTTACTCCCAATCATGTCGTTCCAAACCTGTATGAATGGTAGCACAACAGTTTCAGTTCAAAATTTACTTTCATTGAATAAAAAATACAATGGAAGTCAAAAGGAAATGAAACACTCTGGTTAGTGTGGGAAACTTGTTGCACCTGGTTAATACAGCGTCATTTGGCATTGAGAGCTACAGAGGTGGCCACACATTGCAACAGTGATTTGAAAGATCACATTAGTTTACCATTTTAGGAATAACTCCATGTGGACCCGGGGCTTAAGGGGCTTCAGACAGGTGGGGATAAACACACATAGCATTTATTAGAGTTGTGTATTTTTAGGCTGTATTTTTATCTTTATTGAAGGTTTTACCAGGTAGGATGTGTTCTTGGATGTGTTCCTAGATTTTTTTGTTGGTCCTGGAACAACATTCAGGTCCAACGAATGTATTCCAAACTCTGTTTAATGGGAATATACCTTGGCCAAGTGTGCAAGTCTGCAATTGCGTCCTTGCAAATACGTTTCAAACTTAACCCTAACTCTGAAGTCTGATAGGACTGATAGGATTGTTGAACCAGGACCAACAAAGATTTCATATTTTTGCATTCTTTCGCACTTACAATGTGTGAAAATCCATCTTAACCCTCTGATAAACATATATGTGGCCTGTCACTCAAAGTTTCCCATTCTGTTGCTCTGATTGGCTTAATGAGTGTGGATAAATTAGATCAGCAGACCTGTGAAATCCTGTTGTGTTGGAAGCATCTGTTGCCTCCAGGCAGCCTCAAATTCAGAGAGAATAAAGCCAATCAGTCATGATTCAATTTATATTCTGATTATCTAATTAGAAAAGGACCATTTAATTATCTTATTTCCATAATTGTATCTCCTTTTTTTGTGGTGACAACTGCAAAAGTGATACAGTATGAACTCGTTCCTCTTTTTTTCATCCCAAGTATGGCACGAATGAGCCAGAAACTTATACATTAATGGTGTCAGAGGCAAAACAGGCAGGAATGTAACTAAATGGAGGGAGATTCCACATCATATTCATTCCAGCATAAGTCCGTTTTATGTCCTATTAAACCTAATTTCCCACTTAAAGCTAATTTTCTTGATTTAAATATAGCGGATGAACTAATATAACAGTAAAATGGCAAATGTTGGGTCATAAAACTGGTCCTAAGAACATGATTTCAGTGGAGGAACTTTCAAAGTGTGGAGGAAAATTCTTCATGTTCTTCACCATAAGAAAGGTCTAATCAAACACAGGTGTTTCTGAGCACCACATACCTGAAGTCAACTGAAATGGCTTCTGACAGATAAATGATTAATGCGCACCAGTCAAACAGATATAAATGGAAAATGTGCTTACATAATCTTGGGTTATATAAGGATTGTGAATGCAGCATGTCTTGGAGTTCCCAGGCATTAGATATGCTATGGGTTTAGATGTTAAGTCTCAATGGAAAGAAATGATCTGAACTTCTGACTTAGATATATCAACCTACAAACAGATTTTTTTTTTAGCAAGTTAGCAGTTAGCAATGTGTCCAACTTCTGGGCTACAATTCAATGTTTCATTCAAAGGTGCTTGTGAAGCTCTGCAGCTGTGATTCTTGTTTAAACCATCTGCAGTCACTTCCTGTTTGAGGTTACTTCTTTGAATTTTGTGTTAATTATTAAATTATATTATGTCCCTCTTTCACAGAAGGGTAATATGCACCGTGTTGAGATCAAACGACTGGATAAATGCTTTTGATGGCAATTATAGAGTAGAGTTTTACCACTGGATATGAGTCCATTGATCAGCCCGTTTGCTAGCACTATAAAGGGCATGTCAGGAAGTAATCGCCTTTTTGAAAAGTTATGGGATTTTTTTTTTTTTTTCGGCATTTTAAAAGCTGTTTTGAAGGGGATATTGACTGTAAAAAAATGTGTAAATGTGTGGTGGTTTTACAGCTCTATTATATACAAAACACATGTATTCCCGCCTTAAACTTTAGGTGGGCCATTTGGATTTCCATATTTGGATTTCCATATCTTACCTGCAACATTCGTACTTGGATGTTATTGGTTCATTTGAATGTTATTTTGTTCGTTTTTGGTTATTATGCTCTTTTTGATCCCTGATGTGATGTATGGTTGGACTGTGTGTGTGGATGCAATGAGAATGAGTGAATGTTTAGATCCGCTACTATTTTTTCTTCGCTGCCTGGTCGAGGGAGATTTAGCGTGCAGACATGTTGTACAAAATAAGCTTATGTTTGTCTCTTTTTGTGTGTGATGGTGGGAATTTGAACACATTTTGCCTTTCAGATCTGTGTAGAACTTAAACCAAAAGAAGTGTTTTGAAAATAGAGAGCTGAAATGAAGGTCTATTCAGATGTACGTTTATTTTTTATCATGTTGAGATGTTTAAAGGGCATGCATTTCATTGTATGCCAGTTTGCAAATATGACCACTGGAGTCGTATGTCACTATGAATCACCCAGCTGAAGAGGATGTATGTGGTTGGGTTTGTCACATTTGTTTAGTGTGGTTATTGCGTCAACATCAATCCACTTGGTAACTGTAACCACAGCTGTAATCAAGCAGAAATTTAGCTTTTTTTTTCATAGACAAAAGTTGATCATAGCTACTTTTGTAAAGACATCTGTTGGCCTTGTTTTAGTTAAATTTATTATTATTATTATTATTATTATTATTTTTTTACATATGATATTTGTTCATTTAAAATTATTTTTGTCTTTTCCTGTGGTGTGATTTACTTCATCAGTATTATACCAGTGCTGCATCTAAGGATGTTTAAAAATGCCTACAATTGGATATATTGTATTATAATGAGTGTTTAGTGCCAAGGTTGTACTATGTGATCAAATATGTATATTCTGTACTAGACAATATATATGAAAAGAAACAATCACTTGAAGGAGCTCTTGAGCAGTCAACGATCATCTGGCTTTGGGTAAAATTCTTTGTCTTTGGAAAAATACAAATAAAAAATAAGATGACATGAATTATATTATTTTCTAAATAAAATGAAACAAAATCAAACAAGTCAATTTGTGAAATTATTTATATTTCTTTAAATCTCACCGTCTATGCTTACTATTAATATGAATTATATAATATATTTATTGAATATTATTATACTATTTTATTAAAATAAAATTGCATGTATATAAAAATAATGCATTGCTATTTAATAATTATAAATATATTGTATAAAAATGTGTATAAAAACTTGAGGTTGTTTAATGTGTACCTTTAAATTCAAATAAATGAACAATCTTTATATGTTAGTCTACAGAACTGGTCCTTTAAGAGGCAATGGGAGACTGATCTTACATTGGAAAGGGGCGGATCGCACTCGCTTATGCTGATGTAAGGGGGCGGGGTTATGGGCGGGGCGTCGCCACACACAGTCAGAGGACTCTTGAACTGCTTTAGTGCGCCATCGCGCTTCGAACGGACAATACGTGAAGACGCGCTCGTCAGGATTCTGCGCTATTTGTCCTTTTTAATCACTTTTGATTATCCATAAACGCGTGGTTGCAACAAAAAGCTGTCTAAAGTTTGAAGGATATTGGAAACATCTGTCAGGCTGAGCTTGTGTTTTGTTATTATTCACTTCTCTTTTGTTTGGAGTGTGATTCCATTGAACTTGTTCCATTGTTGGTGGATGAGAAGCTCAACTTGGCATTGAGACGCCTGGGATCCAAACCTACGGAGCAAACAGTGGTAAGACTTTACTGTTTACATAAATTATTTTGTTTGTTCGACATGTTCCAAAAGGTCCCATCAGAACTTTAAATAAAAGTAAAGTACAGTGTGTTGGAGATACAATGAAGCATTTGCTCTTCAAGTGTCTTACACTGATATACGTTTTCATACAGATCTTTCTTCTGTCCTGCAGTTGTGTTTATGAATCAAGGGCCAGTCGGACAGGTATCTCATTCATTTGAATGTCAAATTGACTTCACATCTCCAGATTTTTACAGTTTTAATGTGTCAATGCCCAGACATTCCTCTACTGTGTGTAGTTTGCTTTGTGATGTGTCTACCATAGTGTTTCTTGATTTAAGGCTTATTTTACCCTAAAATCGATGAGTTAAATAATTAACTGCATGTATACATTATATTTCTTGGAAAATTTTAATTGTTGTCAGTTTAACCCAAAAAATTAATTGAAAATATATGATATGGTAATAAATTAAATTAATGCAATAATGTTTATTAATGGCCATTTATAATAACTCAATGTATTTAAATATTTTTCAGCTTATTTTATATTATTTGATATTTAAAATGTTTGCAGAATGCATTCTCTCGGATATTTTGCGTATGGCTTTTTATACTTAATATATGGAAAGATCTTCATTGCTCCTATTAAACTGTTTATTTACAGCTCTTCTTCGTTTTACAACCAAAGGAATTTTACCTAACTTATCTGCATTTCACCTTTTAGATTGGAAGTTTTGTAGGCTACCAATGCACAAGAGTGTGAAGTTGAGCTAGCAGTTAACAAGTGACCTCTAATGGGGGTCTTTGACATGCAGCTTGTTGGGATGGCAAACTAAAAGGGAAACGAGGAGCTTGTGATTTTGAGTCATTAGTATAGTGGTGTTAAATGCCTGGTTTGAGCTTGAAGCTGATGTTAGGCTGTTAGCTTGCTGTTTGCATCTGAATTGAAGAAAAAGTTGTAGAATTGTTGCACTTTAAACAGAATGAAGTGTTGCGTAACTACTTGGAGGAATTAAAAGTCCACGTTGCAATGAAACGGGAATC
Source organism: Acrossocheilus fasciatus (assembly GCA_036784905.1). Taxonomy (NCBI): domain Eukaryota; kingdom Metazoa; phylum Chordata; class Actinopteri; order Cypriniformes; family Cyprinidae; genus Acrossocheilus; species Acrossocheilus fasciatus. The sequence goes on along the minus strand of CM071949.1, from coordinate 24,770,866 downwards.
CAAGTGAAGTATTCCAAGAACCTCTTTCTTGGATTTCCAGATGCATTTCCCATATACATTGTCCTGAACCTATTGGTCACATCTCTTGCATAATACATATTGGTCAGACAGCTGCATTTTCACAGTTCGTTAGTCTAACAGCCCAAACTGTTGTTTGCACAAAATTGGCAAGCACTCTGGTATTGTAAAAGGTTATCAGAGTGAAATTGATTGACCCTAATGGGTTGTCTCAACAGCACAATCAACTTTTGATTATCCTGGGTTGACTCTTTAAAAAAAAAAAAAAAAAAAAAAAGTACAAATGCCATCTGTTGCTCAAAGAAGAAAGGGCGTTTTAATTTCTCATCTAAATTTCTCAGTTCATCTGAGCAAATGAGTACTGCCATAAGTGATTTTAATGAAATTGATAACCTGAGTGTCGTGTGGTCCAGAGGATTGACCCTTAACCTTTTGGCATTTTTGGCATTCTTGGTATCAATATTTGTTAAAGGGTGCATTGGTGTTTCTGAGCAACCCTGCTGCCAGAACTCTAAGGTCAGTTTCTGCCCGGAAAGTCCAAATAATTTGCTGTATGCCTGGAGTCAAAGCTGCCTGGTTAATATCCTGAGCTCATTTTAATATTCCAGTTAGGAGAGCAGGCCAGCAGAGAGAGACAGTTCTGGTCTAAATTGTAGCATGGGAGATGTAGGCCAAGGTCGTAGTGTGTGTGTGTGTGTTTTAAGGCCAACCTGCTAGATGGATGGATAAATGCAGTGTGTTCTTTTTCCACTCTTTTTTTTTTTTTCCTTTCCTCATTTTCTCTCTGCCACTAATTCTCTGCCCCATCACTTTGCAGCCCCATTCCCTCCTTTCTGTCACTTTTAAAATGAGATTCCATGCATTTATCTGCATTTTACACGCATACTTTTTTAAAGAGTGCCACTTTCTTTACACCAAAATGAAAAGTCTAATTCTTTAGTCATCTCACGTCATTAAAAATGTGTATATGGCTGCACGATTTGGGGGGAAAAGTCTTGTGTGAGATTTTTTTTGATAAAAATTGCAATTGTTTTAAAATACTATTTTAAAAGATCTGCCAGGTTTGCTGTGCCTGGTTGTAGGGCTGCATAATTTGTCCAAAAAAATGATGGTTATATTTCAGTATGCTATAAAACAGTAGTAGTCGTAGTAGTATTCATTTTTGTTATTATGATTATTACAAAATAAAAAAATTAAATAAGAATTATTACTATTGATGTATTTTACTTTAAAATAAATAGTTGTGAATAATAATAATAACAACAAAAATACAATTTATTTTACAGTACAACTGTAAAATTACAAGACTTCGATACTGAAAACACTGGATCATCTTAAAAATGAACATTGTCCCACACTTCACTCTGAGACACAAAGTGGATACATTTATTTAATTAAATTGCAGTCTTTGAGATTTCATAATTGCACTAAGCCATATTGCATGTTTTCTATTTTATTTACATTTGCATTTAGTCATTTATCACATGGTTTTATCCAAAGATTGTTAGATTAATAATGCAGCCCTACTTGTATGCTGTTATTTTTTCCATTGAACAATTAGAAACATTTCCAGGACTCTTCATGCAGCTCACAATGTCTCATAGAGACCAGTGTGACTATGACTTATACTCCAAAATTATCAACCAAAAAAAAAAAAAAATACGGTCCCTAAACAGTTGTTTTGCCATTGCTTAGTGTTGCAGCCTATATTCTAAAAAAGTGCCGTTTTTTGATTTTCACATTGATTTGAAATGCGTCAGCAGAATCTTGCTTGATGCTTATGTGTGTGTACAGCTCTAGTGAGTAAGTGTGTGATTTGTAGTAATGCAGCTGGCTGTCTTCCCGTCCACTGCTGATATAATGTGATTTATCTGCAGCACTGTGAGGTGTGTATGTGTGTGTTAGCAACTCACATCAATAGTATGAACAATTCTTAGTGTACGAACATCACGGTGGCTTTCTTGTGACTCAGCAGCATGAGTCAGTTGTGCTCTCAGATAGACTCCTGTGATGTAATCAGCCCAGCTGTCGACACACACTATGGGAGGTCGAATGTCTGCGTTCAAAGGGACTAAAGTTCAACCAGGGGGGCTTTGAAAGCTTAACCTTCCTAAATTTAACCCACAGGTTCATGTAAGTTGTTCGTTATGGTGGTTAGTTATCATGGGTGTTCCTGGCCTTTCTAGATAACATCACCCACTCATCCAGTCTGTCTCATAGATGTTTGTCGGTTTTGTGTTAAACCACGTTAGGTCAAAACTATAGGCTGTAAGATTTAAATTTAATATCAATATTTAATGAGTCTGGTTGTACTCAAATGATCCGTTTTAGTTTATTGGACGCTACTGATCCAAAAATTTGAATTTGTAATATTTTATGAAATGACTCTTATGCTCACCATTGCATTTATTTAATCAAAAATGTACAGCAATATTAAAAACAGTACCTCGATTTAAAATTACTTTTTTATTTTGAGATATTTTAAAATATAATTAATTCCTGTAATGCAAAACTGGATTTTCAGCATCATTACTCCAGTCTTCGGTGTCATGTGATCCTTCTGAAATCATTCAAATATGCTGATTTTGCTGCTCAAGAAACATTTATTATCATTGTTGAAAACACTGGTGCTATTTAATATTTTTGTGTAAACCATGATAAAAAAAAAAAAAAAAAAAAAATAGGATTCATTTATGAATAGAAAGTTCAAAAGAGCTTGAAATAAAAACTAAATATCTTTAATGTAATTCATGTAATAATTTTATGCATTCTTGCTGAATAAAATTATGATTTTCTTTAAATTTAAAAAAAGTATAAATTTCTTTTATTATTCTATTCTTTAATTATTGTGTTTTTTTTATTATTAGGCTACAATTTTATATTATGTTTAATATTATTGTGATGCAAAATCGCTTTTGAGCAGCACGGCATGCTATTTATTATACAATGACAGGAAACGCCTGTGAGATATTGTTAGCTTTTATTTAGAAGACTTTGAACTGGGGAAAACTGTATTGCATTCATATCAGAACTCAAGGGAAAGTAAAACTATTTTAACCACAATATTTTTAAACTGTCTCCTCTCCTCATGAACTTGAATAAGATGACCCGAGCTCTTTGCGTCAAGCCCAGCTGAGGCCTCAGGAATCTGACATACTAGAGGCAGAGAAGCGTATTCCTCTGAAACAGAGCCTCCTGCCGTCCTACAGGCTGACCCCCACTGACACTGGGCAATGAGCCAGTTCTCCCGATTCCAAGAAGACCAAAACCCTGTAGCGCCGAGTCCGTAGGAATCCTGTCATACGACCTTGTTTAACTTTCTGTTAACTAGTATAGCTTGCAGTCTTTATTAACTCACTTGCTATCAATCTGTGCTGCTGCTGTGTTTTCACAACTAAAGAAGCTATGATAAATGATTCACTTCCCACACTGTAAAAAAACGGCAGCTGTGGTTGCAGGAATTCTACCGTAAAAAATATGGTAGCAACATTTTAAGTTTTACGGTTTTAAACTTAAATTTACAGTTAAATACCGTGGTTTCATTAACTGATATAATGGTAATATACCAACCTATTGAAGTACTGAAATCAGTGTTTGTCATCACAGGTCTTTTCCTGTTCTTGGACAGAATAAGTTGTACAGTGAATCAGACTTCATTTTGGTAGTCAAAAGTCTTGACAAGTGAGACTCTGGTAACTTTAGCAATATGCATTAACAGTAATGTAAAATAACAGTTGATATTATAGTGAAAATTAATGTCAGACTACTCATTTTCTATGTAGTGAACTTGTGTTGATAAGGTCAGTGCTCTGGACCTTATCAATTGACATTGATAAGGAACTAGTTCCGTCACATACTCCAGCCTGAAGTAACCCATGTGTTTTAGTAACCTTTGGTTTCAAGATGACTACTATTGAATTTCAGACCGAGATTCATTGTTTCTTATTTCAGCCACCCTCATTTTTGAGATGACAAAATCATGAGTACTGTGTTTTGGATAGTGTTGAAAGATGTAAAACCTGTTTAAGTCACTGTAATCGTGTAGCAGCTTAAAGAGGACAGATGGTTTTCTTAGGGTTGAGCCGAACATTTTTGGAGTGACAGTATTAGCATCACTCCCTGTCAAAGCAGTTCTCGACTTGAGTTTCCTGTTTCTCTTTTAGACAAAAGCTCTAAGCACATTATTTCTAATAATTGGCACAGCCCAACAACTAGTCCGGCCACATTTCACACAGACTGCTTTGTAATTTTGTTGCCCTTTTCTGTGTGTTTTAGCCCTTTGATCTTTTGTCTTGAAGCTAAGCTGGTAATGATACCATTAGTGTGTTTATCACCTTATTAACCTCCAGTATATCCTGATAGTTTATCAGTGTTCGTCAATAGTGATGCTTTTTATCCACTAAGATAACACCAGAGCCAATGATGATAAATTAATTGCCGTAATTTCCAAAGCCATTTTGTTTGGACACTTGCTTGTGGTACTCATTTTTCACACAGTGAGAAAGGGAAAAACCATTCCTTATGTTTCTCACTGTCTCTTCTTTTATTCTTTACATTCCCTTATGCTTACATTCCCTTATTCTCTCTCCATCACTCACTTTCAATCAGTTTCCTTCTTTCTCTTGAATAGAGTTAACAGGTGGCCTCCCTCAAGCATGTGGCTGGTGAAAAGAGAAAAGGAGGAATTATTTTCTCTGTTAGTGTCCATTCCCATTCCAGATGCTCCAGGCTTCACTTGAGTAATCCAATATCCTTAAAGATCCATAACATATGCCCTCTGTCACTCAGTGTCATTATGCTCAAAGTAACCCACAAATGTGGCCCGAATTCATGGACACGTAACCAATACATATGTGGAAAAATCATGTGTGGTCTTTAGAGTGTTTATATTTCCATAGATTACTAGCAATTTAGCAGTTGTGTTTTCAAAATAGACCAACAATTGACCTCCCTCTAAGCTCCACCCACCTAGTCAAACTTACCATAGAAATATAGTGGTGACTTTTTATTTTATTTTTATTTATTTTTTATTTTATTTTATTTTGAAACTGCTTGTCCTACACAGGATCATAAGGAACTTGCCCCAGGCTTTGCGGAGAATAGCACCCTGGATGGATGACGTTTAAGGTTAAGTTAAGGTTAGGTTAAGGTTAAGTTAAGGTTTAAGTATAAGTTAAGGTTTAAGTTTAGTTTTGTTTGTTTGTGACAGGGTTTCACAAAATGAGCAAACTATCACAATTTCAAAGATAATATCTTTTGAGATTTATTTGTAGCTATGGCCATAATGGATATATTTCTCCTCGTTTTGTTTGTGTAAAGGGATTGGCTCATACTTCAAATCATTTCTTTGTTAAGCTCTATTTCTGTGGCCTGTTTATTTGAGTCTATTGTGATCGCTGTGACTTCCACAGTTTCAGTGTCTTTGAGGGCAGACAGTTGGGCGTTTCCAGAGGCCTTGTCCTATGGAGGATCACTTATATGCTTCAGTAAACTCAGACAGTAGGTCAATGTGTGTGTTGAAGGTGGAGTGTTGTATTGATCGGTTCTGTCGTGCTTCCTATTTTAAACGTTGGGAATCAATCTTGGTCTTTTAAGTGTTGTTGATTTCAGATTAAGTGATTTAGGCAGCATTTAACTAAAATAACACCATGGTGATGCTATTGAAAATAGATTTACCAAAGGCACTGTCTGTACTATCATTATAAACACCAAAATACTGAAATATTGCGTTAATATGTATTAACCACCATTGCCGTCATCATTGTTTTTTTGGCAACCACGGTAAATGTTTGTAATGGTGACTCTGCAATTGATTCTGCTTTGAGAAATAGTTCTTAGACACTGAACTGATTTGGAGACTCTTCTCTTGTGACCAGGAACATCTGGTTTACATTGTAAAGTGAGACCTTTTCAGACCTGCTAGAGCTGAACCACACTGACAGCTGTATGATAGCAATCAGTGCCTGAACCACATCATGCATGCGATACATGTGTACATAAACACAGACTGCTGTCACCATGCTGACTCACTGCTTAAAAGGATTTACACGGGTTTATTAGCTGATGAAAAGTTATGTATAAGAAGGCTGTTGTTGTTTTTTTTTTTACTTTAAGTTAATTGGTATTTCGTCATTGCAGGACAGTTGTGATTGTCTGATGCTTTGTAGATGACGTCAAGTCACAATTACTATAATTATGAGTTTCTGACTGGTAAAACTTGTTCATGTCTTTTTCAATATTTTAATTATAAGTTAGAAATAATTGAATAAAAAGCTCTAACTGCTTCCAACTTGTTGTGATGTCATGTAAAATAGGTCTTAATCATTTAAGGTGTTTATGTGGCTACACTATATATTTTCAGTTGCCATGACTTTTATTAAATAGGACCCAATGAAATCCATTTTTTCCATTCAAATTTTTCTAGACTCTGTTTTAATGATTATAAAATTGTTAAAAATGTGTAATGTTATTTAACATTGTATTAAACAGAAAGCATGACTAGTTAATTGAAATCATGGTACGTACAATATCAAAATAACAATTTATTAAAAGTTTAACAAAAATAAAAATTAAGGCCCTCTGAAATGTTTTATTTTTTTTCTCAAATTCAGGTTTTTTTTCCACACTCTGTTTTCTATTAATTTTCTGAATTCTATTTTAATGGTTTAATTAAATGTTAAGAATTTAAATTAATTTAATTTAAATTATTGTAAACAATTTATCTGTGTTTTTTATAAATAAATAAATAATTTTATTACTTGTACTATCATTACATTACATTAAGTAATATATTTCTGTCACAGTTTCTTCAAGTTAAACCAAACTTTTATTTGACGGGTTGCTGTGAAGACCTTTAAATTTCTGTTTGTATATGCTACTCATATATTAAGGCGGGCAGAGGCTATAAAATGTAGTAAATGAAACTGCACATCTGAACTATTACCTACTCATGTATTTCTCTAATAAAAATATTAAAGTTTAGTTTTCATTTAAGTTCAGCATGACTTTCGAGATACGCCAAAGTAAAATGATGAATGATGATAATTGCTTGTGCTCGCACAGCAGCAAAGTTGTATATGTATGATGTTCCTAGTAAGTGTATGTGTGTTTCAGGTGCAAAGGATTGTGGGAAGTCTTATTTTGGGTTTTGAGATTGTATTTTTAGGTCATTCAGACTGTATTGTTTCAGCTGACAAGTATTTGGTCGTTTCTCTGTAAATGTAAAATCTGGTTCAGTCTTTGAGAGGGTGTAAAAAATGGATGTAAAAAATGTCAGTCATTAATCACTAAATGGTGCAACTTTAGATTTCTCAAGATCCTCTTGTATTGTTTTGATGCTGATGGGGAATTCCTATTAGCAAAACAGAAAGTCGTAAATTATAGATCTTTCTTTTCTTGGGTGCTGCGTTAAAAAAATGCTGCTGGACTGGTGTCTTGTGTACCTGTGAAGGAAATTGTTTTGAAAGATGGGCTTTATACTGTCTGTAATGTATAACACAAACAACCTGAGCGTCCTTCAGCGATGAATCATGCTGTAGACACATTTATTGGCACACATATCATGTAGAGAGACCTACAGAAACAGCAGGATTGGTGAAAATGTGTTTTTAGATTTCAACAGTACTTCGTCTTGTCTAAACTGGTTCAACTTTTGAACCCAGACAGAAAAGATAAATGACCACAAGTTGTCCAAAGTCTGCATTTCACAATTTGAAGCTCTTTGAGAAGGTCAGTCGAGAAATGTCGTCTTTATCTGTTTGACTTGAGCAAAGTGCTTCATAAATTGTAACTGTGTGGAGAACTGAGCAGGGTGGAGGAGCACGATGGACCACAGATGGGGAGAGTGGGGTAAGCTGTGCCACTTTTTACATAAGTATCCAAATAAACCTAATTATATTTCAAATCAAAATGGAAATGAAAGCGTCTGTAACATGGGGGCATAGCTTGTACTCCCACATAAATGGTGTCATGTTAAGGGGTAAGTTGAGTCATTGAGGAATTTTTTTTTTTTTTTCAATTAAAATTGAAACATGAATAACAAAATCAGTGCCCAGTCCCATTCCTAATACACACATTTTGTTTTTAATATGTTAGATAGAGATATAGAGATATATGGATGGATGGATGGAAAGAATAATTATTAGGCACGTTAATATTCTGGCCATAGTTTTTTCCAAGCACATTTTACCAATTCCAAACCACATCAATATTAATAACTACTATTAATTTTGTATTTAATCATTTAGATATCCCACATTTAAAAAGCATAAAATCTTAGATGTTTATTAAGATCCTTCTATTATCTATTGAAACCCACAATAATATTTAAAATATTAGTTAGCTATATATATATATATATATATATATATATATATATATATATATATATATATATATATTTCTAAAATTTATAAACATTAAAGAATATGCTTATATGATGGACCCTTTTTTAATGTGGTCATGTGACACAAACACTGTACAGTTTGTTAGATTAAGGGCTTACCCACTCTCCATCAGAACTGTTCAGAGACATGTAACGTTGGCTTGATTTTCTCTCTGTCTAATGAGAAGTTGGATGGAAATGCCCTACGAGGACTGTGGCCAGCCTGCTGGCGCGCCGTCGTGTAGCACCTCTGCCAAGATGGCACCACCCGATGTGTTTCTGCTTTTCTTCAACACTCTCATGCTTGTGTCCCAGACACATGGGCCCCAAGACTGCCGGCAACACCCAGGACAGACAGCACTGCTGGCTCTCTCGTTCTCATTCTCATCTCTGCCTTTTGGAAAGGTTTATTATGGACCTAAATTCCAAGCAGTCCCTCTTCTTCGCAGTTCAAACCAGATTATGACGTTTGCATTTTCAAAAATCAATTCTTATTCGCTCTCCTCAGCCTGGGTTTGAAGTTTTCTGTTTGTATGTAGAATTGCACAGCTGTGAGAGGATTGTTGGCTGGATCTGAACCCATGGGCCTTTGGCAGAGGAAGACGGCAGGAATGTGGAGTGGAAAGGATGTGGAAAGTTAATCATTAACTTGATTAGTAGGGCACGTTCTGTCTCTTTATACACCGTGATTACAGAGCTGCAACCTTCACCTTGAGGGAGAGTGACTGACAAAGTAAAACGTGAGCTGTAACGGTTGCTTTGAAGAAAAGGTAAAGCTTTTAGAGGTATATTGTTAAACGTTAAGTCAGACTGGACAGTCAAAAGACGTAAAGTTGTGTTTGTGTGTGGCATATGAGGCCTTGCTGGTTTAAACACAGTTTTTAATGTTTTCTGCCTTCTAGTGTGTAATCCTTGTGGTTAGTTTCTGCATGTTTGGCAGAGAAACGTAAAGCGCAAGCACACACACACACACACACACACACACACACACACACACACACACAGTATATCTGTTTACCCCGCTGGCTGCTGAATGCAGACTAAGCTAACGCATAATATCCTGCCAAGAGAAAACCTTCAGATACTAGACTGGGAGGCTGATAGTATTACTCTGCACTGTGGTTGAACTCATTGTGTGTGTGTGTTTGTCCTTCAGCTTGTTGATTGAGTTATAATCTGTTAATGGGCCTGTAATAATTTAACCAAAAAACAAAAACACAGTCATCATTTAATTACTCCTTCTGTTTGAACACAAAAGTTTACGTTTGAAATAATATCCTGGTCATTCCTTTCAGTATAAGTGAATAAGGACTGGTGCTTTCAAACTTAAAAATGCAAACTTTTTTTTAAAAAAGCACTATGAGATGTAGGTGGTATATTGATATATGTTCCAACTGTCTTTTGAAGCCATACAATATCTTTGTGTGAAGAACAGACTAAAATCTGATCCTGAGATCCACCCTTTTCTTCTCTGATTTGTAAACAAAACTTGGAATAGTTTTACAATTGGGACAGTTTTATGCTGCTTTGTGTGTCTTTTTTGATACTCAAAAGCTCCAGTTGACCTTCATCGTGACTGTGTGGCACAGAACAACCAGAGCAGTGTTCAAAATGTCTATTTTTCATACGTTAGCACTTAGCTAAAGCGTTAGTGTCTTTAGCCTGTGCTCACTTGCTTACTGTGTTTATATCACTATCAACACTGGTGCTCAAGTGTTTCTCATGTTGGCGCAAAGGGATATACACAAACATTTATCATGTTTTTCTAGAATTTTTATGGGTGCTCAAGGAGAATTTATTGGTTGATTTGGTGGGTGACTTCATGTCTTCTCCGTATCACGGTGCATTTCCATCTGTTTGTTTACCACTTTATATCTGTGTCTATATGAGGCCTCAGGCCTGCGGAGAGGTTAACAGGAAAAACAGGTTGTAACTGTAGTCAGTAATAACATTTGAAAACTGTACGGCTCTTTTATGCTTACAAGAAGTTAGTGGTTTCAATGAAAATTTCCTGTGAACGTGCTACCTCTCTATTTTGAGTATTACTATATTTTCTACATGAAGGGCGATTATTTAGTATTGTCATGTCTGTTAAAGCCCCAGGAGTTTAATAGATGGAAAAAGTTTATGGGTTCATTGAAAAATCACACACACACACACGTTTGTTTTTGTGAAAAGTAGGCGTAATGTTTTTTTATACTGTACAAACTGTATGTGCTATTGCCCTACACCTAACCCTACCCCTTACAGGAAACTTTGTGCTATTTCAGATTTTCAATACACTCCATTCTGTGTGATTTATAAGCATTTTGAAAAGTGGGGACATGGGGTAATGTCCTGAAAGTCACCTTCTCCTTGTAATACCTATGTCATACCCTTGCCATTATACAAATTTATGTCCTCTTTTGTCACACACGCACACGCACACGCACACAGTACTCCTTTGTTTTTTGGACACTGCTTCATTATGATATAATGGAACTATGGTATGTTTTCTTTATGGTTTGTTTGTTTTTTTTTTTTCCTTGGTTGGTTTTTAGAGCATCCCCCAAATATTTTGTTTTCCAGATTTTGCTTTTAGCTTGATATGATTCAGCTGTTTTGTACTCAGAAGTAGAAAAACAGATATGGGAATATAGAGTTGATGTAATGCATTTACATGCATGCTTGAGGTGTAAAGAACAAGGTGTTTATGTACACAACAAATATAGGACATGTGAAAAGGACCGTATTTACTGCAGTAGGACACTAACCAACCACCTAAGTGGCATGAAATTAAAAACATTTAGATATTTTACATCTGCACACTGAGAAAATCTATCACAATTTAATTATTTTATGGCAGATAACAGCAGCACTCAGAATGAATGAGGAATATCACAATCTGGTGTGGATCATGAGGATGAGTCTACCCCCACTTAAGTTAAAAAAATCAATACAGCTGATCTGAATGTTGTTAAACATTTTGATTATTTTTTATAGCTGGTTTAAATGGTGTTACTGTATGTGTTCAGTATGGGACATATTGTGCCAGACAGAACATGAGTGTTTTACAGTTGACACTAGCGACCTCTTCTAGAGCCGAGACTAATACAGGGGTGTTGTTAAGCCTTAAAGAGATTATCTAATGTGTTGTCCGGACATTAATCAAATGTTGTCCTGTGCCTCAATCCTGCTGTCCCAGATCTCAGTGAATCACAGGCCAACACAGGCCTTTTCTGCATGTTACTTTCGTTCTTTCTTTCTGAATATATTTATGCATTAATTTGTTTGCTTTATTTTATTCTTACATTTGCATGACCTATTTTCTTTAACATTTATTTTTATTTTATTTGACATTTATGCACTTTTATATATTTTCGTAACTGCATATTTTATTGTCGTTTTTATTTATTTATTTATTTTTTACTTTATTGGTCACATGCCTAAACCAGATGTGAATGTTAACTTGAAATAATAAACTATGAAAAAGCTGGTCATGCTTTAATGTGAATAGTCATCACTGACAAGGTTGCAGACATCTAGCTGCATGTTATGTCTAAAGCGTGACTATATTCTTATATAACGTGTAGTGTCATAGTCATTCTTAATGTCATAGTCAGTCATTTAAACCGTAATAACAGAGAGCTGCTCTTTTGATGGAATATGGTTATAATGTTTTCCAGAGCGCAGTTGTTCCCTGTTTAATAAGTAATGATCACTCTTAAAAGATTAAAATGGGTCTATAAATAAAAATACAGTAACATTAAGTGACAGCTGGCGGTTCATTCAGTGGAGCGTCTCGTCTGATGATTTCCTTTCATGTGCTTTGCATGAGATTACACCTTATGCAAGAGATTGTGACATCATGAGTTAACAGCGTGAGGCAAATGATGTTTGTGGTGAAGATGTGAATCATTTATACCATGATTGCTTTATTTTCCTTGGTCCTAATCTCTCAATGTGCATACAAGTGCATCATAGAAATACGGCTGTGGGTTGATGGCCACATTCATACTCAAAACCTAAAATATTTCTCCATTTTTAACCCACAATCCAACCCTTGTTTTTCTACCATCATTGCCATAACAGCCTCCTGCCAAATGAGACGGACTAATATATTTTGTCTTGTGAGAGAGCGTTTGTGTGCTTCACGCTCAGGAATGTTGACGAGACCGAAGCGGGTCTCCTGGTATCCCAGTTTGGAGGCTGTGAAACGAGGCCCTGCAGATGTGTGCTTAGACCCTCACTGAGTTTGATCACGAGGGTCCGTGTAGCTGTGAAGTTGTAGGTCTCCAGCGAGCTCTGATATGTACACACATGTCCAGAGGGGGAGAGAGATCTTTAGCTGGTGTTTTGTCTTTCAGGAGCTGTTAGGATTTTGTACTGATGTGTAATGATGCTGAACACAAATGACATGCTCTGAAATCCCCCGAGTGGAGCTGTTAATGAAGCGTTTAGATTGTGTGATTACTGGAAACAGGCACAAACAGGACCAAAGTCTCTCAGCAGTTTTGTGAAGATTGGTTATTCAATGCATGACGTTTAACAACACAAGGTGAATAGAGCCTATATATTAAATAATGAATTAAAGTGGCTATTATTATTATTATTATTATTATTATTATTATTATTATTATTATTATTATTCAAAACTAACAAAAATGTAATTTTGTTGTTTTAATCACTCCTTTTTTATTTTAAAAATATCAAAAATATTTCAGAAAATATATTTTTGTTATTTTAGCTTCCAATTCCCATAAAGTCAAATAATATGATTTGTAATAAGGATTTATTCACTTTTTTTATGTTATTTTTTTAAGACTCTAGGTTAAAATTTATGAGTCAAGGTAGCTGGTATATTTTTAGATTTGCATTGTATGCCGATTTTGTCTTGGCAGTTCAGAGTTTAATGGTGTATTTTACTTTTATTTAATTTTAAATGTTTAGTTTTTTTAATGGATTAAAAATACTTTAATAGAACAAACTGTATTGATTGCATATAATATTTTTATAGCAAACTAGAATATATTGCAATTAATCATGCCCCCGGAGTCATATATAGAGTCCATATTAAGGGATTTTCCTACCATTGGAGCAATAGAGCTGTTCATTTGTGATTTATGACATCAATTTTCAGGCCAATCCAGAAAGCTAATTCTGCATGGGTTCCTTTGGGAATTTCCTAGCGGTTTTCAATTTGCGTAAAATGACGTCTGAGGTTATTATTACTTGAAGAGACTTTCACATTTTGTTCTACAATGGAGTAAAATAGCATACCTCAAAAATCATTAATTAAAAAGGAAAAAAAAAAAAAAAGCATATCTAAAATGGATTTTTCTTTATAAGCAAATATTGCATTTTAAAATGTACCTTGCTAAAAAGTTGTCATATTTGAACTAACGTTCTACTATTATTTGAATCTGTTGAAATCCTTAAAGTTTTAGTTTTGACTTAAAAATTACTGCATTCTAGTTCATTATGTTCTGCTAAATGGAAATCCTTTATTCAGAACTAGGCTGTCTTGCATTACTGTGCATGGATGCAAACGCACACACAACATATCTATCTAGAGACCTCAGAGTGGGGCGATATGCTGTGATTCAACAATGAGGTCAACCTGCCAGCGGGCAGAGCTGAATCCTCCACAGGGACGCCCAGTTCTTTGACTCAAGTGGAGAGCTTATCGTTTATCAAACCCTCTTCTGTTCTCTCACAGCTACAGTCGCTCAATGGGCTTTTGTTGTCAGAGATGCAAATGTTTTGGTGGGGTGACGTGTCTTTGGAATATTGTTGCCTGGATCTCATTCATCCAGATGGCATGCACACAATCCGGGGGTGGCTATGAAGTCATGTTTGAAAACATGGAGAGTTGCGAACAACCGTCTAGACGGTAACAAGCACTTTGTTGATATGCTTCCATCTTCGTTTCAGAGAAATCAGACTAGTCTTCCTTTTTTTTTTTTTTTTTTTTTTTTTTTTGGGGGGGGGGATTTTGTTCATTGTACAACTCAATGTCTTTGATCTTGGCTTGTTTGAGTGATTGGTGCATCTCAAGTCTTTTGTTTGCTGTTGGTGGTCATTCAAAGCTAATAGGCCTCCCCTGTGTAAAGAAGCAGATAATCAGATTATTAAATCATAAATCACAGCACACAGTTGGGAATCAGAAAGTTCAGTGAACCCAGTGACTAAGAGCACTTCAGTTCTCTCGTATTCAGTTATTTTTTTCATTTTTCCCACTTTCCTTTTTTCATTCCCTCTACAGTGGCATTACAATAGGATGTTACAACCATAATTAGTCTTTCAAGACATGCAATATGTTTCACAGGACAAAGGGAAGTGGTGAAAAAAATAGAAAGAAAAAAGTGGTTTCAAACAGGGCTGAGAAACAAGAACTGGTTCTTCAAAACAAAAGTCCCGTTTAAAAAAAAAAAAATTGGCACAACAACCACTTAATATATTTTCTTATTTAAAAGTTAAACAGAATGGTTTTCTTTCTTTGCTTATTTTATTTACTTAATTTGTAATTACTTAATTTTGCTAATTTACTTGCTTGCTTTATTTACATTATTTAATTTAGATCATGATATTTCATTATAATGTAATATATAACATTTATTACTTATATATTTTTACTTATTATAAATTCCAGAACTGTGTTTTTTGTTTGTTTGTTTGTTTTTTCCCCCACAACATTTCTCTTTTCTTTTCTTTTCTTTTTTTGTGAGTTTTTGGAACCCATAAATCATGCCATTCCATCAGTGGAATAATGTGATGTACGCATCACAACCACCTTAAACCATGTTTAGTCATTTTCTCACTACCTTAAATTTTGTCTGTGCAAATAAATCAAGAAACTTTCAAACACTAAATGCAATAAATGCAAATCAATAATTATGGGAAATTGTTGATTGCAAGAACTGTTAATAAATTTGAAATGTTCTCATCATTTGACACCAGCCTCCTAAAGGCAATAAATGCAGTAAAAATGTGATCCAAATTAAGTGGAAACAGAATCTTTAAAATCCTTATATTCTCATACCTAGATACATATGAAAAAGGCGTGTTAAAAAAGAAGGGTGAAAAATGCAAGCAAGGTGTCTGGGGAAAAGGAAAAACTACCTTGTCAGCAGTAGGCCTGGAAGGAAAATCTCAGGCAGCTGCAGTGGAGTACAACAAAGAGTAAAGGTCTAGATTTCCTCATGATATAAGAGCCTGACACATACTACAGAGAATTCTGCACAGGATGGAGTTGAATTTAGGAAGAAATGCAGCCCTTTACAGCTCTGGGCTCCCAGGATCCTCTGAGCTCATGGTTATGTAATCACAAATTGAATGTGGATTTGGAAAGAAAGGGGATTTGCAACTTGGATTTATGCCTTGGACCACATTACTACCCGATCTCTGCATTGCAACCTTTCGTTTTCATTTGTACAAAATTGCCACTTTCATTTGAACTTCATGTTTAGTAGAACTCTCGTTAACAAATAACATTACAATTGCAGTTACTGTCCAAATATAACATGTATTTACTCACAAGATGTGTGCTTTAAGAGCACTGATGTCCTATGCCAGTACTAATGCTAACATGTTAATACGAGTCAAAATTCATTAGGGCCTTGAATTTCGCATGCAGTTTGTGTGGTTTAATTCCAGATTCATCCGAGTAAACAGATGGTTCATAAGTTCATAGCAAACCGAGCTGGAAGTGTTCAAAGCTTTCGTCTATGTGGTTGCATGGTGGCCACTATGCTAAAGTAAATTCTTCAGTAACGGGAGTTTTGTAAATCAACACGTGCAACGTGTCACCCTTTCATGACCACACTTCCTCCAAGAACAATAAAAAGGCTCATGGATAGAATAGGAATTTCTTTTCCGACCTCTTACATATTTGCTTTCTTGCCTTACATAATACTTCAAGCGGCTTTAGTGGTGAAATGCTTCATGAATTTGTTCCACCTATTTCTTTTTCAAAGCCAAGTTTCCAATACAATTAATCCTTTAAAATAAAATGGGACATACGTTTAATAGGTTATATCATTAGCATGGTCCAATATTCCAATTATCATGTATAATTCCAATAATTTCCACCAGCTGATGGTTCAACTCAAGTTCTAAAATTAAAAGAGAATCCGTCTCCAATTTAGTTATAAAATGTCAACCTTGTAAAATAAAATGACATTTATGATGTCTTTTCTCTTCTGTTGTAGGTCAATTTGTAGATGTTGAAAGCTGGACACTATACTTTAAGGATAAAAATGGCTATGTGTCCTGGATACTTGGAAGAATTTTCAACCTGACCACTGTCCTGGATCTACACCGTCATAGGAAAGAGCGACTAATCTCTTGGCAAAGAAAGACTTTGGTGATTTTATTTTTCTGTGGACCATATTTTGAGAAGTCATCATGCCAATTCTGAAGCAGCTTGTGTCCTCGTCCTCCCAGTCGAAGCGACGTTCTCGTGCTGACCTGACTGCGGAGATGATCAGCGCACCTCTGGGAGACTTCCGTCACACTATGCATGTGGGTCGAGGAGGCGACGCATTCGGGGACACCTCCTTTCTTAGCAGTCGCTCAGGGGAGCCACCAAAGGAGCCGGAGGTACAGCAGAGCTCACCTAAACAGAGCCTCCTTTCCCGTACGTTCCGAAGCAGCAAGCGCTCCCAATCGGCCAATCGCGACAAGCCTGACAAATCCAAACTAGCGCCCCCTGGTGGTTCTCCAAGTTATGTAAAAAATGCAATCTCGCTGCCATATTTGAACGACGATGACGCAGGACGAGGTACTGGAATCCACCTTCCCCAGAGCGTGTCCTCAAGTCCTTTAAAGAAACTTCCAGAAGACGAAGTAAAGCCAATTAATGGAGCCACGGCGCCCGCTGTATCAGACTTGGAGCTGGACGAGAGGAGTTTCGGCGAGCTTACTGACTTGCGTCCATCAGTTCCTTACACCGGAGGCATGAAACATGCCGAGTCCATCATGTCTTTCCACATCGATCTGGGTCCCTCCATGTTGGGCGACATTCTGAGCGTGATGGAAAAGAAGGGCTACGACGATGACGATCTGGGATTCGAAGAAGGGAAGAGTAGCGAGGGACGTAGCTCGCCGCCCCAGAGCCCTCTCAATGAGGTGGAAGAAGAGGACCCTCTTCCTCCGATCCGGCCCCCACGCCAAAGGCCAGGCACCAACCCTTACACCCCAGAGCTCCAAACCAGGAACCATCAACACCTGGACAGCTGTTCCCTCTCCAGCTCAGGGTCCACCGTGATGGATGAAAAATCCCACAATCAGATGTATGAGGGGAACATGAACAACATCAAGTACAGCTCACCACGAGTTCAAGACGATAGGGACTTCTCCTACATGGATGATGATGAGGATGATGAGGAGATTAGGGTGTAAAGTGAACCATAAGGTGCCAGGACAGTCTTTGCAAAGACTAAAAGAAGTGGTGGAGGTGGGTTGTGGTCGACTGGTAGATGTAAAGCCCGCACACTGACTTGGAGGACTGATTTTATAATGGAGATGAAAGGGAAAACGTACGTTTTAGCCCTTGATAATGCTTTTTCACTACATTTTCTAGTTCAGGTATACAAACCCTCTGTTACTAGTGATTTTCACCAGAGCCACCACATCTATGAGAGGAATGTGCTTGCATGTTTGCATATGCCGAAGTGAGGGAATTCCATTTCAAATGGTAATTACAGTCTCATGAGTATCATTAATGAATTCTAGTGTTGACCACTTGGAATGCTGATACAGGAGGTTTGTGTGGAACCCAGCCTCACATTCTCCCATGAGCAACACAGTACTCTTATGCCTTTAAACTCTGAAAAATGCTAACGCCAACAGTCTTAAGTTTCCTATGTTTTACAGCCTTTGATTCCATCTTTAAGTTATATCCTAAATTTTGCCTTGTATACAAAATCTTAATGATGTAAATGGTGATTGGAGTACCATATACATGTTTGGAGGTTCAACAGAATGCTTTATTATATGGTATATGTTACCTTTCTCCCATCGGGAATTGGTTTATGTAGTTGATCTGGACTTTGTCATGTGGTCCATGTGTGTTTAAGAGGATTTCCTGTCAGGTCACATGAAATTCTCAATCATGGAGAATTCAGATTGATGGGATGCAGAAACCGAAAGCAGTGGTGACGTCGGATTACTTGTAGGCAGTAGAATCCGTCTAAGTGGAACCAATTATGACTTCAATTTTGTGTGTGTGTGTGTGTGTGTGTGAATGAGGATTGATGTCAAGAGGGCTGAGAAGTGTTATTTGATTATCATTGTACAGGCTCAGAGATGAAGAGCGTAGCTCTCTTTTTCAGGGTCTAGTGTAGTGCCTCAAACTTCAGACTGTGCTCATCAGCAGAAGTGGCTCTGGAGGGTCTTCATTTCTGAATGACTATTATAGTTCTTTATGCTTCTGTATTTAGGTTTGAAGAGAGATCAACACCCCATTATGAGATTGTAACTTGTATAGCCACTCTGTGAGTTAGTGCCATACCCTTTGCATCAGTTAAATGTAGACAAAAATGTAGACAAAAAACATGTACAAAATTAGCAAACTCAATCCTCCATGTAATTTTATGTAAAGCTTTCACTAATTGTTCTTAAAAGTAAAGTGTATGATTTCTGCACCATGAGCAGCACTAAAATGGAATAAAAAAAAGAAGTTAAAATTCAGGGTTTTTTCTCCCCCCTCCAGTTGGGATCTTTACATAGTTTGCAATTCCATAACATCCAACCGTGAGAGTTTAAGTCGGTGCTACGCATTTGTTTGACCAGTGGCAGATCTAGTAATGTTTGAAACGTTATTTTTGAAATTCTGTTTAGTGCCACACAAATTACACACTTCACATGTAGGTCTGTATTATGAGACTTTCACAAATTATGCTAACAGTTAGCAAATTTGCCCAAATACTGGCAAGATACTTAACACTATTATAGTCTCTGGTTTTCCATTGAAAACACAAAATAATTACTATCTATTAATGTCCTGGTAGCCAAGCAAGTATTAACTGTTCATTGTGCACTTTGGGAAATTGAGAATTTAATTTTTATTTTTTTCCCCCCCTATGACACAAAGTTATGTTTTGGGGAGGTAATTTAAAAGCGTTCCATTCTTGATATATGTACATCATGTTCAGTTACTCATTTACTGTATATTTGAGTGTTTTGATTGATGCTATTGTTTAGTCAACAGTGTTGGCCCTGTAATCTGACAATTATATAAGCACCATTTGTAGAATTGGTTATTTTCAGTTTCAGAATTGTTTGTACAGATCTCTCTGTGGCCTTTTACCTTCACTTTCTGAGCTCAGTTAGCTTTTGTATCAGCTTTAACACTCCAAGACTACAGCTGCATTATTTCCTTGCTCGCCTGTCAGTGTTTTTCGTTGGTTTGTGAAATCAGCATGTCTGTACAGAGGAACAAGTAAGGTACGATTTATAAGAGCTCTAGAAATGAGCTTGCTGACTCCATGTTATTTAGGGTGTTTTTCAAGATGGGAATAGGATGGTTTTGAAAAGGGCTTTATTAATGGGGTACGAGGGACTTGTGTTGCCTTATATCTGGTTGAAATGCTGCATTGAGCCGTTTTGTCTGCAAGCACAAACGGAAGATAATCAAATGTGCCAATGTCTTTTCCTCTCTTTTGTTGCCCAATTTTTGTTCATTTTATGGGTTAAGGAAGTGGTCGTGGAGATATCACACTGCACGCAAAGCTTTTGAAGAAGACCAGATGTCCGGAACTGGATTTGTGAGACTGAAAGTGAGCTGGAACGCTGGACTGCAACAGGTTTTGAGAGCAGCAGGGCTCCATCTACAGTTTTTGAGTAGTTTTCTTTCAGGCCATTAATACTTTTACTTGGATCTATGCTTACTGAGACAAAACTCTATCATCCACATACAATGGCATAGATGTTTCTATAGTTTCTTTGCTTGATTACTATATGCACACAGGTTTGTAATAATTTAGAGCACCACATCTTCCTACAGAAAATAGTGACAGAACACTAAAGTATAGTATAAAACCATCTCTTTAATTTCCAGGTATTTGCTGTTCATCTTTTTTCACTTAATGTCTGTATCATTCTGTACTGAAATAATATATATATAATGACCTGCCTCACTTTCTCTTGCAAAATAACAGTTATATTTTTCAATAAAAGAAAAAGCTGATAAACTTCACCAGAGGGCCGTAATTTGTTCTGATGTTCACGACTGTCAATGCGAATCATCATTTAAGAGTAAAACAAAATACCTGAGCAAGTTTGTTCATGTCGTAGTTCTCCAGTATTGTAGATTTACATGCGTAATAACCATCCTCAGGCTAAAAAACTACTGTATCACAGCTATTCCAGTGTGTTGACTCAGGGAAATTTGACTTTGCACTGTGCACTTTTTATGCTAATACAACAGATCTAACTGATTGAATTCCCTCAAATATTCGATTTCAAAATCTGTTCTTAATAGGTAGAAGACCTACAAATAATTGGATTAAAATGGAGATACTCTGGCTTAGTAACTGTGAGGACCTCTACAAGCATGAATCATGAACCGAACAGCTCTACCAAGACTGCATGGATCATTTAATTTGCTTTCAGATTGAAATGTTTTTAGGATTTTCATAGGAAATGCATTGGGGGAGTGGAACATGAACAATAAGGTAAGAACACCATGAGGTGACTTTAAATGCATGGATTGATTGATGTAACAATAAATAAATAAATAAATAAATGTTCTATTTATTATATTCTGGTTTATATGCTTCATTCTAGGGCTATATCATAAATGTGTTCTTACTGCCATCTTGTGGTCAATTCTACAAGTACAGCTTGTATTTGATCTTATATCTTATTCTGCAATTTAAAAAAGCAAGGTTTTTTCAGTGCAGTTTATTTACAGGTTTGTCAAGAAATTTTGTAAAATCTGAAAGTGCAGACAAAGTCATTTTCATGAATAATATGCACTCAACATATTTTCACTGATTAATTATCAACAAAGTAAATACTCCCTAAATATGATAAAATACTTTAATAACCTTAACATATTTATTAGCTGATGAACAATAATAGATAATACAAAGTAAATATTTCTTAAATCCCTTAATTAACCACTATACCCCTATATATTAATTGATCTGCTGATAGCATGATAGACAATAATAGCTAATATGTCATGTTTTGTGAATATTCATCTTTCACAGCAAACAGGCTATGATCATTAATGAGTTAAGAGAGGAAACAGTTGCCATTTAGAAACAGCATCATATTTAGATGTTCTGGATCCAAGCTACTTCTTCGACTGGCCACGAGTCCGGCTTTCTCCATGTCAAAGGCAACGTCAGCTGGTACCGCGGTAGACACAACAGCCAGGTATTTGCGTGCAACTTCACTCAGGTACCAGTCTTCATCTTTTGGGAATTTCCAGAATGCAAGAGGATCCCAATCGCTCTGCAACATTTCCTTTTCCAAGTATCTCCTCAGAACCTTATCAAAATTGTCTGGCTGTCTAAAGCTTCTCCCTTGATTCTCTTCATCCAGGTGTTTCATTTCAGCAATGATCGTTTTCTTAATGCGGGTGGAAGTCGTCTTCTCAGAGAGAGCGATGTCTCGGTATCTCAGGTCAAGGGAGGTGCTCAATGTCAACCAGTCATTTTCTTTGGCTCTACTGAAGTGATGATTTAAACGGTGTGCTAACTCCTTAGCAAACTCATTTCCGCTCTGCAACTCTTTTAGCTTCTTCCTTATGGCTTCCACCTGTGGTATAATGTTGGACAGTGAGTAGTATCGTGTTGCTGGTGATATGACATCCTGGAACGCCTTGAGGGATATTATAGTCTTTGTTACGTTTTTATTTTCATGCTCACTTAACAATAAGTCAACGTTAAATTCAATTAGCACTCGGCGTATGGCCTCATGCTGCTCTGAGATTCTTTCTAGCATATTGAGTGTAGAAAGCCATTTATCACCTTTGGACTGAGTCAGGTTACGTTGCGGTAACTGCAGCATTTTTTGCACCCTGTTGAGGTGACCTTGTGCTTCAACATTAGAAAAATACTCTGATATTTTAGAACATTTTTGCACCAGCTCTTTCCAGTCAGAAGATGCCTCAAGCGTCTCCTTGAAGACCAAATCCAGTGTGTTGGCAAAACAGGGTATGAGATCCCATCCTGCCTTTTTGATGTCTTTCTTTATCCCATCTTCATTTGTCACTACCACTTTAACCTTGCTTCCAATTCCTCATTTATCTGCTATTTTCAGAATCTGTCCAACAAAATTACTAGGTTTGTATTCTTCGGGTAGAGGTGTGGTTTCCAAAACATATGACCGCTGAGTCCATGTGTCATCAATCAGGTGACAGGAAGTTGTCATGTAGGTTTTGTTTGCTGTGGTGTTCCACACTTCAGAAGACAATGCAACAGTATCTACACTTTCTAGACCTTTTTGCACAATTTGTATTGTTTTGGAAAACAATTGTTGAAGCTTTAAAAGTATATCAGTAGATGTTGGTGGATATTGGAACCTTTCACTCATAGACTTGTAGAAACGTAAGAAGCCAGGCTCTTCAACTATGGTATGTGGATGTAAATCTGAAATAATCATATCTAGTAAGGGGTTCCATTGATCACCTGTAGAAGAAAAAGAGCAATTGATTTTATACATTGCCTGTGTATGTGGAAATGGAAAGCATTTTTTTTTTTTTTAATGTCTCGAGGATCAAGATTTTTTTTTTTTTTTTTTTTTAAATGCAAGAAAAAGTGTGTGTGTCACGTGCTGCCATTTTTAGTCATCTAACATCAACAAACACAGCTCAAAAATTAACTTTGTTCATTTTTAAAGCCAGTGTGGTCAATAGATTTATGGTTTTAGAACACCGCCTTAAACTTGTGCTCGCGAGTACAAACTCGTCCGGTGTGCTATACCTGTGCATAATTTAGTATTGAATCATTATGACCATCAAGCACAGAATTTTGAAAGCAAAAGTATGCGTGGTTTGATTTTAAATTTAAATACAGATGGTTTGATTTTAAGACAGTTTAAATTTGTGATTTAGTTTGACCATTTGTTAACGCTCTATAAAGAGAACCCATTGGGTTTATTTTATTTATTTATTTTTTGCCATTTATGTTCTCACCTCTTTTTCCCCTGTGCTGATTCTTCATGTAGGGTCTGTATCTTTGAACCTGTCTGGTCCTCCCTGTAGATGTACAGTATACTTATGATATCCTTCAAATTTAACAGTTTATTTTTCTATAACTTCTTCCAGAAAATCAAACACTCACCAAATGAAGATGTAATCTGTGGCATATTCAACAAGTTTCTAAGCAAGTATTTAAAAAAGAAAACTGTCCAGCTTCTCAAAATGCCTCGGAATGAGTATCAAAACCATCCAGTTATGGAGGGAGCAAAATCTCTTGCTTCTGGCTTGGTTTAAATGTAGCTCCACCTTGCCTGCCTCACCTTATTTATTATTCAGTTTCGGTTGCGTTTCTGAGAAAGTGGTTCTGATCTCTTTATTTTTACTTTGTTTTGTTTTTGCTATTGTCTCTGTGTTGGGCTTGCTCAGTGTTTTGTAAGGCAGTCTACTATATTATTTGTAACAAATGAATTTTAAAAAAAAAAATGTTTGGTAATAATTTTAAGATTTTTTTTTTTAAAAGATGCTTTTTAAATTACATTTTATTTCATAGATTTTATTAGACTCTTACAGGTTTGGATGAGGTGGCATCCATGTCACAGATATTTACATTTTGACATTTAAATTGTGACCATTTTTGAAAAATGTACTGTGCTGAGCATTATTTATATAAAGTATACGTGTAATTACATAATGTGTTTTCTTCATTGGTTGCTGTTCAAAAACAGGATAATATTGACATTTTCTGGCTCCAGACAGTTTCTCCTGTCGACAAGCTGTGATTCTTGCAGCTGGTGCACACGCTCCACTGGAATAGCAGTGGAGACCATTGTGAGGTACTTGCGGGCCACCATTGCCAGTTTCTCTTCATTGCTCTTCCAGAATTCAAGTGCGTTCACTGAACTGCTTGTTGTTTTCCAGTACTTTTGAAAGACTGACTCTGTGTGTGTATTTCCTCTGATCTGTTTCCTGATTTCTGCTGTGATATCTTCAATGCCCGAGTCCTGCAGAACGCTGGTTTTGTGTCGCGGGTCCAGTGCGGTGCTAACTCTAAACCAAAGGTTTTTCTTGATGTTGCCGATGTGATGGTCACACCTCTCTGACAGTTTTTTCGCTATTATGTTCTCCACCATCCATTGGTTTCTCAGCCCCTCCTGCAGTTTTTGGACAAGTGGTATGATGTTTGAGATGGAGCTGAACCCTTGACTTCCTACTTCCTCTGTGGTGTCCTTCAGAATATCCAGCACTGCCACAATGCTTTCAATTATTTTTCTTTCAATCTCATTCAGGCAAAGACCATCCACTCGTCCGTCGACAAAAACCTTAAAAATGGCTCGCCACTGCTCTAAGATGCTCTTCAGCATATGGAGAGTAGTAAGCCACTTTAGACCACAGGACTGAGTCAGTTGACTGTGCCTGAGCTTGAGAGAAGCACAGTACTGCTGGAGATTTTGTGAGGCTTTGTCGCTTTGGTGGAAAAACGCAACTATTTGCTGACATTTCCTGAGTAGAGATTCGCAGTCGGTTCCCTGTATGGTTTCTCTGAAAACTTTATCCAAAGTATGAGCAAAACAAGGTATATAGGTCCATCTGCATCCATTGTTATGGGCCTTCTTTATGCCATCAATATTTGTGACCACAATCTGAATTTTTTCTGTGACGTTCCACTCGTTTGAAATTCTCAAAAGGTGCTCTGCTGCATTCTCTGCTGTATGCTTGATGAGTAAATGAGCTGTATCTAGCACATATGATTTCAGCTTCCAGTTTTCACTGATTAAGTGACAGGACACCGTCAGGTAAAACATATTCTCACTGGAGCTCCACAACTCAGCTGAAAGAGTGAGGTTACTTGCTTTATTGACTGCATTCTGTACTTCCACCCTCTTGTGCCTGTAAAGGTTCTGAAGTTCATTTCGGATCCACGGGGCACTTAACTGAACATCTGAAGTGGATTGTAGAGCCCTTGTGAGAGGATGTCTTGTCACAGAACTTAGGGGCTGCAGATCCTTTATAATTATATTCAAAACGGTCTTGACATTTGAGCCACAACCTAATTAAAATCAAATGCATTCAATGAGATATAAAGTAATCATACTGAAGAGTATTTTTTTTTTTCTCATAGTGATTTCATAAAGATACATTACACCTCACCTCTGTTTGTTGGTAATTCTTGCCGATTATGGTTCTGTTGAGCATGTAAAGTAGGCCCATGGGACCATTTTCTCCCTGTGTATGATGAACACACAAACATATTTCTGTATTATGAGAGTCTTACTTGTTTGCATTTATTTTAATATTTTGTATAATAAATAAATAAATATAAATATATATATAATTTATGTATATATATATATATATATATTTAGGCTACTAACTGACTCACTGAGTCAAGACATGACTAAATTTAAGATGGTCGGTTCCAAATAGTAGCCTAGGCAGTGTCTAAACAAAAGTTAAATATGAAGGATTTTGCAACTGCGCAACTTAACTATTAATTAAAAAGTGCGACTTTTATTTAGCAGTTTTTCTGTGTAGACGTTCTTCACGCTGTCAAACCACAAGAAGAAGAAAAAAATGCACACAACTAGAGCTTATAGGTAGCCTATTTACCTTAATAACGATTTTGAAGGTTTTGCTTTAGGTCGAACATAATGGGAAGCTATGTGAGTGGCAAATTTAGTAGGCTAGTTCTGAGACCTTACCGTACGTACGTCTATACGGAAGCGGCATGAAATTATCTCTTTGAAAATCTCGTTGTCTTCTTCCTCGGTGGAAATCATTTCCTAGAGGCGACAACAAAAATATGCACATAAAACAATTGTGATAGCCTATCTTTTTTGTTTCACAGAAGTGCAAGCCAAAACGAACCCTTTTCATTTTGCAGTGTGCCATTTTTGATTTTTAAAACGCTGCCTTTAAATAAATAAATATATATCATTTTTTTAAAGTAAATTTACAGTAGCCTAACACATCCTTTGCTTTGAAGAAAACAATAAAATAATACACACAAAAAACAAAATATGTAGGCTACTTACCGAAGTGTACGCCGCCTCTTTTTTTGTTCATGTCTCTGGATTATTTGGAAGCAATACGAAGCTCACACAGTCAATGTTGAAGGGATGTTCAGTATAGCTTAGTTTAGCTTTCATTTTCGTGCACAAACATTTAAAAGTTAATTTGAATAGGTTGTGTAACCCGACAATGACGCAGTCTCGTATTCTATAGGGAAGGGTGTGTGTTTATGGTAAAACAAATGATGCTGACCTTTGATCTTGTTTGACGGATTTACAACGATACAGGGCTTTTGAAACGCGTTTTATTAGAGGTTGTCCGACATACTCACTGGCATACGGGACACCCACCTGAACAGATTTAGGTAAGTGAACAGGGGCCTATACCATGAAGCCGGATTAGCTGGCTAGCCAGGTAAGTTTCAGTTTAGTTTGCCCCAACTCTGGGTTTTAGGTACCATGAAGGTAGCTCGGCTTTAAGCGTTGTTTGTCGCCATGGTATCTTATGCTGCACGGCTAACCTGCTCCGGGGCAGGTTATGTTCTGGATTTGAGATCTCAGACTGAAATTCGACCAATCAGCTGTGATCAAAGAAACATATAGGTGACGTCACATATCCCAGTGTCGGTTGCAATGGCTTCACCTTTTCTACCAAATCCTGTGGACATCTCCGCACAAATTGTTAGACGAGCACTTCGTAGAGAAAGAGTTTTTAGGGACAGACAAAATCCCCTAGCTTTTCCTGATACTTACTTGTATGAAAGATACAGATTCTCCGCGGAAGGAATATCTTATATTTGCGAACTTCTTGAGCCGCACATATCAAATGTGACACGTCGAAGTCATGCTCTTACTGTACCGCAAATGGTATGCATTGCGTTGCGTTTTTTTGCAAGCGGTACGTACTTATATGCGGTCGGTGATGCAGAGAATCTTGGGAAAAACACGGTTTGTCGAACCATTCGCAGGGTGGTCCTCGCACTGCAGGGGTACATGAATAGCTTCATAGTGTTCCCCGGACATATATCGACCATGTCCATAAAAGAGGGCTTTTATAAAATTGCCGGTAAGATTGATAGGGTGACACTGCATGAACAGATTTACTTTTAGACATTCACTTTTTTTCTCCCCAGAAAGCAGATTTCACTTAGAACACTTAAATTATACAATACAGTACAAGTTCTTATTCTAAATCTTTTAACAAATATATTAATCTTATGATAGGATTCCCTAGAGTCATAGGAGCAATAGACTGCACACATGTTGCAATCTCCACAGCTCTTGGAGAACATGAGGCAGATTATGTGAATAGAAAGTCCTTTCACAGCCTCAATGTTCAGGTAGGTGTACTATAGATTCAAGATGACTTATTTTCAGTGAGATGAATCATTAACACATGACAATGATCTACTGTACATTTCATCTGCAGATAACTTGTGATCATGAATGCATGATCACAAGCTTGGATGCCAAATGGCCTGGCTCAGTGCATGACTCACGAATTTTCCGTGAGTCTGTGTTGTGTCAGCGCTTTGAGGAAGGCAAGTTACAGTGCAAAACACTTTAAAGTGTTCATTTTAATTGACAAAGCAAAACTTATACAATTTTCCCCTTTTCTGTTCTGTGACAGGGCTTTTTGATGGCCTGTTGGTAGGAGACAGGGGTTATGCATGCCAGAGATTTTTACTAACCCCCTATCCTGACCCTCAGACAAGGCCACAAAACCGGTTCAATGTGGCCCTCAGTAAAACCAGGGTCAAGATTGAGATGACCTTTGGCATCCTAAAGGCACGTTTCAACTGCCTTCGGCGGTTAAGGGTGTCACCAGAGCGGGCATCACAGATAGTGGCTGCATGTGCCATTCTGCACAATATAGCCACTATCAGAAAGGAGCAAGCACCACCACTAAACCAGCTTCTCCCCGATGAAATTGACCCAATCACACTTGACCACCCAGCTGGCACAGCTGTCAGAGATGCAATCACCATACAATATTTTACTTAATAAAAGTAAATTGAAACTGCAGATAGGTCTCAAATGGTTTTATTGTTGATGTGGCTAGGGAGGGAGAAAGAGGGAAAGATGCATTAATGAGTATTAAGTGTTCATACTAATGTGTTGCCTGTTTTAGTAAGTCCACATACTGAGATCTGTTTTTCAATCTGTTTGATCTCCAATTTATTTTTTTTTTAATTTGGAGGCTCCTCAGCTCACAGTCCAGCTCCTTTAGAGTGCAGTCCAATTCTAGGCTCCTTTTGTAAAGGGCCCTGACAGAGTCAGTTTCCACCTGAAACATAATTCCACCACAAACAATCATTACAAGTCTTAAGGTAAATCAAATGACAAAAGGCATGACTTAATACAGGCACAGGACTGGCTGTAATTTATGTCAAGGGTTTAAAGCAGTACCTTGTTCACATTCCTTCTGAAGCCCATTGAGGTAGAGGCATCAGTTTGTGGGGCAGGTTGTGAAAAATCCTACAATAAAAGATAAGGGCCAGTCACATTTGTGTGACATTAAAATGTGTGCCATAAAAAAAAAAAATGCATTCACCTCAGCAATGGTTTCAGAACACACAGAGAGGGTGTCTTCGTCATTTGCTTCACCCTAATAAATAAAAGTAGGCCAATGTAATACGTATATACACACACATTTTAATTTAAGCATTAATACATTTTTAAAATAAAACTAACTGTTAACATACGTCTAATGCACAATGAAGTAACATGAGTAACTTGAAGAACTAACGGAATTAACATTAGATTAATAAATGCTGAAAAACTATCGTTCATTGTCAATTCATGTTAGCTAATGCATTACGTTCTCTAAACAAATACAACCTTATTGTAAAGGCATCATATACACGCGCGCACACACATACATCATGCACATCATTTTTAATTAATATTGAATGTATATTTGTTTAACTTGCGCATTAACGCAATCAGCGATCTTTTTCCAACACTCTTCTCTTGCTTTGGCAGCAGATACAGTATTACTGCGTGCTTTAAACACATGTTTATATTCTTCATACTTATGAATAATTATTTCTTGTTCCTCCGCAGAAAAATATACAGCTCTCGCTCTATCCATATTGAACGCGATTGGTTGTTCGGTGCCGACGTCACTCTTTTATGTGCACGCGCCCGTGGAGTAATCATAGCTTAAGGATCAAAGCCCGAGTTGACAGAGAATGTTGATGAGCTGCTTCATGGTACCAATTAAGCCTGATTGCATCGGTTTGGTTTTGTCAACTCAAAACTAATCCTGTAACCCCGAGTTTGTTTAGCCACCATCATGGTACAGGCCCCAGGTGTTTTAATCTTTGAGAGAGAGGGAAAAAAAACATTATGTCTGTGCGGACGTTTCTCTCTCAGTGTCCAGCAGAGGGCACCAATGATCTTTTTTTTTCTTTTCTTTTTTTTTTCTTTTTTTTTTTTTTGTAGCACGTCAACATCATTATCGCGTCTGACTGCTGAAAGACAGAGCAGTGCAACTCTATTTCTTGTCACTTCTTGTCATCTTCCGATTCAAGTAATTTTAAGTTATGAAAATTAAGTTAATTATGCAGTAGTTTGGTAATAATATAGCCTAATAATGTTGTATTTGTATCATATAAAAATACAAACATTTTGTACATTTAAACAATTTTGTTTACTGTGTTAGGTCATGAAACAGAACCAGACTTAATACAGCTGGGTAATTGCTCAAGACGAGGGAAGTTGTTAGAGACAGTTTGGATTATTATTTGGATAGCGCGCCCTAGTGGTAATTCATTACCTGCAGACTTTCTGCAAATTTTGATAGAATTGTTTTTTTTTGAGTATCCTTACAGTGGTGTGTGTGTGCAGTCAGCTCAAGGCTTTTATATTTATTTATTTATTTAAACCTTTACAGTAGAAGTATGTCAGGTGATCGTTACAGTGGTATGACCATTATGCTGGTCGAGTTTCAGGGTGGATTGTACATACTCGAAAATGCACATAAACATAGGGTAGTTCAGTTGAGACATTTAAAACATCTTCAGACATGAAGTCGTGACTTTTTGGTGAGCACAAGCAATTAACTGTAAAAAGCATTTATTATATTTGCATTCCCGTCAGCTCACTTAAGCAGGGGGTGTTCTCTGGTTAAGTCTGGCTCTGTCTGTTTGGTTTAAACATCTTGAATCTTTAAAAGGAATATTGCATAAACCAAACATAATGAGATTCTTGAAAGATAAAAAGATTCTGATAATGAAGCTATAAATCTGTGCTGTAAACTAGTTTTAATTGTTTTAATTAATAAAAACACTGATATGAGTGGATTTTTTTTTTTTGCGCATTGTGTGATTGCTCTTTATTAAACATGCTAATTTCATTTTTCAAAGTCTTGAAACTCTCAGAATTTTGAGTCCCACAATTATTGATTTTGTTTAAATATTTTATTCTACTTCTCCAGTCTTTAGTAGAAAGATTAAAAAAAAGAAAAGAAAAAAGATTGACATTTTCAATGAAT
The DNA here is from genome assembly GCA_036784905.1 of Acrossocheilus fasciatus. NCBI lineage: Eukaryota > Metazoa > Chordata > Actinopteri > Cypriniformes > Cyprinidae > Acrossocheilus > Acrossocheilus fasciatus. Next base: position 24,739,826 of record CM071949.1, on the reverse strand, counting down.
ATAAGCAGATATTACTCTGGTCTACGCAGGGCGTCCAGAAGCCTGTACACATCCTGAATGTTGCTTTGAGAGAAAAGCTTATTTTTTCAACATTTCTCTTTTTGTTTCCTGCTGTCAGGGCTCTAAGGCGTGTGCACCACCCCTTGACACGTCTGGCCCTGACCCCTACTGGGTGGAGCGGGGTGAACTTCCTTCCTGCGGAGACCCACGAAAGGTTCTTCGAAACAACAGTTCTTTCCTGGGATGCCAGTGTTGCCCGGATATGAGTGCATATATTAAACAGAGCTGTTCATACAGTTTGTAGCCTCGTAAGCAGGAAATAGAGATGAACACGGATACAGCAACACTTAATCACCAGCATTACTCTTGCCTCACTAGATTTGTATTTATGAGGATTAGAGTTACTTATAATGTGAGACTGAAGATGGGGGTACACCGACCACAACCTTCAGATTAGACGTTGTCCATGTTGTTGGCAGTTGCAATTGATATAAATAAAAAGTTAAGCTGATGCAATGTTAAAATCCTTTCTCCTTTTCCCAGGTTAATGTGAAGAAATGACACGAAAATGTGTAAACACTGTGGTCTGCGGCGCTTTTGGCATTGCTTTATTTATTTAAGCAGCCACTGAGAATTTGAGCAGAATTTTTGTGCATTTATTGAGGGTAATCAAGACCCATGTGGCTTTAAATGTACATCTCAATTGTACCGTTAAGTTACAGTGGGCTCATTGGGGACCAGTAGTGAGCTTGAACTAGTGCCAAGAACTACGCTGCGGTTCTATATGCTGGGAAACATCCCGCTCTTACTTTCTCAACAATTTTCTTTCCTTTATGTACCCTTGATCTCCTACACAGGCTGACAGATTTACATTCATGCATTTGGCAGTTGTTTTTAACCAAAGCAACAGACTTTGCATTAAGGGTATGCATTTTATAATTTCATGCATTCCCTGAAAATCAAACCCATGGCTGTGGCATCGCTAGAGTCACGCTCTATTGTTTGAACCCTGGAATGCATCAGGGTGTCGTTCAAAATATATGAATGGCTTTTGTCACTTGGCATGTACTGACACACCTTTAGGAATGCTTTTTATATACCTGAGCTTTCTTCTTGTAAATAACACATGCTAAAAGTTAGAAGTGTAATTTATTTTTTCATTTTGCTTTGCTTTGCATTTTTTGTTTTATTTTGCTTTTAGTTTGAAATGTTTTTTTTTTTTTTTTTTTTGCTTTTTATTTTCATTTTGTTTTGCTTTGCTTTTTTTGTTTTGTTTTGCCTCGTTTTGCTTTGCTTTGTTTTGAATTGTTTTTTTTTTTTCGTTTTGCTCTTCTCTTTGTTTTTCTCTACTCTTGAGTCTTTTTTGTTGTTGTTTGTTTATTTGTTTGTTTGCATTGCCTTGCTTTATTTTATTGAATTATTAGTATTTTTTTGTTTTGTTTTGCTTTTGTCTCTCACAACCCATGCGACCCATTTTATCTCTTTACTCTGCTATGACAGGCCTTTTGAGTTTGAATTATCCAGCTGGGTCTCTGGAAGGCCTGATTCCTGACCCTTAACATTTGCACTATAAACCTGACCAACAGCAGGAGGAGACACTGACTCAATCTTCAAGCAAACATCAGGCTCACCTACAGGGTTCCACTGCAGATTTCGGCCTGCTGGTTGTTGGGGTGGTTGTCATGGGCGGAGCCAAACATCTGGTGAGTAATACTGTTTACTACAGATTAGAGTTACTTGCTTTGCCTTAAAGGCATAGTTCACCCAAAATGAAAATGCTATCATCGTTTATTCACCCTAATGTCATTCCAAACCCGTATGACTACTTCTGTGGAACATAAAAGAAGATCTTCTGAGAAATTCTGACAGCAATGACTCTTTAAATGTGTATATGTGTGTTACATCTTGATTCGTTCATAAGTATCATTTATTTCAGGAGCGTTAAGACTCGGAGTTGCCCTTCCATCCACTTTATATAACCTGATCTTACAGTGACGTGTGTGAGATTAAACGCCAAGTCCAGGCTTGCAGGACACGGGTCAGATGAAATTGTTTTGCAGACAAGTAGGCTTATATTTCTTCAGCACTATAAATATACACACACAGTCCAACAACACTAATACTCAGAACATTCATACACATAATATACTGTAGATATCAACCATACTGCTCACCACACTCTCTCAGGCATAAGACGGGGAGGTTGCAGTGTGAATTTAGGTCTTGTCTAGTGGGTGTATTTATAAGCGGTGAAACCCGCCTAGTCCTGCGTGCCGCGGATGCCATGGGTGTTACCAGAGCAGCCACCAAAGGCCACATACATTCCCAAAGCCTCAGGCATTAAAGAAACAGGACAGCCATCCATGTCTTGTGTTTATTTCTACTGCTTAGATGTTAATATAGTTCCATGTGGGTTATTTCTGCTATGCAGTAACATTTCAGCCTTTAGACTGTGCCGTAATTTAAGGAACTATTTCTATAAAAGGTTTTCAAGGTCTAATATAAAACCTGGTCAAGTGCTGGCACTTAAATGTTCATTTTAAATAGATTATTTACAAAATTAGAGGGAAAGTGAACAGGAGGAGACCATATACACACACACACACACACACACACACACACACACACACACACACACACACACACATATATATATATGCTGTCAAACGATTAATTGCATCCAAAATAAGTTTTTGTTTACATAATATGAGTACTGTGTATATATAAATACAAACACATGCATGTATATATTTAAGAAAAATGATAAATGATAAATAATAAAATATAATAATATAAATGTATATACATGTAAATATTTTCAAAATATATGCTGTATGTGTGTGTATTTATATACATTCTAAATAAACACAGTACACAGTATATTATGTAAATAACTTTTATTTTGGATGAGATTAATCGTTTGACAGCACGTGTGTGTGTGTGTGTGTGTGTGTGTGTGTGTGTGTGTGTGTGTGTGTGTATGTATGTATGTTTTATTCATTATTTTAAGACATGATGGGGACTTGATGTATAGTAATGACCCATATACGACGTGTATTTTGCAGGTGGCTATAAGTATAAATATTGTTTCCAACTAAATTCTAAAGTCATCTTTTTTTCTTATTTTTCTCTGTATCTTTGTTGAAAAAGTGTAAAAGTACTAACAGACAGTATATTGTGACCAAGTTGCACACTGTGTCTTCTTTCTCTCTCTTACAGAAAGTTTTTCCATTAAGCATTCTATCTCAAATAAAAGCGGCATTCATTTTGGTTATTTTTAGGGCCAATATCCATCCTGAAACATCACTCTTCTGTAATTCTGCTCAGGACAACAGAGGATCGGAAAACCTGAGAACACTCTTGAAATGGCAACAGGAAACAAGAAGAAATGAAGTGATCTCCATGCCAGAGGCTCTTTAGAGATCCAAGAGTCCCATCAGCAGTAGCACAGAATGGTCCATAAACCCAGCGGTCTCCACTCAAGTTTCCATCTGCTAAATTCTAGTCCGGTTAAATAAGAGCCGGAATCTTTTTCCAGCAAGTACATTTATCGCTTGACATTTCCTCTTGTGAAATGGTCGTAGCAGAACATCACAACAGCATATGCTGAGCATGCAAGAGTTGTTCACTGGAGAAACTATCAGGAGAAAAATGGGGTCATTATTTTGTGCAGAAGTACACTGTTAAAAGAATGTTTTTAAGATACATCGTACCATGTCGTTGATTACTGCAGTCAATAATTTAGATTTTTTTTCTAAATCAGTTTGTATAAATAAAGGTTGCATTAAAAATAATGTACTTACATTAATCAATCAATATATGAGTCAAGGCATTCAAAAGCAGGAATTTTTAAGCATTTCATTTTTTTTTTCATTCTTCCATACAAAACTGAATAGTACTGGAGGTGTAAAGTTAAATCATGTCTAAAAAAAAGCTGCAAAGCTTACTTCATTACTTAAATTTGAACTGACTGGAGAAGATTACTACCACTTAGACTTCTATTGTAAGTTCTGACACTAATGTGATTTTGTTACGGTTATTTTTTTTAAGCACTGAGGGGTGAAATCAAAACAATTTTTATGGTAAATGACAGAGCTCCACATTTAGCATGCAGTGCTTTCGTGTGCATAAGTGTGTAACATGAGTACTATAATGAATAATAATAAGGACAATAAACTACTGGTTTCATAGTATAGTCTATAATGGAAAAGTTCACTGGCTGTGCCTCACATCATGTGCTCATTTAATATTATGATGCACATTATTCACTTCATTGTTGTTTTATTTAAGTGGATGAAGTATGGAACATATTAGTAAAATGTGTGTGTTTTGTTTTTGTGCGTGTGCAGAGACCACAATAACTGCTGTACAGAGATCAGAGGGACAGCCAGTTAGACGTGTGAGAATTGGCTTCAACATCCATGACCTTCAGGGAGGTCAGCCCACATCCACATGCTCCTTGGCACAGGAAGCAGTTTGAGATAAATGAATCATTTCTTTTTATTTTACTGGCACTTGAAATAGCAGGAGATTTGGAAAACGGTGCATGTGGCAATACTGAAGCTGGTATTGTCACATTATGTAATGGCAGCTGAAATCAATGGACAATGTTTTGCAGGAATCAGATTATGTGTATGAAATCGAATTATATTTTGAAACTGTTTCTCTATTTAAAGCAACTATAAGGCTTGTAAGCTGAAAGCAATGGTGTGACCATTTCTCTCTCTTTCTCTCTCTAACATAGTTTGTTTGTTTATGCTGAAGAAACAGAGAGCTGAGTGTGCATAACTGCTCTGCAAATTAGGAAATTATATATTAAAAGGTAATACATACTGAAAATATCTCATCCAGTGCAATGTTTGTTTAAAATCTGTTTGGTGCAAATTAAACACAAAGATCATTGTATTTTTTTAGATTGCTTTATACGTGAAATATTTTGTTCATATATGCTAATAGTGCTAGGGTTAATAAATAGTAAGAACAGTATATATCATTACTAAAGAAGGAATATTTCACCCAAAAATGTAAATTTGAGAGAAATATGCATAAACGAAGCACCGTTTACAACTGAAAACGGTCTATAATAACCATAATAATTAGGGATGTACCGATATGAAAATATTGGCCGATATTGACACCCGATAATTCTATATAAATGACAGCCGATAACCGATATCGGCCGATATGGCCGATACATAAAAATTTGGATTTAGATTTAATTTTTGAGAGCCTGGTTACAAAAAAAGTATCACCATTAAATTCCATTAAACACTTCAACATAAATCAAACATAAAGTATAAAATACTGCTTAAATAATGCAAACAACGAAATAGCTTCCCGTAAAAACGCATTAAAACACGGGCGCACAAAGATTCCTTCACTGTATTTTCCTTTTTGAAGTGATTTCAATAATATTTCAAGCAATTAAAAACCATCATGGCGAACAGTGCGCATCTGAAGTGCCTCTGCAGGAAATAATGCATTATTTATCGGCTTTAATATATCGGCCAAATTTTCTTATCGGTTCGATAACGATAACAGAAAAATTTACATTTATCGGCCAATACCGATATGGTGGCCGATATATCGTGCATCCCTAATAATAATGCTAAAAAATGCTTGATCTGTGCATAATTCTCTCCTGATTCCTGACTATTTCACTGAAGAAAGCAATATTATGCAATGGTTTGAAGTTAAAAACATCTTTGTTTAACATAAACACGCAGTTTTTCACATTGCAAGATGTTTAATTAATGGATTGGAGTCGTGTAGATTACTTGTGGATGTTTTTTTGATCTCATTCTTACGGCACCCATTCACTACAGAGGTTCCATTGGTGAGCAAGTGATGTAATGGTAAAGTTATCTAAATCTGTTCGAATGAAGAAACAAACTCACCTGCACCTTGGATGACCTCAGGCTGATAATAAAATGTTATCATAAAAAGATAAAATGCAGTTTTACTGTAATGTTTTAATATTTCAATCATTTTATCCTTGACAGCTCATGTATCTGAGTACCATAGGACAAGCTCTGCCCTGTCAAACTCAATCTGCTCCATCTCCTTGCTCTGGGACAATAAGAACATCTCCACCAAGATCCTGGATCAATGACAAACAAAGCATTGCACTGGCGTGACAGAAAATTGATGACAGGCCGGCTATATCCCCTGCTGGTGCGTGACTGCTCGAGTTTGATGCACATCATTCAACTAGTCTCTTTATTTGATTTTCTTTGAAAGGCCTCTTTCTTGTTCTTATTCCCTCTCTCTCTCTTTTCTTGATATTTTAGAGTAGATGGCTGCACATTAATTTGGACAAAGCTGGACGGAAGAAGACAAGCCAGAACAGAATTGTCATTTTTGGTGTCCCGCATCTAATTTCAAGACAGTGGATATGCACACACAGACAGAGTTTCACCGAGATCAATGTAGGATGATGGTATGATATCAATGTTTGCAGTAGGAAGATGAGTGGGCAGAACAATATGGCTGCCCTGTCAATTTTTTATTTTGCCAAATTGTTGGTTGAAGCTGAGTGGACAGAGAGTTTAGTCGGGACTGGTGCTGTCCGTTGAACTGTGACCACTCAAACATAGAGAAAGCAAGAAAGAGATTGTTTTTAGTTGAGGATTGTTTCGCTTTTATTCCTGTTATGTGGGTGGAATTCCTTCTCTGAACTAGAAGTATAAACAGGCCATTTCCGATACTGTGCTCCTCAGCTTTTAATCAGCTTTATCACGCCTCGCTGTTTGTCTGAGTAACGCGTGACGACAGAGTTCATCTGAGGTTTCGGAGAACTCACACCACACTGATATATTCTGCAGTGAGTTCATCTGGGCATGGCAACCACGTGAAACGGCAAAAGATTTCCATTTAGCTATACAATCTACATTTTTAAGTTTTATTGTTGACTCTTAATGTCATTTATTGCTTTTTTTATTTTGTTTTAATAACAACTGAAATCTGTTTTACTTTTGTAAAGTGTTTTGAGTGTTTTAGAACCAAATATTCAGATGGAAATAATTCATAGGGTAGGGTGTGGAACGATTGAATCCAATGGGATTCATATTAGGCTGTGTTAATGACTTTATTTTTTCCCCACACAGCCTTGATCATATCACACAGTTCTGACTTCTTGTTAGATAAATTTATTAGAGTTTGAGATTATGAGTTTGGTTACTGATTATGATTTTTGTCTTTAGAATAATGTTATATATATATATATATATATGAAATGGTGAACTGACAGTTTGTTAATACAAAACGTTTTTATTATTTGTTTTAACTTTTTAATATTAAATTAAATTATAATTGCTTTATATTTTAAATATTATATTTTTGTAATATAAAAATGTATTATACATATGTCAAATTAGTAACAAAAGCAGTTTTTGAAATGTATGTATCATAAAAAATAATTAACCATTAAAATTAAATAAAAATATTTGTATTAAATATGTTATGCAAATTAAACAATTAAATTAAATGCTATGTGTGGGGTGTCCCCGACTAGGGATTTTCACAGTCGAATTGGAATTTTCGAATCATGCAGATAGTCGAATCATATATTTGGGGGCGGGGCAAAATACACTACCAAGAGTCAAGTCATACATTGGACAGTCATAAATACACAGGGAAAATGTGTAACGGACGCCTCGCAGATACAAACGGGGTAAATAATATTTATGTTTTGATTAAAAGATAATTAACATTAAGTCAGCGAAACCCTATTTTTTTTTTTTTTACAATAGTGCTCTCATTATAACGTTATATATATGATCGTAGTTATAACGTTCTGCATTTCTGTTTTGAATCTTCTGCGCGCGCTGAAGATGACCAGTAGAATGAAGCAGACGATACCCTGATAGCACACGTACATCTAGGAGACGTCTATTTGACATCTGCATTTACATCTGCAAGACGTATTTTTTAGAGTGTTTGCTCATCTGCAATACGTCTATTGGACGTCTCCTTTTAGATGTCAAATAGACGTCTATTAGATGTCTTTAAGATGTTTATGATTTAGAATGTATGTAAAACTGACATCTTACAGACGTCTGTCAGACGTTTGTAGACAGCAGATGCTTTCCAGATCAACAGATCTTTAACAGACATCTTGCAGACGTACGTGTGCTATCTGGGTAGCAGGTTTTTAATCATTGGGATTTAACTTATCTCACATAGAATACGCTTCGCTATTTATATAACATAACATTAATATTACCATTATAGGCTATCTGCACAAAATGCCCCGAATGCACATGAAGGCGTCTGAGCGGCTCTGAATGAACTCCTCTTGTGGACGCGTTCTTCACGCAATAACATGCAGAAACACAACTAAACACTAAAAAAAAAGCACAGCGTTTCATTATAACAGTGTTCTCATTATAATGCTATGTATATGACCGTGCCAGTCATAGTTATTAATATTCTGCATTGTTGTCCTGCTCGCACCGCGCGCTGAACAGATAATCACCGTAGCTACTACAAAGCGCTTTACTGTAGCGTAACTCAACCAAAGGCATCTTATACGAGATAAATAATCAGTGTTGGGCACGTTACTTTAAAAAAGTAATTAGTTATAGTTACTAGTTACTTTGCACAAATAGTAACTGAGTTAGTAACTGAGTTACATCATTATAAAAGTAACTAATTACCAGGGAAAGTAACTATTGCGTTACTTTTTTAAAAATGTTCAAATGTCAAATAACTTTGGATGCCCCCAATATTAAATATGTTAAATTAATGAAATGGACACTAAAAACACATTTTACATTGTACATTAATCTACACAATTTAAGAAATTTTACATTGTACATTAATCTACACTATTCTACTAACACTTAGTATCAGTCAGTCAAGCATTATAATATAATATTATGATAATTTAATATTATATGATGATAAAACTTTAGTAATTAGAATAACCAAGTATGAATGCATATTTGTCATCAATATAAAACGCCCTAAGGATTAATGAGCTGCTGGTTTCATGAATATTAATCACGTTGTCTGTGTTCGCTCGAACTGATTTGCTGAAATCAAAACAGGGATGATAATAGGCCAGCCAATGAGATTGTCGTTTGCGCATTAGTTCCGCCCACTACCAGGCAGTTCTTAAAAGCTGAAGAATTCCAAAAGGAACTCCAACAAAGAATATCGTTTACATGTAGCGCGTCAATTCTGCATGTTATGAAAGACTCTCTTGGTCTGTATCTTTGTTTGCGTGCGTGTATGTGAGAGAAAGCGACGGCGAGTCGTGCGCTTCACACTAGAGTTTACGTCAAAAACTCTGTACCATCTCTGCCAAACCCAGGCCATGTTTGGCCCACATGCTGTATGCCAGTGCCGGATGAATGCCAGCTGTGCCAGATGCATGCCAAATCTGGGCCAAATTTGTTTGCTGACTGGGATATAGCCAAAATGGCATGATCATAATACCCCGCGAATATTCGACTGTGAGATTGGGAGTCGAATCAGGCTCCTCGAATCGAAGCATTGAATCGTCGACGATTCGGGGACACCCCTAGTTTATATACACACATATATGAATATATTAATTAATTAATTCATATATATATATATATATATGAATGAATGAATGAATGAATTGTCTTTTCTGGGTGAACTGTTCCTTTAAGAATACCTTTTTATCTTTATGTTGACTTTAATGCTGTATTGAAACAAGTGTTTAGTGCTGTACTTGGCATGTGGTTACTGTGCTTGTGAGAGCACTATTGGAGATGACAGGGTGTGTAATGTGGCTTGGACGATCAGGGTAGGTGATAGAGTTTCATGGAGACCAGCAGTAGAAATATGGAATGGACTGCAGGAAGCTTGGCAATACAGTATACAGTGTGCCATACAGGGGCAAACCACAGCTGACCCCGGAGAGAACGTTCCTCCTGAGCACTCGTCTCCATAGATGGAGTGAAGCCTGCAGCTGTTTCTAAGGGCGGGAACTCCTCTGAATTTCAGCGGGTCATTAAAATACGGCCCTGATTACGCCCCTGCTATCCCAGGCAGCCATGGGGCAGAGGTTAAGGGAGGACTCTCTGAGGGAGCTCCACTGTGGGAGGCCCGGCCTGACTCGTGATGGGCACGTGGATCATGAATGGAACATGAACGGAGACCAACAACTGAAGGCTCACCGCAGCAGTTAGTGTTTCACTCCAAGTGCCCAACAAGAAGAAGAACCACACAGGGAGAGAAAGTAAAGAGAGGGCAATAATAACAGAGGGATTTTAGCACAGTTCAGTCTGGATGACATTATCTCAGTATTTCATTTTCCAGATGTGACTCCAGGTTGGTTTATGCTGGTTAGTGCTTGTCTAAGACCGGCATTGAGCAGAAACACCATGTTAGTTGATTAATAATTTATTCAAGTGAACTGCAAGTCAAAGCGGTTGAATTTTGTTGTGTAGTAAGTTGTTACTCTGACATCAGGTTGGCAGTAGGGTGACATGTTTCCTAACATAGGAACGGTGTACAGCACCGCGTCAGGTTTGTGTGCACATACTGTAGCTCTGCATTCTCAGCTGTTGGAATTCTGTCTGTCTGCACACTATGAACTAAAGCCATGTGGGTAAAGATGGACCCCAGAATTATCTCACAACTTCACGGGATCAAACACCTAATGTACACTATGCCATTCAGTCCCTGTTTGGCTTGGCTCCTTATTTATCTTTTTTTTTTTTTGTTGACTTAACTTAAAAAATTGAGGAAACCCGTTGCCTTAAAATTAAGTAAATAATAATTAAAAAAAAAAAAAAAAGTTAAGTGAACTTGACAATTCACTTAACTTTTTAAAACTATCTATCTATCTATCTATCTATCTATCTATCTATCTATCTATCTATCTATCTATCTATCTATCTATCTATCTATCTATCTATCTATCTATCTATCTATCTATCTATCTATCTATCTATCTATCTATCATCTATCTATCTATCATCTAAAGATAGCAAATTTTATCTCACAATTTGGACTTTTATTTACTGCAGTTCTAAATTTTCTTTTCTTAGAATTACGACTACTACAAAGCTTTAACATTCCAAAAAAGGGGAATAATATTGGGCATCAATAAATATTTATAAATATTATTTTATTATATTTATTACAAAATTACCACCAGGTGAACATTTATATTATATTATATTATATTATATTATATTATATTATATTATATTATATTAGAAATGTATATAAATATACAAATTCAGTTGTTCATTGTTTATTACTTTTTAATTAATTCACTATTATTGTTTATTTGTTTTACAAAATTGTCGCTTTATAAAATTAATATATTCTGTATTTTTTATTTATATTAGTTTATATTCATTTAATTATTACTTAACTGTTAATAATTATATTTGTTGATATTTCTTTTTAAATTATCTCCAGGTTTTTCCTCCACTGCACGATATGTATTTGTATGTGTGCATTTTGTTTTTGTGTGTATAGACTGTAATGAATGAAATCTAATCATTTCACCTGGAGAGAAATTTATTATAATTGATATAAAAAATAAAAAATAATAATTAAAAAAAAACATTAATCTTTTTTTATTCTTTTTTTTTTGTCCTTTAGTAATTTTTAGAGTAAAAACCGTGAAATATCCATAAAATAAGATAAATTCACCTTTTGTTCAAAACTGGCTAATCAAACAAACAAAAATCTCAAATTTACTTTTTTTTATAACACAATTAATTTATTATTTGTTTATGTATATATGTATATAAAATTATGTATTTATGTGTTTATTTAATAATAATAATAATAATAATAATAATTATTATTATTATTATTATTATTATTTATGGTATGTTTATATATATTTTATTTTTTATATTTATTTAGTTTTTTTTTTCTGTTTCCTGGAAAGTATCAACTGAACATATGGTAAATCTCATCCATTCCGTTCTGGTTTGTTACAATTGCCTCCTGTGTCCCTAACTGCCATTTACTGTCCTCATAAACACTCATCCTTCACTGTCCAGTCACCTCAAAGAAAGCGGTATCAGGATGGGATGAAGACAATCCACTGTTTTCATGAACCAGCCCTCTCTCCTAAATTTCTGTCCTCCGTTCTGGCTGAAAGAGAAGCTCTGTTCTCCACCGGACAACATGGTGCAGATACAACAGGAAAAGGACCGTCTTGTTAGCAGCTTGTGAGCAGAACATTTCATTTCAGATGCACAGACTGAGGGGGTGGATGGATGGATGAAAGGGTGAAGAGACTGGAAAAATGTCACCCCGCAAATAGAGGCAGGCTTGAATGTTTTGTCCCCTTAATGGGCCACAGATATGGACATTCCAGTCCTTTTGTGTTTTTGGATTTGATTTTGACCATAACTGAAGAATGTGAAAGGAGGGCTGGCCAAAGTGGAGCGTGTTTCACACAGAACTGAATCTTTCCAGACAATTGATGTCTGTTTTCAGGCTGAGAGAATCTTATTTTGCCTGGAATTTTATTCATATAGTTCACGGAAACTTTCTGGCCTGCGGTGATGGATGTGTGTTGCACAACTCTACACATTTATAGGCTGCATGAACTGAAATAAAATGGACTGACAACAGTACATCATGTAGTGAGGTCCAAATGTCTGAGACCAATAAATGTTTGTATTTTGAAATCGTATTTTCAGTGCAAATTATATATATTTTTTTATTATTATTACATTTATTACTATTATTTTTTGTTATGTATTATAGAAAGCCAGCTTATTCAGTGTCACAAATTGCCTTAAATACCTGAAAATAGTTTTACTTTTTTCCTGTATTTCCGCCAATTATATATGTGTGTATATATATGTATATTTATGTCATGGCCAAAAATATCGGCACCCTTGGTAAATATAAGGAGGCTGTGAATTAATCTGCATTGCTAATCTTTTTGATCTTTTATTTTTTAAAAAACATAAAAATCTAACCTTTCATTGGATAATAAGAATTTAAAATGGGGGGAAATATCATTATGAAATAAATGTTTTTTCTCTAATACACATTGGGCACACTTAACGGCACCCTTTTATTCAATACTCTTTGAAACCTCCATTTGCCAGTTTAACAGCTCTAAATTTTCTCCTATAATTCCTGATGATGTTAGAGATCACATGACAAGAGATCAGAGACCATTCCTTCATCCAGAATCACTCCAGACCCTTTAGGTTCCCAGCTCCATGTTGGTGCTTCTTCTCTTCAGTTCACCACTCATTTTCTATAGGGTTCAGGTCAGAGGACTGGAATGGCCAGCAGAAGCTTGGTTTTGTGCTCAGTGACCTATTTTTGTGTTGTTTTTTAGGTTTGTTTGGATTATTGTACAGTTGGAAGATCCAAACATGGCCCATTTTAAGATTTCTAACAGAGTCAGTCACTTATTGATTTTTTCTATCTGTTGGTATTTGATAGAATCCATGATGCCGTGTGTCGAAACAAGACATCCAGGACCTCCAGCAGAAATATAGGTCCACAACATCCAAAAATACAGCAGTATATTTCATTGTACACATGAGGTACTTTTTATCCCTGTGTTCACCAAACTCATCTTGAGTGTTTGCTGCTAAAATTTTTTTTAGTTTCATCTGACCATAGAAGCCAGTCCCAATTTAAGTTCCAGTCGTGTCTGATAACTGAGTATGCTGGAGTTTGTTTTTGGATGAGCGGGCAGATTTTTTCTGGAAACCCTCCCAAACAATATGTGATGTAGGTGATTGTTTTTTTTTTTTTTTTTAAGGTTTTCTGACCCAGAGACTCAACTATTTTCTGCAATTCTCCAGCTGTGGTCCTTGGAGAGTCTTTAGCCACTCAAACTCTCCTTCTCACCGTGCATTAGGACGATATAGACACACGTCCTCTTCCAGGCAGTTTCGTAACATTTTATGTTGATTGGAAATTCTTAATTATTGCCCTGATGGTGGAAATGGGAATTTTCACTGCTCTAGCTCTTTTCTTAAAGCCACTTCACTAATTTGTGAAGCTCAATTATCTTTTGCTGAATATAAAGAATATATTCTTTGGTTTGTGATGGATGATTAAGGGAATTTGGGCTTTGTTTTCCCTCCTATTTATATTTCTGTGAAACAGGAAGCCATGGCTGGATAATTTCATGTTCATAATCACCCTGGAGTGCTTAATTTTGAATATGAATGGAAATATACTTCAGAGATATTTTACCCATAAGAATTTCTAGGGGTACCAATAATTGTGTCCAAAACTTTTATTTCATAATGATATTTCCCTCCATTTTAAATTCTTATTAGAAAGGTTAGATTTTTGTGAATTTTTTTAAATTAAAGATCAAAAGGATTAACAATGGCGATATTTTTTGCCATGACTATACACACACACATATATATGTATGTATGTATGTATGTATGTATGTATGTATGTATTTAGCAAAAGTATTGATTTATTTTATTTTTTCTCACAATTTTTGGACAATTTGGACTTTTTTTTCTTGCAATTATTATTATTTTTTTATTGCAGTTCTTTTCTTCCCATAGTTTACATATAAATTTAGCAATGGTAACAAATTTCTATCTCTATTTCACATTTCGCATAGTTTATATCTCTCAATTATGAGTTTTTTTTTCTCCCTCAGAATTCTGTTTATATATCTATTTTCTGTTTCCACAGAATAAAAAGATATAAAAATTCTGACTCTTCCTCTCACAGTTGCGGGTTTGTATCTTGCAATTCTGACTTTATATTAGAAAAAAAGTCTGAATTGCAAGGAAAAAGTCAGAATTGTAAGACAAAAAGTTGCAATTGCCTTTTTTTCATTGCATTAACATCCATGCATTCAGACTTTAAAACGTTCACGAAGAACTGAAATAAAATCAACTGAAATATTTTGCACTCATATTGCCAATACATACATACATATTTTCATAAGTCAATTTACTCTATATCACAAATTTGCTTGCATCTGATTGAGAATATTTTTAACGTGCCTGATCAATATATTTTATACATGTTCAGTCAATGACAAAGCTTAGCAAGATCCACATTCCAAGCCACAGCCACAATTCTGGATCCCACCTAATTAACAGGTTTGATTGACAGATGCACTGGTCACTATAGGGTGTGTCTAGGGGGGCTAATTTGAGACCATGCTCGTAAATTCATCTGAAATGTTAAACATGAGACCTTCTGAAACATATATCTTAACTGATCCTGCTTCTGTTCATTCTTAGGTGGGTGTATGTACACATATGTGTCAGCATCTAGAAGTAACTTTGTGCCCGTATTTGCCTATTGAGGTAAAAGCGAGTTTTCTTCTCAGACTCATTTGTACTGTAATTTGACATGAACTGGCAGTCTGTGTGTGTTGGGGTTTGATGTGGGCAGCTGTCCAGGCCGGCGTGCGGATGGATGAGCGAGCTGTAGTACCAGACCATGTTTCATTGTGCCTGCTGCTGCTGAAGTCAGCCACTGACCACAGTTTGGCAGCACTTACCTCTGCTGTTTCACTGTTGGCTATATTACAGTAGTTTTGCTCAGTCACATGGGTTTGGAGAAACAGTATGCCAATATTTTCCAGAATCTGACCTCATATACTTTAGGCCAGTGCTTCTCAACTGGATTTACTTCATGACTCAGATTGCGCAAGACCTAAATATTTTAGGCAGCATCTATTATACTACTATTATCTAGCCAAGCAGTAGATTCTGTTATAAATAACCAAGTATAAATAACAACAAGCCACGTCTTGTTTACACTAAGCGAAAATAATGATGGATGCTATTTATACAAAGTGTAAATTAAAGTAAATGTAAAATATCTGAATAGAAGTGGGTGGAGTTAATGTCTGCATTCACAGCTATTTTTTATTGTGCAAAAGTAACAAAATATGAAAACATAAACATTATTAATATTGGCATATTTTTTCTATATATATATATATATATATATATATATATATATATATATATATATATATATATAAATAGTGCTATATATATATATAGCTCTATATATGTAGTGCTGCCAAGTCTCTTATGTTTACCAAGCCTACATGTATTGGACCATACACCAAAATCAGTTATATTTGGAAATATCATAATTTAAAATAACTGTTTTCTATATTCAACTATTTTCTAAATGTGATTTATTCATTTGATGACAAAGCTGAATTGTCAGCAGTTTCTCCAGTCTTCAGGGTCAAATAAAGAAACATTTCTTATTATCAATGTTAAAAATATTTGTGGAAACATTTATTTATTTATTCAGAATTCACTGATAAATATAAAGTACAAAAGAACAGCATTTCTTTAAAATTGAATACATTTTGTATTAAATAATTTTGTAAAAGTGTAAAAGTCTTTCATTGCCCCTCCCTAAATCTTTTCATTATTACTGTGCACTGAAAAAAATAAAATAATTGAGTTTACTAAAATGTTTTAAGATAAGTGGTTGCAATCAATTTATTTTAGCTACATTTAAATAAGCAAATTTAGTTAACTAACTTTCAACTAAATTTGTGTATTTAAATGCAGCTAAAATAAATTGTTTGCAACCACTTACCTTTAAAAAATTAAGTATATTTGTTTGTTTGTTTTTCTGTGTGGAAGATGAATTTGTCAAAATTTAATGAACAAAACAATATGGAAAGCAATTTTTCCTACTTCCTAAGCGTTTATAAGTTATTAAAGGTTTATTAAGTTTATTATGTTTTTTTTAATGTTTTTCTATATAGTAAGTTGAATTGAAGAATATTTTAGCTACATTTAAATAAACAAATTTAGTTGACTAACCTTCAAATAAATTTGTATATTTAAATGTAGCTAAAATAAATAGTTTGCAACCACTTGCCTTATTTTTGTTAGTAAATTCAATTAATCATTTTTTTTTATTTAACTTACACTATATATATATATATATATATATATATATATATATAAGCATAATAAACCTTTATCAACTTATAAACGTTTAGAAAGTAGGAAAAATTGCTTCCCATAGGGTTTTATCATTAAAAAAAAAAAAAAAAAAAAAATTGTAGCATTTTTTTTAATGCATGGAAATCAATACTAAATGGATTACAAAGTCTTCAGCAGCATTGAAACCGAGATGTCAGCTTTATTGAAGTGGCCAATCAGAGACCTTAAAAGTCACTTAAAAAGTGCTGCAAGTGATGTGGCATTTTAACTCCATTTAGATTGTATGGTTCCCAGATGTGATTCTACTTTCCAATGATTCATATGCAGACATGTTGGTGCTTTCCATGAGTTATGATAAAGGTATTGCAAAGCTCAGTCCCAAAAAATGTGTCCAGAATTACTCACATTTACACACCAAATAGTTTTCTCATGTACTCAGAGCATGTCCATTTGGGAGAACGGTCCACACCCCTTCCAGGGTCACACTAACCCACCAGTCCAGCGAAAGAGAAGAAACACCCACCACACTCTGCTGCTGAGTCAGTGATGGGCAGCTCACACTTACATACTTCCATGAGTAACTAGCATCCTACATAATCAAATCCCACATAATGCTGATTTCCAGGAACTAAGTAATAAATCCTTCCTGAAAGTGAGGAAAGGGCTGATTTTATTTTTTTAAATGCAGCCATTACTCCAGTATTCAGTGTCACATGATCCTTCAGAAGTCGTTCTGATTTTGTGCTCAAGAATGTTTCTTTTTATTATCAGTTGAAAACAGCTGCACTGAATAGATCAAGTTCAAAAGAACAGCATTTATTTTATGATTAACATAAAACATAATGAAACCCACCTAATGCTAATATTCAGGTATACATTCTTTCTGAAAGTAAAGAAAGGTGATTTATTTTATTTTATTGGTGCATTGCATTTGTACTTATTTTTATTGCTGACTTACAATCTCTAATGCAATGTTTGCTGACAAATTGCACTAAGCAATTTTCTATATAGTTAATTAACTGCAGTGTGATTCCTTTTCTTGCAGTGTGATTCGGAATTATGATTATGTCAGTAAAAACAACAACAGTTTCATACTCAACAGAGAGAGATATCTTATTACACCTCATATTTTGGACATATGACTGTATAAATCACAAGGTCTCAGTTTAACTGCTCATTCTCTTCTCTGTGTGTTTATGTATAAAATTTTACTGGATGACTCACTCCTTCCATAGCTGGCTGAACTCCAAAGATTAAAACACACAGTTGCCCTTCCCATCTGCCACAAACCAGTGTAGAAACACTCACTGAGCAGAGAGGGCAGAATTTCTACACACACACAAAAAAATCAGACAGCATTGATTTCTTGACAATTAAAAATTGCTTTGATGCCAATGCACTGGCAAAACAAGTATACAGTTCCTCATTTTAATGCAGTTTAAGGCGGCTGTACCGCAGGATGGACCCACCCTAATGCAACTCCAAAATCTTATCTATTCAGCATTTTATCTGCAGCAGTGTGCTAAATCATGATTTTAGGAGGAACACCCATGCATGACACTTTGTGGAGGGATTTAGGCACACAATTAAAGGGTGTTAAAGGCACACATCATATGACATCAGACATTTCTCCTAGCTGGAGGAGCAGGTTTCTGGGTACACAAAGTTCTGACATACCAGGTGAAGCATGAAAGGAAATCCTGTATAAATGTTAGTAAACATGTTCATCATTGTTGGTATGGAACCACAAAGAGGGACCAAGAGCAATATGGTGCATATCTATATACTTTATGACCCAATAAGATCAATATTGTGGCTTTTTAAATCATGTGTGTTTGTTTAGAGATACTCCTTGAAGTTGAAGTTAATTTCTTAATTCTTAAGAGAAATTGTTTCTAAATGGCACTAGATTAGGGTTCTTTGTCTTGTAACTAGCGGAACCCTTTTTTTTTTTTTATAAGGTTCCATAAAGAACAATGCATTGGAAAAGCTTAATAATGTTAAAAAGAACCTTTTGGTGTATTTTCCTTTTTTATTATTATTAATTTTTGTTTATTATTTTTAGTTATTATTTTATTTAAAAAAAAATAGATATTATTATTCATTAATATTGTTTTACCCCTCTGCCTGGTCTAATAATATCTAGAAGCCTCTTATTTGGGTTTTGCATGAAAAAAAAAAAAAAAAAAAAAATGGCAAGCTTAATTAGGTGAGAATGTGAACATCTATCCCACTAAAAAAAAAAAAAAAAAAAAAAAAGTAATAAATGATCAAAAGTAAAAGTAGCTTGCTCTACATGGAAAAATACCAGCTGTAGCACATTTGTACATCATTTACTGGTTTTCTGTTTCACAATAAAACACTATTGTAAGTTTTCTTCAGTGTGAATCATGATGTTTTGATTATAGCTATGCAAGTTCCTCATCGTAATGTCTATTCCGGTTAGTAAACTACCATTTACCATGCTAGTTTAATCTCAAAATTAGTGTTTAGTGACCAAGTGATCCCTCAGGACTACAATGCTCTTCACACCTACGTCAGAGACAAACCGCCGGACAATGAGCTGTGACATTTTGGGAGCATGACGGGGTTGTTGGCAGGCCTGTGTGCAGACTGGATGTATTGTAAGTTAGATCCTGGCCAGGCTCCACGGCTGCTGCCCTCTCCTCCGCTGGGCCGTGTGGCTCTGAAGGAATGTGATGACTGGGACGACGAACAGAGCCCTGCATTCATGCTCAGCAGGCAGGAACTTTGGCTCTGTGACTGCAGCCTGAGCGAGCTGTCAGACATGTGTGGTGCTTTCTGTCTGTCTATGCTTGATATCAATCTCTCAATCTGATTTCTTTGTCTGTCTGCCTAATCTTGTCTATCTGTAGCTCCTTTCTCAGTCTGTTGTCAAACTCTCTCAACCTGTTTCTGTTTACATTTTTATTTTTGGTGAGATAAAGATCCGAAATGTGCAACTGAACTGAAACTTCGAACATTCAAATATATATATATATATATATTCAGTGTATATTTACTGTATATCTTCAAATATATGCAAGATTAATATATTTAAAGAAAGTTTTGTTTTGCTTTGTTTTGCATGCAATAAAGACAGGGAAGTGTTTTTTCCAAAAATAACTAAATTATGAACAAATAAATGACAGGATTAAACGAAACAAATGAAATACACATACCTAACATAACATATTAGCATGGAAGAAGACATTTTAAGGCAGTTTTGTCATTTTTAGACCTCGACAGGTCCAGTCCTTTGATTTTAACATTATTTAGCCAGGAAAAAATATATATATTTTGCACAATGTTTTAGCTTTTTGGGAGCAAAAAAAAAAAAAAAAAAATCAGTTGTTTTCTTAAAATGACAAAATTAAAAAGAATAAATGACAAAACTAAAATAAGTAATTTTAAGGTGGTTTTGTTATTTTTATAACTCAGCAGATGCAGTTTATTTTCAGATTTGATAAGAATGAGTAAATGAAGACATAATTTTTATTGAACTATCTGGAAAATTCACCAAAAGGGATTAATAAAACATTGGCAAGATTAATATGAAAAAAGACATTCAATTTTATGTTGAATAGATTATTAAAAAACATTAAGATAATAATAATTTTGTATTTATTTTTTCTGCCAAGTAATGTATGTAGCTCATTGGTCTAAATGCATGCTGTTACCAAGCAATGTTGCAACTTATAATAATAGAATGTATGGTTCTATAAAAGGCATTAATAAAATAATTTATTGAGGTATTAAAAAATAATTATTACATCACAATTTGTGGTAATTGCTGAAAATTATTTTGTTAATTGGTCACACCTTATGGCCCACCTTCATATAAATGCTCATCTTATAGCCTATAAAATAAGATCAGTAAAGCACTGAAGAAGCATTTGGATTGTGTCAAGTACTTAGCAAAGATCTTAGTTCAGAAGCGATGCATTTTGATGTTCTATTATTGGCCATGACAAATGTTATATCATCTCATAACAGTTTTGATATGCATTATTTACGCTTTGCCCAGATGTCTTCTTCTGTGGTCCAGCTGTATGTCTAGACCATTTATTAAGACCTGCACTTTTCAAAAGCACAAATGCACCATGCCATCCCTTTCCCCTGTGGTTTAGCCTAATCTGATCATTGGCGCCTGTGCTGTTCTACTATGTAATCCAATACTGTACCATTCTTGGTACTGCTAAAGATTTTCCAACAGACCTACAGTGTAGAATGCAAATCTGCCCTAAACATTAACAATGAATGATGGTCTAGACAGAGGCCTGTCTTAGTCTAGGAGCCAAATTAGGAGCGCTAATGAGTACATTGCTTGCCAGCGTTAACCTTTCTGCTGAAAGCAGAAACGACGAAAATTGAGCCAAAGAGATAGTAAATGTGCTTTCTTATACACAAACCTTAATTAGGATCATGCAGCCTCCTCAGCGTAGCTTCTATATGCCATTAAAGAGACCACCCATTGGGAATATTTATAGGAGGAGATTCACTGAGGCTTAGAATGTGGCAGTTAAGTATCTGAATAGCACATGATCTACCACCTGAACTGAGACATTCCAAACGTCACTTAGAAAGCTTCTCACAGCGCCACATGTTTCCCGTTTAAGACATTCAAGGATTTTCAAACATTGATCTTATCTAGACTAAAGCACACACGCCAAAAATATAAAGCAAATGTGTTGACTGACATTGTTGACTCTGCACACTTCTATTAACATGCACTGTAACATCTTTATTGCTAAACAAACTTCTATTAATCAAAGAGCCTAATGAACGCTGATTCAATTTATCCCACAGTTAGGCTAAATTTATATTTCATTATACAACCTGAATTCCGGAAATGTTGGGACGTTTTTTAAATTCGAATACAATTCAAATCACATTCAAATGACTTTCAAATCACATGAGCCAATATTTTATTCACAATAGAACATAGAGAACATAACAAATGTTTAAACGGAGAAATTGTACACTTTTATCCACTAAATGAGCTCATTTCAAATTTGATGCCTGCTACAGGTCTCAAAAAAGTTGGCATGGGGGAAACAAAGGGCTGAAAAAGCAATAAATTTTGAAAAGATTCACCTGGGAGAACATCTAGCAACTAATTAAGTTAATTGACATCAGGTCTGTAACATGATTAACTATAAAAAGGGATGTCTTAGAGAGGCAGAGTCTCTCAGAAGTAAAGATGGGCAGAGGCTCTCCAATCTGTGAAAGAGTGCGTAAAAAGATTGTGGAATACTTTAAAAGGAAGCCATATGTGAACATGGTCCAGAATCGCCATCGTGTCCGGTGGGCCAAGGCTCATTTAAAATTGACTGTTCAAAAAGAGGAGTTCAGTTCAAAAGCCAGCATCTCTGATGGTATGGGGGTGCATAAGAGCATACGGTATGGGCAGCTTGCATGTTTTGGAAGGCACTATGAATGCTGAAAGGTATATAAAGGTTTTAGAGCAACATATGCTCCCCTCCAGACAATGTCTATATAGGGAAGACCTTGTGTATTTCAGCAGGACAATGCAAAACCACATACTGCAGCTATCACAAGAGCATGGTTTCGTAGTAGAAGAGTCCTGGTGCTGAATTGGCCTGCCTGCAGTCCAGCTCTTTCATCTATAGAGAACATTTGGCACATCATTAACTGAAAAATACGTCAAAGACGACCACAAACTCTTCAGCAGCTGGAAACCTATATCAGGCAAGAATGGCACCAAATTCCAACACCAAAACCCCAGAAACTCATAACCTCGATGCCCAGACGTCTTCAAACTGTTTTGAAAAGAAGAGGAGATGCTACATCATGGTAAACATGTCCCCGTCCCAATTATTTTGAGACCTGTAGCAGGCATCATATTTGAAATGAGCTCATTTTGTGCATAAAATTGTAAAATTTCTCAGTTTCAACATTTGTTATCTATGTTCTATTGTGAATAAAATATTGGCTCATGTGATTTGAAATATGGAATATAAAAAATGTCCCAACATTTCCAGAATTTGGGTTGTAATATAATCATCACAATGCAATATCACCTTTACACTGCCCCCCCCCAAAGAATTTAGATACTTAAGACACTCGAAAATGGCATTATTTTATCAGATGTTTTAAAACATTTTGATCATTTGTCCATTTATACTGTAAAATAATATAATAAAATAATTATTTGGAAAATATTTATTTGCTCTTGACACAATATTTGATGTATAAACTTGACGAGAAACATAAAACTATGGCAGCATCACAATAACATAATTACTGAAAGAGTGATATTACATTTTTACACCTCTTTTACATTCATTCATTCATTTGTTTATTTAATTTAATTTAACTTAATTTAACAACTTAATTTAATTTAATTTCCATGTGGACCCCAACACCCAGTAGCAAGTAGTAAAAAACGGTAGCAAAAAATTAATTTAAATAAATACTTCTTTCACACACACATAAAAAAAAAGTTTGTTAGGTTTTAAATATAAAACAAAAGACATACTGTAAATTGTTTCCAAATTGTTATCTGTGCAATGAAATTAATTCATCTTTAAGTGTGCAAAGATTAATTAATCTCTAAGTTAGAAGCTCTTAAAGACAAATTATATTCCAGATGCCTATGTCTCAGTAGGGGGCTGCTATCGGCCAATCAGATTTAATGCCTCAGTTACTCTCCTGTTCAGGTGTGATGGCAGCCCATGACAGCAGTAAGGAAACTATGGTTGCCATGTTGCCAACCTAATCACTAATATTCTGAAAGATTTACACATGTCTGGGACCACCTCGGTCTACCTCACTCAATCTCTTGATGATTAGCAAAGAAACTGCACAACTGAAGTCATGCAAGTTTGAATAAATATACAGTTAAAGAGGAAAGAGAGGCCACTAGTTTAACAAAGCAGGATGTTCAATCCTCTGTGACTGACACTTGATGGAGTCAGAGAGGAAAGGTAAACACAGACCCTCCCCTAATTATTAGAGACTTGACCGAGCCCTTTCCTGATGCAGTGTCCCTGAATTTCAATGGTGTTTAGATAGTAAATAGCATCACTTCCTCTCTGTCAGCATTTTCAGACTTCATGTGTTACGTGTGTTCTGTGTAGAGCTTCATGGAAGAGGTGATTTATGGCTCAGTAACGTAGAGGAATGTAGATGGAATGGTCCATCTTTACCTCACCTCAGATAACCAGCCATCAAACCCTCTTCAGCATGGAAACCTGAAGCCTGCAGTGCCGTCATCTGAGTGATCAAGCATCAGGTTCTTTCTCTCTCTCAATCCATATGATCCTCTGGAATACCAGCCAGTGTCAGGTCTCATAGTGTTAACATGAAAACCATCCCACCAAACCCTCCAAGAGCATTGATTCATAATAAAAGCACAGCAGTTTATCCATCAATACCTATTTTGCATGTGACTTTTTAAATCTGACACTCCTGTCGATTCTCAATGCAAATAGTTTTTTTGATGACTTTTGGAAATAATGTGACTGCATTAGAGAAAAATACAGAAATATATATTTAGTTTTTTTTTAGTTTTTCCCTTTCACATTTTCCCTACCCTACACTTGAGTTCAAGGATGTCAAACCTGGAATGTTGTCACACCATTTTCAATCCTTCTCTCATCAAATCTTTGAACCGATCTTTGTTAAAATGCATAATTACCTAAACATATTTTATCTTTAATGGGCTGTTCTTACAGAACTAATTTCTCTGCTTTCACATTGTTTTTCCATGTAAACTATGTGCGTTTTGAATCTTTTGCATTGTAAAGGATTTTTTTTTTTAATAAATAAAACGCGGCTTGAGACACAAGCTGTAGAATGGAAAAAAAAACTGCAAGGTTTTAAAATAAAATAAGCGACTTATTTTAACTTGAGTGCCATGTTTTTTAGAAAATAATACAAAACATAAAAAACAGTCCAAACACAGGGCTGTGGAATGGAAAAAAATTGTATACTTAAAGTATACAAAAGACGTATGGGAGTCAAACACGTCCGTCAAACATAAAAAAATGAGGGTAAAGCAGTGCAGAGGACTGCAAAAAAAGTGGGACAAGGGAGTAGTATACAAAAAATTTGCAGATGCATTTTTTAAAATGTTTTTATAATGCTAGGCCATAAACGAGATGCTGCAAAAACATAAGACAGTCAAACATTTTTGTTCGCATGTTTGCATAAAAAAACAACAACTTGAAAGCTGTTCAGTGGACTGCAAAATGGAAGATAAAGTGCAGATGCAGATTCTTTTTTTTTTTTTTTTTTTTTTAAAGTAACTTTATTTTACGTTTTAGAAAGTCATATCATGGAAGACATGAAATGAGAGGTGAGCGCAATGATCAAAGATGTCTATCTAGTGCATGTTTACATAAAATAACTAATGGAATAGCATGCAAAAACGTGTTCTACTTTAACAGCCCTTAAGAGTGCTTTTTGCACAAAACATGGCCGCAATTCAATCTGTGTTTCACTCTACAGTTTGAAAACCTATCCACGGAATACTCTTTGCAAGACTCCACGGCGTTCGTAAAATGGGTTTGTCCTCTCACGCATTCGTGGCATGCAGTAGTACACCGCAGACCCTCCAGACGCACGGTACTTGGGTAAATATAGGATACTCTAAAGTTACACTCACGTTCTAGGCTGAATCCTATGGCCACTGGGGAGGTGTTTGCTGTTTGGAAAGCAATAGACGTCAACCATGGGTTTGTTCTTCATGCCTTTACAGGGCATATTCAACATGGGGAGAGGCAATGACATGAGGTCTTATGTGTTTATACGTCAGAATGTGTGTCGAGTGATACAGTAGATCGCTGGCACAACGCCCTGTGAATCTCAGCTTACCCTGTTGACATAGAAAACCGACGGTTGTGATATTAGACCACCTGGTGAGAAGCTGCGGTTCAGCAGCAAAATCTAAAACTGCACTTTTTCTTTATGTTGTGGTTAGCAAATTAAAGAAGCCTGTTTTAATCTTAAAGTAAATGCTAATTAAAATAAATTAAGAAGTCACATTGTGAGATATAAAATCAACATATAAAGTCACAATTATAAGATTTTTTTTTTTTTTCTCCACTTAGATTGAAACAGTTTCCCACATTATACAGACTAGATTGATCCAATGTCCACATAAAATTAATGCTACTAATAAAAGTGTGACTATTCTTTCCCTATTGTAGGCTGTTGGCTGGATTGCCTAACAGGGAATTCATGCAGTGTTATTTTAGTAAAGACACATCAGGGAGAAAACCACAGCGGGATAACAGAGAGGGGCTCCGGTTGGGGAGGCTCACGTTGAGAAACTCTGATCCGTTGGCAAAGAGAGCAACAGGAAGGGAACAAAAGTCCAAAACATTGCATTACAAAGCTGAGGCTGATATTTAAGCAGCTATGCTACAAAAAAAAAATTAGTTTCTTAATCAAAAAAGAGAATATACTGAATAAGAAAGTGATTTTGCAGTTTATGATTTAAAAGTATATTTATAAATTAATTTTATTTTATGATAGTAGTATAGCTTTTATTGTATGTTTGCAATGTACAAGCAACTTCCTAAAAATGAAGAGCACAGTTGCACTTTGGAAAACACATCAGTGAAACACAAATAATTATTTAATATTTAAATATTTAATGTATATGTAAATAGCTAATGAAATTTAATTACTATTATTTTTTGAATTTTAAAATTAATTTGTCCATCCAAAATCTAAGAATTTATCAATAGGTTAATTTGAATTTTTGATAATAGTATAGTATTTAATGTAGCAATGTACAAACATAATCCCACAAAACTGACTGTGGTTTGTTTTCTGTCCTCCTTCCACAGTAAGACAAACCCACATGTTGCATTCCAGTCTATGAAGAATGGCTTTGAGACTCAGCGGCAAAGCGATTTTCCTTTTGCATGAGTCAAAACATGTCAACACCCTCTTCAGAACTGAGAGACACAAGCCCAGCCGGGATAAACACACGACACCCAGCCTCAGTCCTGGGCACATATGTGTGTCTGTTAGCCTGGGCTGTAACAAGACACACGGATGATTATACTGTGTTAAATAGCCCAGTGTGCTCTCTTCCTGTTGAATGAATCATTGATAAGGCAGCGGTAACCCATCCTCACGGAGGGGGAGTGAAGGTATTGGGGGCCATGCAATAATTAGAAGGTGTCCTCTCACCTAACTCACTGATTCATAGCTCAGATTCCCTCCATTCAGGAAGATGAATGTGTCCACAAATAATGGTAGCCATGACAGTGTGGGGTTTCTTGCAAAACAATGGAATTTGGTGGTTGCAAACACAAAACATTAGCATTATTCTAGTGGTCCTACTTTTAAAGTTGTGATGAAACAGAAGTATCTTTTTGGATCTGGATTTAAACTTTAAACCATTGCTTCTGGTCAAAATACCAGTTAATAATTCATAATTATGCTTCCTCTGGTAAAAGTCCATCACTGTTGTCCTCTCACATCAAAATCTCAACTGTTTCGGAGTGTTTTCACTTGTGCATATTTCTCTCCTGATTCAGATGACACAACTTTTTCACTGGAGAAAGCAATATTATGGATAGAGGACTTGTATTTTAGCCGGAAACAACAGTTTGAACTTAGTTTCTTATAAACACATCTTTTCAATTCACAAGACATTAATTAATGGACTGGAGTTTTGTGGATTACTTGTGGATTATTGTGATGTTTTTATCAGCTGTTTTCTGACGGCACCCATTCAGGATCCATTGGTGAGTGAGTGATGTAATGCTAAAAATTCACAAGCAATATGTATGTTTTAAAATTGAAATTTAAAACAATTGTATTTCTTTTTTATAATAAAAACAGTTAAATTTTATTTCAGTTACATTTAAAATGTAATGACTTTTTAAATATAATTACATATTTGCACAATGTTAATGATGATGTAATTTCGTGTTTTAATTAACTGACAATATATTTTAATGTGTATGCAGTACTGAGTTTCTCATGGGTGTGTGCTTTAAACTGAAAAAAATTCCTGTTTCAGTCCAGAGGTGGTTCTCCTTTTGCACTCAAAATTTACATTCACACTTCCAGTTGTGTTTCCTGTCCAGATGTGCCACACCCCTGCAGCAAGAACTCCAGTTAATTGTGAACTGAAATATTAACTGTGCCGTGTTTCCTAGTATAAACACAAATAAAAGCCTATTTTCTCTGCACATATACCCAGGTGTTTGATGGTCATTTGAGACACAAGGAAAAGCTGCACTGAAACACTCAGGCATCACATGTTGAACTGTCAGCTTTTATGTGTCATCACTTCTGAAACTTTAGACCAGAAACACAGGGATTATCTGCACTCTCAGACACCAGCCCTGAATGCAGAGTTGAGGATGATTGTTCTTATATGCACTAGTATTTACAGCTGCAAACGAAAAACGCAGTTCATGAATGAATACAAATCTTAGTGATAAAAAAGTGCATATGACTTTGTTCATTCAGTAGCATGCTTGGCATAAAATGGCATGAAACAATGCCAAATGATCCTGTCTCTCAGAGGATCAGAATGACCCTTTGTTCCAATTCATCACGGCTGATCACTTTGACCCCGCTGAACTGTTACTGCTAGATCATGTATTCTCAATGGTTTCTAGAGAATTGTACATTAACTCATCAGGGGGTCTGACTGCCCAGAAAGCATGAAGTTAGAATATTTTCTGAGAATATGTTCAGAGATATACTGTACAGATAGATCACTGAACCCTGTTAACATACTGTATATATACATACATGCATACATGCATACATACAGACACACACACACACACACACACACACAGTATATACATACATGTTATATGTTCATACTTCTTGTTTATTTATATAGACTTGCCCCGTCAATCCATCCATGTGTTTGGTTGCCATTGGTTACCTGCCTCTAAACCAGCAGTAGTGTTGGACAACTGCGTTGTCGACTGAGCTCTTACGGAAGTGATTCGCGGAATGATGAGCGCTGTCTATCAATAATGCACAGCAGTGTCGTTCGAGATCTGTCGCGCATGCGCAAAGGTCTCCACAGTTCTGCACAGGTGCGCGCTTACACCTGTCAGCGGTGCACAGACTGCGCTTCATCAGAGTGACAGACGAGATTCAAACACACGGTGAGTTTACAACACACATTCAATTAATCTGCTTTAGAATCTGTTATACAGACACATTTTTGTGCTCGAGGTATTTAGTCAGTTTGATGTTTCTTTGATGTAATAATGTGGCGCATTTTGGACAAGATAAAACCGTGCAATGCAAATAATATTCTGTTTCGATATTTATTTTGCATGATATGGTTTCAGTTTATCTAAAACGACTTGCAATTAGGCTAATATTTGCATGTTGTCTTTTTCAGTACTTAAATCAACAGTTACGCAAATTAATAGAATATTTCAAAAGGCGTTAAGGCGTTACTTGTAACAATGTAATACATTAATAAATTGCTGTCTTTTACATTTTCACCTTAACTATTGAATACAGTCTGATATTAGGTCCTAATGTCAGTGTTTCCATGTCTGAAACACACACACACACGCACACACACACACATGCAGCCTAGGCATGTAGTTATCAAAAGTGACTGTACACATTCCAAAGCAATGTCTGTTGTATTTCACAGGGAAAAGGTGGCTAATTGATTGACACATGGAGCTGATTGGATCCACTCAGATGGCCAGTTACACTCGGCCAAAAACAAGCCATTTCCTACCGGCCATATCCACCACAGCGTCCAGTTATAGGAGCCACCAGCCAGCCTTGACCCTCAACCAGAATTCAAACACACCCTGGAGGACTAATTCGTACTTTAGAAGTGGCAGCGCTATCCCGAGTGTATCAGCCCTTCAAAGAGAAAACCTAGACTTGGTCCGTGCCAAGACCATGCTTTACCCCTCTAACAGGACAGCTCTAAGTACACGCTACATGCCAGAGGACTGGTTCAAGTCCAACCACAGTAACTACAGGGAGTCAGAGTCGTCCCGGAACAGTGCCGAAAGGCTTCGGAGGGACACGATCCGAATGATCCAGGATAAGGACCAGCTGACCCGCAGAACTCAGGACACCACCAGCAAGAACATTGGAGAAAGACTAAACGACATCAGCTTCTGGAGATCAGAGCTCAATCATGAGATAGACAACATGGTGACAGAGATATCAGCGCTGACAGATGTGAAAAGAAGACTGGAAAGAGCACTTGCTGAGACTGAAGGGCCACTGCAGGTTATATAATTCATATATAATTTTAAAAAATGAAAATTATATGTGAATAATTATATACATAACACACATACATAAATATAAATTTATATATATATATATAGAAGAAATGTACATAATAAATATGCGCAATAAATATATAATATATTTAATATATATGACATAATTTTTAATTTATATATAAATATTTAATTTAAATATTTTAATTATATACATTAATAATGTAATAAATTAAATATATATATATATATATATATATATATATATATATATGAAAAACATGAATTTTTATGCATGTAAAATTTGGTAGCAAAAAGAACTAACACTATATTCGCACATTTCACCTCTCTAAACAGATTTAAAGGTCATTTCTTGCTTTTACTACTGTAACAAATATTCCATCCGTGCTTGGAATGCTAGCATGGCATAGCTATAGCGGTTTTCTATCAGCTCCACACCTAATTTGGGTCACAGTTATCTAGCTAAAGACCCAGTAACTAGAAAAGCCCACAGTAGAGTGTCAGGTGACCCATTGTTAGGAACCACTTGGTAACAGAACCTAGTGGGGTGTAAGATATACACACTCAATCACACTGAGCACAAAGCACACTAGATCTACAGTGACCTCAATGTGTCCCACCACTGTCTTTACAGAGTTACCCGTCTGAGTCACAGTAAGAGACTGTTTCCACAGAAACCACACCAAAACATGCTGACTACTATAGTGCTGGATGAGTTCCAAAATAGTGTCACACTGCTGTCATCTAACAGGAATGACCACGAGAATGATCACAAGATGTTTCCATAGTGATGTAATTGCTTACTAGAGCTTCCGCTGTCAGATTTTGAATGTAATCACTCAGGACGTGTAAACCATGTAATGTTGTGTCATATTATTACGGTCAAATTTCGAACTGAACACTCCAAAAAAAAAAAAAGAAAAAAAAAGAAAAGGAAGATACATGAAAAATATATAAAATAAAAAAAATAAAAATCTATAAAAAATACAATTAAATAGACTAAATTGTATTATCTACATAAATATTCTCACTGTTTTTCTCTTCCCAGGTTTCACAGGAATGTTTGTTCCACAGAGAGAAGCGGATGTCCATTGATCTGGTTCATGACGATGTAGAGAAAGATTTAATTAAGGTGAGGTCACCTGAGCTTTCATCTAAACACATAACACCTGAAACCAAAAACAACCTCAAACATTAGTAATATTTAAAATCAATGTCAATATCAATTATTTTGCAAGGGGCTTTCTTAAGCACTGTGCTTTTGTTTTGACTACATTACATTTAATACAAGGCTTTCTGGAATACCTGATTCTGATTGGTCAATTGTGGCATTCTGAGGTCAAATATTTTATATAATGACCACAAACTGTATAAAGTAGCCTACCAATGCCCTAGGCAACTGATGTATGTTAATTTCAAGTCTCACTTATAAATAAATCATGGAACTACTATAAAATTCTTTCCACATGAAGAATGTGAAGCAGTCATTATTTCTATTTTTGCAAAAGTTAATTTTGCCTTTTTTGCAGGAAGTAGAAGTGATTAAGTCATGTCAGGAGAGAATGAGGCGGCATTTAGACCGAGCTATTGCTCAACTAGCGTGAGTCTTGCAGAAAGCATGATAAATAACCCCAAAAATACAACTTTGCCTTCATATAGTCCATTTTAAATACTTTATTAAATATTTTATTTATATTTTATTTAATATTATTATTTAAACAGTGCATGTGATTATATTACATTATTATCCTCAGGTCGAATCGTGCAGCACAACACGAGTTGGAGAGAGATTTGAGTGACAAGGTCACAGCACAGAGAATTGATGATAGGTGTCACCATCTCAGGAACACCTCTGATGGAATCAGCTACTATAGAGGGATCGATCGCATGGACCCATCGTGAGTTTTAATACAAAGTTCTGTCATGAAACTCTAGATGGTGCAGTCCGATAGGTCTAACTCAATCTGATATAATAACATCATTATCACATGTTGCAGCTGATTGGTTCTTTTTGTATCAGCAGCCAATGAGCTTGCTGCTCAACATTTAAATACTTAGCTAGAGCTTGCTGTAGTAGTTGCAGCATGCTTCAGAAGCCCTCCACCTTCCCCAGCTCCACCTGTATAGATTTGCTACGGGGTGATTCATGTATGCTATATGGGGGTTATTTAATATACTTTATGTTATATTTGCAGCAGCAGTATTTCTTACATGCTCACAGCAGCATATTGTGGATGTACTGGTCTCGGTACTTGCTCTGCCGCAGCAGTGTAGCAGATCTATCCCACCAAGACCATTGACATTGTCATCTACATTACCATTTCAAATCTTCTGAGAGTTGTCACTTTAACTAAAAAAAAGACAATTCTATTTTTAGGATATGTTATGGTCAGGATTATCAACCTAATAATGTTATAATTTACTCTGCTTACTCTCTTTATGATCTCAACAGTATCAGTCTTCCAGACTCCTGGTCGAAATTCACTGACGACAACATCCTGCATTCTCAGAGCGAACGCGCCGCCTCTCACAAACTCCGTGATGAGATTGAGATTCTGCTCAACGCCACTTCAAATGAGATGTGGAACCAGTTTAACTCTGTAAATGTGTCCTTTACCAACCGCATCTCTGAGATGGCAGACACCAAGAACAATCTGCAAACCCACCTGGCCAAGGTAACCACAGAATGCTGAACATCATGTCATTACTTTAACCACTTATTCTTCACCTGATGTTCAGTAATAACAGGATCTATCCTACTTCCTCCTTAGCACTTCACTTTGACTGGACAGGACCCAAAATAAATTGCCTGCTTGTTTATGCCCTAAAGATGTAGATAGGAAGCTCTAAACACTAGAGTCTGTTGATAAGGAGGTTAATGAAGAGCATGAAGAAGCTCTGTCAGCTGTCTGTAATGTTTAAGTTCTTGACTTCTGTTATCAGAGGCATGAGGTAACCAATAAAGAACTATCATTCATGATGCTGATTGGTCAAAAT
Source organism: Acrossocheilus fasciatus (assembly GCA_036784905.1). Lineage (NCBI taxonomy): Eukaryota > Metazoa > Chordata > Actinopteri > Cypriniformes > Cyprinidae > Acrossocheilus > Acrossocheilus fasciatus. The sequence continues at coordinate 24,706,699 of CM071949.1, read as the reverse complement.
GAGATTATATCAAATCGTGTTGTGAGGGAGTGTGTGTCTATGTAAAAGATGTCTCTGTAACTACACACTTGATTGTGCATATTTTTATGTCCATTATGTATTTATATGGATGATATGGGCTGTAATGCGAACTATAAAGCTCTTTCAAATCCGTCACACATCAGTCAGTTTTAGAAAGTATTAAGTAATCACAAATCCACAAATAATATACAAATAATACAAATAAAAATCTGATTAATGGGTTCTGTTTACTTCTGAGGGGTTTGATTACTGCTCTTCCTGTTTTGTCCTGTATGACTGTGTGGATGGGTGGGAATTTTGCCCAGGACAAAACCATACCAGTCTAATTTCAGATTAAAGTGCATTAGACTGTCAATTATGATATATACAGTAGAAGTAAGTGTACTTGCCTGGACCTTTTTAACTTTGAGAAGGGTCAAGAATTCAGACACAAAGAATAATTGACTTTGTCACTTTTTCAATCAACTCTCTTTCTTTTTTTTGCCTTCTTGCTTCCACTTTCAGACTCTTCAGGAAATCTTTCAGACCGAGATGCTGATTGAAGCTTTAAAAAAGGCAATCCGAGACAAAGAAAACCCTCTTAAAGTGGCCCAGACCCGTTTGGAAGAGAGGTCTCGCAGACCCAATGTCGAACTCTGCAGAGACAATCCTCATCACAGGTAATCGTCCTATTTATCTGTCAAGAAATGGTTTGGATACAAAAACTGGTTTGCTTACGCAATTAGATCTAGATGCAAAAATCAGTTGCCAAACCTCTGTTTTCCTTGCTTTACTCCCTCTCTCTTTCTCAGGCTGGTTACGGAGGTGAGGGTGATTGAAGACACCATTCATAAGCTGAGAGAGAGACTGATGGAGGCCGAGAACACTCTCCAGACCCTGGTGAAGACCAAAGTTGCTCTAGAGCACGACCTGTCCATCAAAGCCAACTCTCTGTTCCTGGATCAGGAGAAATGCATGAGCATGAGGAAGAGTTTTCCCAGCACTCCTCGTCTGGTCGGATACACCTAGGTCTTCCAGAATCTTCTCCAGAAGTTGCTTAACCATTAACCTAAATCCACAATTGAATGTTTAAAAGATGAACTACAAGATTAGCATCAGAACAGCTTTCTTCTTAGTCCTTTTAATTAAGTGGACTGACATTTTACACCTCACTTTTATTGTTTCACTAAGTTAAGCACACTGTGATGATTAGAATGGATTGTCTCTTGCCCTTTGACTGTCCTGATTAAAAAAAAAAAAAAAAAAAAAATCAATAATTCCTGAACTGCTAGATAATAGAAAAACTGCCCTTTGGTGAAGTAATTTGAACCTCATTTGTAAGTCGCTTTGGATAAAAACGTCTGCTAAATGTAAATGTAAGTAACTTTATCAGCAAGAATCAGTCATTATTATAATATTTACAATTAAAGATTTAAAAGGATCCTTTTAAAAAATTATATACCAAACGGCAAAGCTTCACCATGCATACTATCTATCTATCTATCTAGAAGGAAAAAAGGAAAAATTATAATTCCTAATTCCTAAATCCTGGGGGAAAAATCCTCTAATTTTTGTAGTAATATTTCTTAGTATTCTTAAGAAAATACTGAAGAGTTAAAATACAAAGCTCAGTTTACCAGTGATCTTAAGAGCTCCAGACATCTGTCAACAGGTTTGTTTTCTGCTCAGGTGTGACACAATTCTGACAGTTTGCAGACAGTGGACAGAACACCTTGCCTTTGTTTGTTTAGTTCAGAGGTCCACTTGAGGGCTGTCACTGATAAAGTGATCTTCACTCCACACTTCCCTGAGTACACCAAAGCACAGTGGAGCTGTAGTTCTCATGTTCTTCTGAAGTACAAACACACACTTCAGAAACAGATGCCACCTGCAACAAGACTCACGGTTAAGTATACACACAGCATCTGGGTTTATTGATTCAGAGGGGGAACGCATTTGCTCCTGTAAACAACACACTGGTGTTCTGCTCAAACACACACTTCAAACTTTTCACATAAATCAAAGTCTGCTCTGTTGTCTGAATGCTTAGCAGTACAAGATGCACTTGAGATTATGTAGGTGCATCCGTAAGAACAATGAGTTGTGTGTTTATGCTGTCAGAGGAAATATATTATACACATAGAGGAAATAATTTTACTCTTTTATATCTCAGAAGACATAATTAAGAGTTATTTTGTCTCAGATTTTTCACCTAAAATTCTGTAGGAAGTATACTGCAAAAATAAGCAGACAAGGCAATTGCTGTAACACAGAAAGAGTAGTTATATACAGTTGATAATTGGATAGTATAGCTCAGATTATTTGTACATTGAATTTGAATTGAACTGTTTGAATTTTCTTTCAGATCTCTGACTTTTGATCACAGTCTGGTACATTTAAGAAGCATAATTTAAGATATTTTCTGAAACTTTTCTTTACTACAGGAATTATTTAGTAGTAGTCATTCAAATATATTTTGCACTAATCCCCCCCCCCCATGTTTGTATTTATTCAGTTAGTTATTTTTGCTGTCAAGTAGGTCGACAGTTCAAAATACAACATCTGATCATAAAAGCAGTGCCTTACCATTCAAAATTTGAAATTAGTTTGTTTGAAGAAAAAAAATTAACAGCGCAACCATTTTTAATTCTGATTAGAAAAATAATGTTTATTAAGCAGAAAATCAGCATATTAAAATAATTTCTGAAGGATCATGTGACAAGAGTGGAGTAATGGCTGCTGAAAATTGAGCTTTGCCATCACAGGAATAAATTACACTTTTAAATATACAACCCAAATTCGGGAAATGTTGGGAAGTTTTTTAAATTTGAATAGAATTAAAACTAAAAGACTTTCAAATCACATGAGCCAATATTTTATTCCCAATAGAACATAGATAATATAACATGTTTAAACTGGGAAATTTTACACTTCTATTCACTAAATGAGCTCATTTCAAATTTGATGCCTGCTACAGGTCTCAAAAAAGTTGGCATGGGGGCAACAAAAGGCTTAAAAAGCAAGAAAATATTCAGCTGGGAGGACATCTAGCAACATATGCTCCTCTCCAGATGACGTGTATTTCAGCAGGACAATGCAAAACCACATAATGCAGCTATTACAACAGCATGGCTTCGTAGGAGAAGACAGCTTCTCTTGAGGAACCCTGTGCAGATGCCTTGTTCAGGAACACTGTGCTGAATTGGCCTGCATGCAGTCCAGATCTTTCAACTATAGAGAACATTTGGCCCATCATTAACTGAAAAATACGTCAAAGATGACCACGAACTCTTCAGCAGCTGGAAACCTATATCAGGCAAGAATGGGACCAAATTCTAACACCAAAACTCCAGAAACTCATAACCTCGATGCCCAGACGTCTTCAAACTGTTTTGAAAAGAAGAGGAGATGCTGCATCATGGTAAACATGCCCCCGTCCCAATTATTTTGAGACCTGTAGCAGGCATCAAATTTGAAATTAGCTCATTTTGTGCATAAAAGTGTAACATTTCTCAGTTTAAACATTTGTTATGCTATCTATGTTCTATTGTGAATAAAATATTGGCTCATGAGATTTGAAAGTCTTTTAGTTTTCATTTTATTCAAATTAAAAAAAAAAAAAAATGTCCCAACATTTCCGGAATTCGAGTTGTAATACACATTTTGAACAGTAGTGTAGGTTGCACTTATGTCATTCCTAAGTAACTGACAATAAAGCAACAGCTTCTCTTGAGGAACCCTGTGCAGATGCCTTGTTCAGGAACACTGTTTTAGGACAGGGATTGCTCACTGTCTATTTTCAAATAACATATGACACCATACCACATCAGTTCTCCCTGTTCAGTGACTGACAGACTGTTCACTTGTCATGTCTGTTGTCAAGGAAAGTAATGCACAGAGTAAATATTGAAGTCCCTGTTCTCTGCTCTTTTCAGGTTTCTTATCATGGCTTCCTGCGTATCTTGAGTACACAGTGGTCCTCAGAGTCTCAGATGTTTGCTACAGTAGTCAGACAGGAGCAGTATTGATTTCAGCATGTCTGAGTATAGGACTTGAGAGCTTCGTTCCAGATACCCAATCCTGACCTTTGAAATATTGCAGGAATGTGTTGCTTAAGACAAATATGTCTCTGTCTGATTAGATGTTGACATAAAAAGGAGATTCTGGAGGCCTTATAATGTATGTGATTTACTTCTGAAGGGATTGGCCATTTTCTTACAGATAATATTTGTATTTCAGGATTTGTAGGATCTTCATGCAGAGTTATGAGAAGGTCTTAAAGCCTTAAAACCAGTTTTCACTGTCATCTTGGCTTCTTCGCCACCTTATTTTCATATCTGAAGTGTGGTTCTCATGGTTTCCAGCAAAGAAAACATACAGACAAAACATTTGAGTGGGCCCTGCCAGCCCACGAGAGTCATCCGGTGGCCAGCTGTGCCTGAAACTTAAGTTGGATCCCACGGTTTTCTTCTCATTGAGTTTTACACACAGACCACCACTTTAGACCATGATATCCGCCAACAGTACAGTGTAGCCATATTCATGTAACAGTTTGAATCTCAGTGTGGTCCAAACACAGCTGGGCACTGGCGAAATGGTGCAATTTTTCACTTTACACACAGTTTATAACCTTGAAAGTCACCCAGGTCAATAAAAATACCATGGGAGTGTGTGTAACTTTCAGCCATTCAAAGTCAATCTGAGGTTAAAGTGACTCTTCATAACTCTGAATCCAATTCAAATTCCACTCATCATGATTCTAATTCACTAGTTCTTTAAGCACTTTTGAGGGAGCAAATACATGACTGACTGTTTTGTAGGTCTGTTCGACTAAATTATTAAAAATAACTGGCTCATAAGTGTCATTTGTTTGTGAATCAACATTAAATAATGTTTCGAATTTTACAACAGTTAGTTCTGGCCATCGAAGCTGATTAGCTGACTTTTCTGCTAGTTACACTGTGACACCAGTAGGAGTCATTAAATCAATCACTGAAGCAATTCAATAAAACTATTTTACTTACAAGAAAAAGATAAAGTAATATTGTCTCTGCTAAATTTTTTAGTTTTGGATTTGCAAATGTTCTCGATTTTCAATAAATTAGCAATGCAGTTTTGAGTAGAAACTATTTATGACCTTGAGGACAAGGATGATGTTTCCATTCCCAGTTATCACTCCTCTGACATATCTATCCTCCCTTCTCTCCATTCCAGAAAGCAACCCCAGAGCCTACTCATTCTGAAACAGCCTCTACCATTGTGTATTTCACATTACTGAGCTCTTAAAATCTCTCAGCATTACATAATTAAAGTTACTGACAGAGGAGAGCTTCTCTGATTCCACACTCTCTCTCTCTTTAGCTCTTCGTCTTTACATCTATGTCAAGACTACATACCTCAAGCCCAAACTTTAGCTGGGGACGTGCATGCTTTTCTGTCCTCAGCGAAACACACGATTTAGCGGACACAGAAATAACTGGCCTTAGCCCTCTCCTCTTAACCCTGTCCTCAGAGAATGTATTCTGGAATCTTCACTACAGTCTTGACATATTCAGGCTTTATTTTTAACCTCCATCTAGCCAGCCAACTCTATTCTCATTAGAGTCCTCTCATTAGATCTTCACATCTCTCTGTAGAGATTACACAGGGATAACAGTATCCTATTTCATATAAATGCTTTATCGTTGTTACTTTGATGTAGCTGTCAAAAATGAATCGTTTTTTTTTTTTTTTTTTTTGGCCCACATGAGCACCACAGCTCAATTTGGACTATTAATGATAAAAAAAATGCGGTACTCCGTTTCTATTTTACTATAGAAACAGAGTACCAAAATGTACCATGGTTTTTGGACAAATACCATAATCTTATTATTATTAAATGTTTCATTTTTTAATGCAAGGATGTATTAAATTGGTCAAAATCAACAGTAAAATACATTTAAAATGTTACTTTTTTTATTTCAAATAAATTCTGTTCTTTTGATTCTGATCTATTCTGTGTTCTTCAAGTATTGATCAAAGAACCCTGAAAAAAAAAAAAAAAATGGTTTCCACAAAAATATTAAGCAGCATAGCTGTTTTCAAAACTAATAAATTAAAATAAAAATGTTTACCAAATCAGCATATTAAAATGATTTCTGAAGGATAAATTGATAATAAAGACTGTAGTAATGACTGCTGAAAATTCAGCTTTGCCATCACAGATCATATATTGAAATAGAAAATAGCTAGTTTGAATTGTAATAATATTTCTGGCTTTTTCAGCATAAGTGATATCTTTCAAAAAAATAATACAATAAAATAATAAAATAATAATAAACATGTCAACAGTAGTGTATAACTGAGGTGATTCCCTGAAAGCAAAATGGCCTGAGACAAATGAAAATAAATAAACAGGCTCTTGGACATTGTCATTAAACTTACCATAGTGACAGTGGCGCCAGACTATGACATAATGCAATTTATTTCAGGTGCATCCAATAATGATAATGACCTCAGGGTTGAGCACAGGGCTGAACTAAAGGATGCATTCTGTGTCAGGAAATAGTTCACATTCTACAACAATAGAGTTGTACAGAATACAATGGAAATACAAAGAGAGAAAGAAAAGGAAGTTTTTCTCGAACTGGTTTGCCCTTCAAGTACAAAATGATATACTATAACACAAAACCGGAAATCTGAAGTAGACAAGATATGCGGGCACAACTACCCTGATCAACTGCAGTTAAACCACAACACAACGGGTAGAAGGGAAATCCCTGTCGTTCATGATTGTGTGACCTCCAACGTCTTCATTCAAAAGAAGTTGTACAGGATTATCAGCTCTCTAACATTCACAAAAAAAAAAAAATATCAAAAAAGCTAGCGTTATACAGCCAGGAGCCAAAAGTCTACAGAAATGTCTGCTGGAAGTCTGAAGGCTTCATCTGATTGATCGTTTAAATGGCCTAATGAACTTATCGACAACCAGTTTAGAAGAAAAGGAAGCTAAATTTGTGGACGCCGTCTCTCCCCTCCTCTCTGTCTCCTGCTGAATCATGCTGTGGGATGATTCAAGCGTCCAGTCTCTGCTTTTATACTATCCGCTGGTGTTTATTCATGGCTTCGTCTCCAGGGGAACCACAGGAAGTGTGACACACAACATCAGAATGGGAACTAGGGGAAGTGAGATTGAGAGACCAGATCAACAAATACATGAATATAAGTATTTGATGCGCTTGCACTGGGGGTGTGTGTGTGTCATATTATACACCATCTAGGTGCTGTACGTGTGAGCTCAGCGCTCATAATGAAAACATGATGACAGGTCTGAATGAGTATAATAGCAACCAAACATCTGTGCAGTCCTTGAAAGACCTTTATTTACTCTCACCCCTCGAGTCATAAAAGGGATGGGTTGTTTTTATTCCCACAGACAGTCTGTTTTTTAACTGTCTTGACTGTATGTACACTTTCTTTATTAGGTTGATGGTTTCAAGAAGAACCTTTAACATCCATGGAACCTTTCCATTCCACAAAAGGTTCTTAGTGGAATAACACTATTAAAGTGTTAATTTTAAAAATGTTCACTGAAAGATTCCAAATGATAGCTATACTGTGAAAACTCCCTTCTGGAAACTTTATTTTTAAGAGTGTCTTTCTGCTCATTATGTTTATAGTCTGACTCATTCTACAACAAAATTTGCTCAGGGTGTGAAGTTGATAACCCTGGAGTTTCCTGCTATTTTATTGTGATAACAAGCCCCTCAACTGACAAATACGTCCCTCTGAAGGCATCACAACAGATAGGCGTTCTGTGGTAACCCTGTCATTTAAGAGTTTTGTTTTCCCTGCAGGTTAGGAATACGCTGTGGGTGGACTTCTTACGAAATGCTTGTTTTTGGTAAAGTCTATAACGGGTGTTTGATTGAAGTCTCTAAATGGCGCAAGAGAGAAAAACACTTGGATTCTTGGGAAAAGAAAGGTTTTACCATGCAGTTATGAGGATTACTGATGAAGTCATATTTTAAAATTGCATTGTTAAATCAATAAAATGTCACCCCAAAAAATGTAATCAAAGCAAAAAGTCATTATATTAATGTAAAAACTCTAAAACAAAATTGTCTTTTCCCTCCCGATTCCAGGATTAAATTAAAATATAGTTAGCATTTTCATTAATAAAAGTATTATTGTCTCTGCATTTGTAATATACTGTAATTATTATTAGAAATAGCTTTATTTAATTTCATTTGACATGGAAAGCACACTGTAAAAAAGAAAGTTGAGCCAACTTAAAATTTTAAGGCGACTAGCTTCAGCAGATTCTTGAGTTTTCTCAACTTGTCGTTTTAAGTTTATACAACAAAAATTTGAGAATTTCCCACAAAAATATGTTGAGCAAACTCAAAAATCGGCTGAAACTTTTTTTCTTTTTTTTTACAGTGCACTCATTAATCAACAGAGTCCCCAATTTTCATCTTTGTAACCGACCAGTTCTTAAAAAGGCAATCTAAAACTGAAATTAAATGAATTATCACAAATATCACATATAAAATAATGCATTCAGACCGATCTCCAAACCAATACGACCCACCAAACAAAAAATACAAAACAAAAAGACTGCTGTTTTGAATTTGCCAATATTCATAGCATACATAACTGTAAAATTAGCATTTGAGTTTATTCATCAAAAGGAAAAGACTAAAAATTTTATATTCATTTATTGTTATTTGGCAACCAAAACCAAACACACTTTTAAAAATAAAGGTGATTAAAAGGTTCTTCACAGCGATGCCATACAAGAACCATTTTTGATTGCACAAACCATTCAGTCAAAGGTTCTTTAAAGAACCATCTCTTTCTGAAGAACCTTCTTTCGCCACATAGAACCTTTTGTGAAACAGGAAGGTTCTTCAGATGTTAAAGGTTCTTTATGGAACCATTTAGACAAAAAGGTTATTCTATGGCACCGTGAAGCACCTTTATTTTTAAGAGTGCACAGCGTACAGTTAAATTACTTGGCAGAAAACAATATGATTATTTTTATGTATTTTAATAGATTTTCACCTAAAGGGTCCATTTTGGTACCTTGATGGCACATATCACCTAAAGTGTACATATTAGTACCTAAAAGGTACAAAAGTGTACTTTCTGAAAAAGGTACCACCCCAGTGACAGCTTTTATACCTTTTTCGAGAGTGTAACAACTCCTGTTAACCAGAGTAAAATCACTGTAACACATGGCCTCTCATGGTTTATTTTTTCTCTGTTTCCTTTGCAATGTGTGAAAGGTCTTTTTTTTTTCAGCATGAGATGTTCCAGGGCATGAAGCATGTCTCTAAACAATAATAATACATTTGTTCTTATCATTGGAAAAGTCCTTGAGTTTGTATATTAGGCGTGTATACACAGAATCAAGCACTTTTATCATGGACACATGCTGTTGTTGGTCTTCTGTTTGCAGGGATTTAGAGTCACGTAGTCAAAACCACTTTACAAACCTAAACAAGTCTGATAAATCCTGGATAAATCTTTTAAAATGTGGGCACAAACAAACACTTATCCCACGTACCCACCCCGAAACACACGCCCCTGCACTTAGGTCTGGCCTTGTCTCTCAGTGACTCAAAAATATAAATCACACACTCTTAATGGCTGTAGAGTGTAACGTTAGAGCCTACTCAGGTGATGTGTGGGTTTTTGTGTGCGTGAGTGTGTTAATTCACCACTTTAACACTATTGGCATGGATCCCATATTTCCAATCTCTACTCAAGACTTCTACAAACATTGGCATTTATGGGGCTGCCATGATACCTGGAAAAAACTACTCAAAGATCCAGTACCTGTTCCTCTCCATGCAACGCTCTTGACAATGCTCTTCTATAAGTATATTACACATAATGATGAACTTATGGCATATATCTGTGCAAATCTTACATTTTTAGTGGCTGAAACTTTTCAAAGAAAATGTCTTTTATGGGTGACTGCCAATATAACTCAGCATTTTTAATGGATGCAGTATTGCTAACATAATGGAAGTACATCTCCAAAGTGTGTCTGCTCTAACATTGCAGATACTTGGGAAGGCCAGGCAGACAAACAAACAGAAAGGTAGCCATTAAATTAAATTGTATGGCTGAGATGTTATACTCAGGCTAATGGTATTTGATCAAAATGTCCTTATTTGAATAATTACTAATTCAATAACATTTAACTGTTTCTATGCATTTGGTTTTTTGGTTAAACACAGCACACTGCAGTAAAATAAAATACAATAAAAATAAATGCTTTAACTGATGAAGAATGTTGAGAAATGCTATATCAATATATAACAAATCAGGGCAAGTTAGTCGGCTTGCAGTAAATTTCAATAAAGAATTTATTTATTCATTTACAGAAAGTACATATTTTTTTATAGATGCAGTGCCAAGGACCCCACCCCAATGACCAGATTCATAAATGCCTTGAAAGTGTTGAAGAGTGCAGTTACAATCACAGCCATCCTCTCTGACTGAGCAAAGGAAAATCAAATATAATGGAGGACACAAGGTCCCGTTTACACACATGTCAAGCTTGCATTCCCCATGTTATCTCTAGTTTGTGTAACTGGAACGCCAGAACATTCCATAGTACCACAGGGATTATTTCTCCTTGCTTGAGTCAATGGGTGATAAGCAAGAACAACAAGCCACTGTCACAAGGCTTGTTTAAAAAAAAAAAAAAAGTGTGGACTTTCACAGATATGCAACGATGTAACATTTGGATCAGTTCCCATCCTCATATTACATGACCTGAATTTACTGGATAATCAACCTCTACACTTCAAATCCATGTATTTCATCTCTTTAGATTTGCTATGTAGCTATATATATGGGTATATAAACCCCTCAAGGACACTAAACCTTTTCCACTGCATGTCAGCTATTAAAATAGCATGTAAACTCTAGTTAAATAGTATGTAAACCAGCAGAGGTAGTGACAGCGTATGAATGTAATCAACATCTCAAAGAGCCTCAGGCAACACAATTGACCCCTGATAAGACTGTGAAGTATAGGAGCCACAGATCACGTCATCAAAAACAGACAAAGCAGTGGAAGCAAAAGCTATTGTATATTAGTTACATTATTTTTGATCCAAAATCATCATCAAAATAAATAAATAAATAAACTATGAAGATTTTAAATTATTCACCGTTGTCTATTGTTATTCCCTGATTATCTGAACACTCTATGACCTATCTCTCATATCAGGAGGAACACTCAACACTCTTTCAGCCCTCCCTCTTTTTTTATTGACTTCCCATTTGATGACTGATGAGAGGGAGAGAGGAAGGGAGGGGAATCTCTTGTAGAGGAATTCTGCAAATTCCTGGAGGCCTCCCAAAGGCCAGCTAATGGACATACTCATTTTCACACAGACGGTATCGGGGAGAACTGAGAGTAACCATTTAACAAGTTTGTATGGCTAATTCCCATAGCAACCACCAAAGAAAACGAACATTGTGCAATTTCCAAATGAGCCAAGAAAAAAGCCCCCCAAACTATTTGTGCTTGTTTATTTGAACAGCCACTACTGAAAACATTATATACAGTATTGCCATTGGATAGAAATATTCCTTTACTGCCTGCTCTATTGCCATAGAAACAATCCAGAGCTCAAAGTCAAACTAATTATGTTATGATCATGTGTTTGCAGTTTAACCATGACTGTACTAAGGATAAAGACATTATTTCAGTTTAAAGTTTAAAGTTACGCAAGAAAGTATGACTTCTCTGTCTTTATGGATACATTTGACTTAGATGAATAAGACTATTTAAAAAAAAAAAAAAAAAAAAAAAAAAATACATTTATTAAATAAACTAATTTTATTTTATTTTACCAACACAATCCAGCCACTGCTGTCTAAGAGAAACACAGCTTACAAACCTACTAGCACAATAGTATTTTTTTTCTCTCAACCACGCTGGTATCCATGAGAACCAAACACAGCTCTGGTTGAGTTTGTATGACTAAGTACCCTGTGGTTTTCCTGCGCTCTTACGCACAGTGTGCGCTGTGGATCTGTCGCGGTCAGAGGGGCGCGCCTGACGTAGCCACGCAGAAAAGGGCGTAGTACTTCCATAATGAGACTCTTTAAAGCTGCTGCTCCATACAGCATATTAATCTAGTCGCAGGGAACTGGACTTTGGAAATACGCAGTACTTTTGACACGAGTGACGCGGCTGCATTTCGGCGTTTCCATCCATTTTTGTGGACTTACTTTCACTTTGCTCGCAGTAAGTTGGATTTATATTGCAGTGCAAACGTACGTTGCCTCTTTATGAGTATTAAAAGGTCCGGAGCGGATAAGGGAGGAGAGTAGGCTAAATCTTGCCTTCAGGATAAGAGAAGCCACTTTCATGCTTTGATTAATCCATACAATGATATCTAGGCTAACTTTATAGAGAGACACTCACGTCGTTGCCTAAAATTATTATAATATATGAGTTACGCTGGTTTTGCACTTGTCAACTTCGTTGTAACACTCTTTTGCGCCAAAACTGATGGTGGAAAATGGTGTACATGATGTCAACTAACTGCGTTCTGAACTGCAATTATTGGAATATCAAGAAAGTTTTAATAAATCAAAGACTAATTTTTTATTTATTTATTTATTTAAATAAAAAACGCTTGGATATCATATTATCTTATATTCAACTCCGGTGACAAAAAACAACAACAACAACAACAACATATTTTGACTCATTAATATTTAAATAATTATTAATAACCTAAATCCAATATTATAACTAATAATTGGTCATTGATGTATTTTATATTTAAAAATTAAAAATTAAAAAAAATGTTTCGGTGTTTGTACAGAACGTTAAGGAAACATCATGCTGCTCCTCTTACTGGGAATCGTCGTCTTGCATGTGGCAGCACTGGTTCTGCTCTTCGTGTCAACTATAGTCAGTGTAAGTATTCTGAAGCTTCATTTATTAATAAAGATGAATAGAGATTATCTCTCTCTCTCTGTGTCTGCCTGTCTATCTGTCTGTCTATCTACAGTCTCTCTGATATTAAATTGACAATTCAGTCAATTTGGGGTCGTAACTCAAACCCCAATCAGGCACTAAAACAAGCTGAAGGAGAATATTTTGGTTGTGTTTAAGCCATGCTAATGAGTATTCTTGAATCTAACAGGCATGGGCTGTTAACCCCAACAGCAGTTCAGACCTCTGGACAAACTGCACCACATTGAATGGAGCGTCCAAATGTGAACCTGCTGACACTGGAGGTAGGATCCTGCTACATTTTTAGATTTGTTTAAGAAGGAATGTGTGATGAAACCCCAAAATTTGGGGCAATGATATTAATTTCAAGATAGGAAAATGTCTGCGTCTCTGTAAAGGGTTAAAGAGCCACCCTCGGTATGTTACACTTAGCAGGTTATTCACGGAGGGCTCGATCCTGGCATAACTGTCAAAGCCCCTTTGCCTGTTTACCACACTTTGTGGTGGGTGTGCCCTCTCTGCCTCACACCTCTGTACTGCCATCTAGGGGTGAGAATTCAAGCGTGCAGTTTCAACCCACAACAGACCCCTCTTCAACATCAGCTCTGTATAAATAGTCTGGTTGCCGGCGCTGAGCTCGGGCCCCTTGTTTGGGAGTGGAGAGTGCTGGGTTGCAAGTAGGTTTGAGAACTTATGGGGTGGGGCAGAGGTAGAGCATTCAAAGCAGATTAGATTTAGACTGATCTGTCTGTAATGGCGTAGCATCAGATCGCCGTAGGCCAAACGCAGCATTTTTTGAGTCACACCCACGAATCAAAATGCCAGCATCGGGTTTGTTTGAAACATTTATTATTAAAGTTTTTGGTTAAAATACAAGCTTATGTTGTAATTTTTTAGTTATTGTTGCCATGTAACATGCATACCAGAATGGTGTTCTTTAATGCATAAAAAAGTGTATTTTTAAGTAATCTACATTCTCAATCAGATCTCTGTTACACTATTGGCTGTTCTTGGAGGGTGAGATGATGTCATTGTTCAGAGCGGGAAACGCCTCTCTGTGCATTTTGGTAATGAGGCGGGACCAGAATGCTTTGCTGTGTTATTTCTTAGCTCTCAGTTAGTTGGCGTAGCACCTATAATGTGGCGTGTTTGTTTAGGGCGTGGTGCGGGGGTTGGCACACAGGGTTTTTCTGTCCTGCTCTCCTGCGCTCACTCACGTGTCACTGCTACGCTGCTGGAAAAAGGCTGCTTTTCGGTTACTTCTTAAGTTGATCTTTGACGGTCATCTAGGCTGTGAAGAAAGTCTTTTCATTGGTGCATGTAATGGCCAGATTGGCCTTTTAATTCTATGCACACAAACAACAAATATGAACCTTCATGTACACTATTTTAAGGACAGATTAAATTGATAGTGACAGTAAATACTTTTACATTCCATTGTTACTAAAGATTTCTATTTCACATGAATGTTGAAGACTGGAGTAGTGGCTGCTGAAAATTCAGCTCTGCGTCACAGGAATAAATTTTAGTTTAAAATATATTAAAACAGAAAACAGATATTTTAAATTGTAATAATATTTCACAATCTTTCTGTTTGTATTGTTTGATCAACTACAACTACAAAATTACTTTTTGATCAAATAAATGCAGCCTTGGTGAGCATAAGAGACTTTATATTCAAAAACATTAAAAAATCTCACTAACCCCAAACTTCATAATTCATTAATGTTTTATGTATCACTTAACAATAAGGTTGCATTAGTCAGCATGAACAATATGTTTTTACAGTGTGTTGTAGAAATTGTTAATGTTAAAAAATGTAACGTTAAATGCTGTATATTTCTGCATTAGAAAAATATGAACTAACAAAAGTATATTTATAAATTTACATTAAATGCCTTATGTTTTTTTTTTTTTTTTTTTTTTTAATATCTAATGCATTCACCCTTACAATATAATGCATTTCTCAATAAATGGCCATCTGACATCAGCTTGCATTCTTAACATCTTTAATAATGCAGACCAAATGTGACCCTGGACCTCAAAACCAGTCATAAGTAGCACAGGTGTATTTGTAGCAATAGCCAATAATACATTATATAGTGTAGGTCAAAATTATAACATTTTCTTTTATGCCAAAAGTCATCAAGATATTAAGTAAAGATAATGTTCCATGAAGATATTTTAAAAATTAAGTTTTGATATATTTACGATTAGTAATATGCGTTGCTAAGAACTTCATTCGGACAACTTTAAAGGATTATTTCGCACCCCCAGAATCCAGAAAGTATCTCGGCCAATTATTGTCCTATCCTAACAAACCATGCATCAATTCAAATTCCAAAAATTACCCTTATGATGACTGGTTTTGGTCCAGGGTCACAAATGTAGTTGGCGTTCTGTAAAATATGTTGGTGATGAATCAAGTGGGAAAATGTTCTCCTTCTCATTACATTGGATAAAAGGCAAACATTCTGTGCTTCAGCACAATCCCTTGACAGATCAAGAGGTTTAAATCAAACCTGGGTTGGAAACAAGCAATCAAACCAAGTGCGAAGCCATCCTAAGATCACCTGAATGGTGTATTTTACACCGGGAGTAATGCAGAACAGCTGGCATGGTGAAGCTACTCAACACTGGCAGCTAAAGCATGCGTGAAATCCTATTCATCATCCTGTTATAGAGAGCCATTTCATGCACCAAACTGGGGTATGGCGGTCTAGTATCAGCGCACGAACTCGCACCCCTGTGTTATGTTTCGTGGTGCATATTTATCATCTGTTAAGCCACGTTCTTCACACCCAGGACCATACGTACCCCTCTAAATACAAACACAAGGCCTCCGCTTTCCAAAACGAACCTTCGATCCTGCAATACAAATCCCTGCCTTAGATGCATGACTGCTGACAGAAATACATATTGGGTGTTGTCAAGCTCAAAATGACTACAGCCGCACCTTATCTCAGGAAACTCCAAATGTCTTAACTCTGTGAGAGTAGATAAACTTAGTAACAGTGAGTAAATAGACTGTACGAGGGGATGTGCTTCTATTTTTACTTCATTGTTGAGAGAGATGCATTGTATCGTTTGTATTGTGTGGGTGCAAAACACAGATACCAGAAGAACCTAGTATTTATGGATGCATACTAGAATAGTCTCCTCACATGGTTCCGACAAAAACAAATGCCATTTCCATAGTTGTTTCCATTCTGAGATTGTTACAAGCACAAACCGTTTACAGGCTTTTCTTGTCCTTTTAGGGTTATCCATGTGTGCCTGAGCGTTACGATTTTGCAGTTAATGAGATCATTGCCTAAACTTTGGATCATTTGTATTGCCCACAAAAGTACAAAGTAGTTGATTTGTTTATGATCTTGTGAGCCCAGATTTTCCAGGACCTGATCAAATGTTTCTATATTCTTGGAAGCAAGCAATGCAATATTGTAAACTGGCTTTAGTAGAGGATCTGGTTCTTCTGGAGGCTGGAGTAGCGGCTTTGATTTTGTTTTAATCTGTAGTAGGTCGATCGGTTTTTTGGGGTTTGACAGTTCTAGTGGCTTTAAGGGGAAAGGCATACACCGCTGAACACGAGAGGAAAGAGAGAGAGGTGGAAACCTGATTCTACAGGAATGACCCTTGGATAAGAAATAGACATGCTGGACAACCCATGCATTCCACTTATTACTGCTTGGGCATGAAAGGTAGAGACTGATATGGAAAGAGAGCTATGATATGTTCATGCTCACGCTTCTCCCTAGATTTTACTGTATGATTTAGAAGAACAACAAAACGCTTCCTTAAAGTTGAATAATGACAGAATTTGGTGAACTATCCCTTTAACATCAAGTACATTTTTTTTTTCTTTCAGCGGATGAACGATGAAAACATTGATAGTCAATCAGAATATATCCTTCTTTAAAGAACTCAAGCATTTAAAGGGGCAGACAGAATAACAGGTGTATTGTGCATAGGTGTGGACACTAATATATTGGTATTGTTATAGTTATCGTTCTTGGTGTGACCGGGCCTGTATTCATAGTCATCATTCCTCTATAACTTTCTTCTTTGGAAACAAAGCGTTTAAGTAGGAGGGTTTCACAGTGATGCCATTGGAGAACCATGTTGACTTCCCAAAAGAACCTTTTTGCAAACTTGTGTTTCTTAGTATGAAAAAGAGCATTTTATAAATCTAAAGAACCTTTTCCCATTAGAACCTTTTGTGCAATAGAAAGGTTCCATGGATTTTAAAGGTTCTTCATGGAACTATAGATGCGCCTTCGTTTTTAAGAGTGTACAATGAAAGTAAAAGTTTCGGACCCCATTGACTTTCCTAGTATGGGCAAAAACAGTTTAAACATTTTTAATAATAAACTCATACAGGTTTTAAATGAGTGTGTTATGAGTGAATGTATCCCTTTAAAACTCTGTTGAGGATGACAATGGTAAAACAGAAACACTGAACAATTTGTACATAATGGGACATTCCAAAGCCAGAATACACGCTAAACATTAAACTAAAACATCTGCCATGACATTCCTCATCAATCCCAAACTCCCTCAAACCAGTCTCAC
Source organism: Acrossocheilus fasciatus (assembly GCA_036784905.1). NCBI lineage: Eukaryota > Metazoa > Chordata > Actinopteri > Cypriniformes > Cyprinidae > Acrossocheilus > Acrossocheilus fasciatus. The sequence goes on along the minus strand of CM071949.1, from coordinate 24,689,151 downwards.
AGCACACTATTGACTTTCATTTGATGGAAGAACTTATTGTTCAAAGCTTTCGCCTTGTGAATCAGTCTACACAGTAACCTTCACAAGTTTGGGTTAGTAAGGAAAGTATTTAATACTTTTATTCAGTAAGGACCAATTAAATATACAAACAAAAAGACTTCTTATTTCAAATAAGTGCTGTAATTTTGAGCTTTCAGTTGGTTATTAAAATATATTAAAGACAAAATATGATTGTTTTTACTATATTTTTAATTAAAGAATTGCAGCCTGGTGAGAATGAGACCTAAGAAGATTTAAAGCATAAGAAGATTTTAAAAACCTTGTGATCGGCAGTGTATGTGCAAAGCAAGTGAAATGTGTCCTGTTATACAGGAAAGTCCTAATGCAAACATTTACTTTCCTGTCCACACATGGAAGAGGCTGGAATGGCTCTAATGCAGGATAAAAATGACACACGGGGGGCTTTTAAAGCCATCAAATGCAGGTAATATAGAGTTAATGGAGCTCCTTGTAAGTTGCAGTGTTATGGTCCTGGTATGTCAAGAGAGGATCGATATCAGGTGCTGGTAACCTGCTAAGAGCTTTTAGGAACAGAAACCTTATTATGTGATTGCACAATGCATTAAGAGTTCCTGGATTCTTCAGTGCTCTTTATACCCATGAAACAGCCATCAAAACTTTAAATGCAACAACAAGAGTTGCCAAGTTTTTTTTTTTTTTTTTGCAGACTCACCTCTGTCATTATCAATAATACATAGATATATCTAAGCGCACATCTCCAATTGCACGCCAATGTAAAAGTGCAACTACCAGTACATCTGTTGTTATCGATCGAGAAAAGAAATAATGACCTACTTAATGTCCATTTGTGTTCGTTTAAAATGACAGTCTCCTTCCCAAGAGCAAAGGTTTTTATTTCTGCAAAGCTCAAACTGCCCTAAGTGGTTTCAGGAGTAAGGAAATGCACTAATGTTTTGAAATTCTTTCTGTTTTTCAGTTTGGATCCAGGCAGTCCAAGCTCTCATGATCCTGTCAATCATCTTCAGCTTCCTGTCTCTCTTCCTGTTCTTCTGCCAGCTCTTTACTCTCCAGAAGGGTGGACGCTTCTTCCTCACTGGAGCATTCCAGATCTTTGCTAGTGAGTATCGTGATGTTATGTGAACATCAGTGGATCAATTTGGTTGTTTGCAGATGCTAATGAGACTGACATAACACGCTGACACGCTCATGCAGTGTTAATGGACCCAAAGTGTTTGCCATTGAAACGAAGGAGAGCGATAAATTGCATATGCATTTAAGCTAGCTGGCTCAGGTGATCTGAGATCAATTACCATTTATTAATAAAAGATTATCTATGAGACATCTACTGATCTCCTCTGTTCCTATGGAGGTGTATTTGCTTTCATTCGGTGACATGAAAGACCTTTGGCCTTAGTCTTGTTAGTCTAATGAGTCCTGTCAACTCTCATTAAACCACAGACAGTGCAGGAGAACCCTTTAATGCGCTCACTTCCTGCAGATAATTTGGTTACGATTTCTTAAGATTAAATCATGCGGCACACAGAGTCATACATAGCCAAAACGAGTAAGCGTTTCTCTTCATTTATGAAAAACAATACGTGTAAGAGATCAGATATGGAGTTTTACAGTCATTTACTGTATTGTAACTGGAGCTAATGTAAAATGATAGCTCTCATTAGAAATGTTTAATTAAATTCTCAGGTCTTTGGGATGTGATGAAGACCGAGTATTATTAGAGATCATTACTGTGCCTGGATAATGAATAGTTCTGTGGGCGACACGAATGCTTGATCTTTCAGTGCGTACTGAGGGCTTTTAGAGTTCATATCTGCGACTCGCATCAGAGAGGATGGACTTTAATTGAAAGCTAAATGTCAGAGGAGAGCCGAGGGTGTAAACAGCACAAAGCCAGACAGTTACAGGTGCCCACTGAGTTGGCACCGGATACACAGCTGATGCCACAAGATGAAATGTCAAGACTGGTGCTCTGGGGGTGGTCTGTGGACTGCCTGACATAAAAGAAAGTGCTGAAAGTGCCATGTCATATTTCCTCCCTCTCATGCGTACCTTATAGTTGAGACTAGGCCGAGAACAGCCATTCTTAGGTAAATGTTACTTAGTAAATATTAGTAACAGGTGATATTCAATATTAAGTGTTGTAAACAATGACGTCATTCTGAATTATAGCACACATGATTGGATATTTAATTAATATCCTGACGACAAAAGCGTTTCCAAAGCCTTAAAAACAATGTTTCTAATGGTAAAAAATTATATTAATAGATTATGTTTATTAATAAAAAATAACTAATAAAATATTATTTTAAATTATTTATATATATCTATCCATCTACCTATCAAGGAAAAAATCTCTTAATTCCTAAATCCTGTAAATCCTAAGTATATATTATATTATATTATATTATATTATATTTATTATAGTTAGTGCTGTCAAATGATTAATTGCGATTTAATCGCATCCAAAACAAAAGTTTTTGTTTACATAACATATGTGTGTGTACTGTGTATATTCATTATGCATATACATATATAAATAAACACACATGCATAGTATACATTTTAAGAAAAATGTTACGTTTATATATTATATATAAATAATAATTACACACAATGCACACACGTATATTATGTAAACAAAAACGTTTATTTTGGATGCGATTAATTGTTTGACAGCACATATTATATTATATTATATTATAATTTAAATTGTAATAATATTTCACAATTTTACAGTTTTGCTACTATTTTTTGATCAAATAAATGAAGCCTTGGTGAGCATAAGAAATTTCTAAAACAAATACAAAACAATCAATCAATCAAAAAAAAAAAAAAAACTGACCCCAAACTTTTAAAAGTCATATAAAACAGCAAAAAATGAAAGTGTGGTGGGAATCATGTAAAGATAGATAGATAGATAGATAGATAGATAGATAGATAGATAGATAGATAGATAGATAGAAAACATTGAAGTTTTCATGTATGCCAAATTAAAAATATATATATATTCTAAAATAAAGATCTATGTAAGGTAACATCAATTAATTTTTCATTTTTCATTTTTAGACACTTAATTTTTCTTGTCTTCCTCTTCCCTCAGGTCTTTTCGTTATGAGTGGAGCTATCATTTATACGGTAATGAACACCGAATGGGTCCCTGTGTCAGAGTCCTTCGGCTTTTCCTTCATCCTGGCCTGGGTAGCCTTCCCTCTGGCGTTCATAAGCGGCTTAATCTACGTCATCTTGAGAAAACGAGAGTGAGGTGGCACCACTCTCTAGCGGCCGCCACCTGGAAATACAGCTTTGAAGCCAAAGTATCACACTGCATCCACAGAGAAGTGAAAGCACGCAGTATCTTCACCCAGGGGGTCAGTCAAAATCAACCCCGCTGCCACCCCGAAAAGACATATTCAATACTGTCATCATTTGAAGATGTGTATATAGTATCTTTGGTTTAAAACCTATTTATAACACTTTTTACATATATGTACATAGTATTTTATGTTTGCTCTGTTGACAAAGAACCTCTGAGAGCTTTTCTTTTAGCTAATTAAGTGCCTAGAGTGTGTTTGTCTCAGATATGTGCATCATTAGCCATAATGTGTGTTTGTGTCAATTTTTCTTTGCTTACAAGGCCAAAAATACTTATAAAAAGGTTTTGGATGTATTTTAACCAAAGTGCATGTATTAAATTATAGGGACAATGAAAGGAAGCGTTTTCAATGAAGCTGCATTGAGAATTTAGAGATGAAGTAACTTAAACACCATCGTAAGATCGGCAGTTTTGAAAGTTTTTTTTTTTTTTTTTTTAAATAGTTTTTGTTTTCCAACAAAAAATGGTGCTATGTATTTACCATTCCTTTAACTAATAGCCATTTAGACTTTATTTAGAAGGACATAACATGACTGAAAGCCAAAATCAGAATGCCATTGAATATTTTGTGCTTGCGCCTATAACACAATGCTGTATATACAGTACTCACTGAAAAAAGGTTCATTTTATAATAAAACAAACAAAATGTGTTCTGAGTAACATGTGGTTATTAGTTTAGATTCGGGAGATTGCGATGGAGGAATTGTAGTAAAAACAGATGAGGAATTATTGATTTTAGTTGGATTTTAAAGTTACTTTTAAGAGCAGTATTAGCAGCAGGATTTGAGAAAGGCAGTAATTCATTCACTTGGTTGAATAAATGTCACTAATATAATCCAAATACAATTCAAATGTATAATGTTTGAAGGATTTGGTCACTCGTTAGCTATTCGGGGCATTACATAATTAAACAGTTGATGCGAACGCCCTGCGTATTCAAATCAGACAAGCATATAAAAATATAAAGTAAACATGAAATAAAGGTATAGTTTTTTTCCAAGTATCAAAATGACAGCTTACAATCCTCTATATACACAATATATCCAGAAAAACATATTTAAAAGCATCCAAGTGTTGTGTAAAAACGTGTTGTGAACTGACCACTGATAACATGATGGTGGACACATCATAACACCTGCATGCATGGAAAGATTTTTCAATACTTGAAACATAACATGCTGCAATGTCTACCATTTTTGAGATGCTCCGTTTCTACTCACATAACTCACAGTAATTTACAATGTACTGTAATAGCATGTGATTGTATTAAAAGAGAAACGTATTACTTACAGTTAAAGGCCCTATTCTGAGGACCATGTATTAGATTGCTTCTCCTGCAACTCCAAAAACAATAAATGATGTTTTGTTATGATGAACTGATCACGTTGCCTGTTTTCATGGTTGTAATGGCCTGATGAATGTCTGACTAAATCTCCTTCTGCTTTTTTTTTTTTTCTGTGACTGAACAAACAACTTCAATAATTTATTTTACCTGCAATCAAACAGTTTCTGATACTTTTTCTTTCTTGTGTGTAAAGGGATTTCTGTATGCAGCGATTGATAGTCATTTTAAAAAATATTAATATTTAATCAATATATGGTCTATTCTGACATGGGACCAGCACTAGAAAAATGTTGCATGTGCTCATTTCCCTACATTGTAATACTTTAGACTGCAGTCGTTACTTGACAACATAAGGCTAAAACCTGACATAACCCCCGAATCGTGTTGTATTCATTTGATCTGGCTAAACAGTTGTATACAGTGTAATATTTGTATTTAATTGAATGTTGTGGTGCTCCTTCTGAAAACAGCTGTACTGTAAGTCGTGTCTGAAGGAGTGTGAGCTCTGATGAAGACTGTTCATTCACAAGAACCCAACTCTGTGGCTCTGACTCGCCTCTTTTATGAAAGCTTGTGTTTGTGTGTTTATTAAAAGCTATTAAAAAGAAATACTGCTTGCCAGAAAATTGTCTATCGTTTTACTTTCTGAAAAAAAAAAGAAAGACCCGTATAAATTAAAATGAACCAAAGGTTTCATCTGCTGGATTGTGGCCCAAAAAATGTCAATGGTTTTGACAGCAAATAATAAAATAAAATGCAAATAGCCTACTAAAATAACTTCTAAAGAGAAAAATCAATCACATCCACAAGTAGGTACAGGTATAGATATCAGAATCAGCTTTTGTTTACAAAATCACCTTATTCAGCCTATGAATATTTAATTAATAACTCTGCGCATTACATGCTAACATTGCAAATTCTTCTTCAGCATCAGTTGAGGACCACTGATCTAAAACAAATTGTCAAAAAATAGTGCCACTTAGTGGTGTAATTTAAAAAGTGCAACTTGATATGTGAAAATATGAGAAAGGCTGCCATCCAGCGTTAGAATGCCATGTTTGATATTGATTTCTAAAGGCATTTTTAGCATTAGCTATTCATTCATTTATAAATCCACATCATATTAGCGTCACATTCAACAACACCACGGCTAACGAGGAACTTTTCACCTTCGGGAAAGATTCTCTCAAGGTTATTAAAACGTTAGCACAAAATCATGATTTAGCCTATACATCGTTACATAGAACGATTTTCTGAAACATTTTAATTTCAGCGTATGTTTTTAAAAGTCGCTACTTTATTTTAGACGGTTCAGAGAACATCCCAAACTAATGTTTGAAAAATGATAAACTTAAACATTTCCTTCAAGTATTATCTAATGTTCACATAACCAGGAAAAAAGCGTTATGTATACACTGTAAAAAGTGATAAGTTGACTTAACTTAAAAAAAAACTGAGGAAACCTGTTGTTTAAGTAAATAATAATTAAAAAAACGACAATTCACTTAACTTATTTTTTAAAAATGATCATTTACTTGAAAATGTTAAGGCAACAGGTTTGCTCAATTTTTTTTTAAGTTAAGTCAACCTAACACCTTTTTCCTTTATTTATATATATATATATATATATATATATATATATATATATATATATATATATATATATATATATATATATATAAACCTGAGCACATTAGCAAAACATATTTTTGTTAGCTGGGACTCTGAGACAGTGAATACAGAATAGTTATCTGACAGCTACAGGTCACTAAAGTGTACAAAGTCACTAAACTTATTACTTGATAAGTTATTAAATATTATTAAATATGTTAGATAACTGTTACAAAAAAAGGCATGAATGATATTTTCCCCAAGATTCTTAATATCCAATTATTGTACAAAGCACCCTGCTGCCCTCTAGTGAGATTCTCTAGAACTTGCTGTGATAACGTCTAATAAAATTTGAACACAAATAATTTTAACAAAAAGAGTTAAAGACTTGAAGAGTTTGAGAACAAAACAGATTAGGGAAAAAAAGGACGAGAAAGAAAATGTCACAGACCATTTCACAAGGTGTCACAGTCCATTTAATCTAATTACACCGTTCATGAAACCATCAGCAGTGGAATCATCAGTCTTCATTTAGCTGGACTTTGTTTGCTGGGTGAATGTTTCTGTGAAATCGCTGAACAAAATCTGAATAGGTGAATTTCCTGCTCATATTTTATAATAGAACGATTCCGCAAGACACAAATGTGTATTGAGATTTACATTAAAAATAGACAAACATAACTATATCATATTTTTATAAATACAATTAGCATTTTTTTTTGCAATTTAATCTTTTCCATATTTATTTATTATAAATATAAATGCATGTAAAATATTTTATTTATAAATACAACAACTGCATTTTTGCAGTATTTATTTATTTACTTGCTACATAAATGCATGTAAACTGTCTATATTGCAATATTTGCAGGATTTTTATTTATTTATTATGAATAAATGAATGAATTAATGTAAAATATGTTATTTTTTATTTATAAATACAACAATTACATTTTTTGCAATGTAATTTTTGCAATATTTATTCATTTATTTATGTACTTGTATTTATGTATTTATATAAATGCATGCAAAATATTTTATTTATATCTAAACTGGATACTTTAACTGCATTTCATCATTTAAAAAGCCCTTAAAACACATTATTCTTTATTTATCCATAAATTATAGATATAAATACTCATAATGACTGTTTAAAGGAATCAGATGATGTTGGGCTCTCGTGGGAACGTCTCTGTAAGGCAGACAAATTAATATTACCCATGTGTCTTATCTTATAATGATGGTAATTAATGTATGTGACCAGAAAACCCCTGCAACTTAAGCCTGTCAGAATGATTTGCTGCACCCCATCCATGTTTCCAAAAGCCCTAATCTGGAGATGTTGTATCTTACAGAGAAAATACTAATAAAAAAACATTAGGTAATAAAAGTAAAGATTCTGGCATAAACAAAAAAAATTACATGCAGATGTTCATATAACTGTAATAGGTGGGAAATGTCCCAAAAAGGTCAAAACAGAACATAAAAACACTTTTTAGGAGTTGATCCATGAACACGACAGGGTAGTAAACACATCCCGCCAGTTTTAGACAGCACAAGCTTTGTTTATGCTCCGTATTCCCCTCTGTCGCCACCGTAATTGTTTACGTCCTGCGGGTCAGGAACGAGACTACAAAATAATGACATTATCCATCGTGTCCCTCTCAGTCTCCTCTGCCCCCCGCCCATGTCTCAACCCTTTAATTCTACCCACCCAATGTCATTAACGCCTCCGCTATCCATTCTCCAGTCTTCAGGGAGATAATATTCCTTCATTTCTGGAACACAATGGGAAAGGACGCAAACAGAAGGTCCACCTTAATCTATCAGGCCTCCTTCAGTGGCTCTGAAGCTCTCTCTGACAGGCATAGCATCGCTGGACCATGGACCGCGGGACAAGAGACACAATTAAACCTCATGAAATGCAAATGGAGCCTTTTTAAGGAAAAGGAGGGGGTTATTTTCTGCCTGAAACCACCATCTGCTGGCTATCACCTGCACAAAGCATCATCAGCTCGGGAAATTTGTAGCTTTAATATTTTTTCATGTTAATTAAAAAAAGAAACGGCTTACGAGTACACAGCTGGTTTCGATCAGGACAGCGAACGTTCAGCGGTTTGAGCCCTCGCACACGTGCACAAGGTCTAAAATGAACTTTTTGCCATTCTTGAGAAAATGTACTGGCCATAAAAAATTCAGATTTTCATTTTAGAGTGAGTGAGTGAGTGAGTAAATATACAAACAAACAAACAAATATTTTTGCTAGCATAATATAGTTTATAATAATTTGAAAGGGGTCTGTTCTCATCAAAATTGCATTTATTTGACAAAAAATACAGTGAAAAAATAAGTGTAAAATATCAATTTAATTAAAATTAAAGTTTTCTAAAACCATGATACTCTAGCGTTCAAAAGTTTTAAATAAGTGTTTTTTTTTTTTTTTTTTAGAAAGAAATTAATACTTTTATACAGCAAGGATGCATCAAATTGATTAAAAGTGAAAAAGACATTTATAACATAAATTTATAATACAGCAAAAAGAGTAATATTTTGAAATATTATTATATAATTTAATTATAATTTAACTGTTTCCTTTTTGATTATGATTTAAAATGTAATTATTCAGTTTCCCTCAGAAATTATTCTAATATGTAGATTTGGTGCTTTAGAAACATTTCATTTCATGTTAATATAAATTTTTATTTTATTTTATTTTTTTAGAAAAGAAAGAAAGAAAGAAATTAATATTTTTATACAGCAAGGATGCATCAAATTGATGTAAAGTGAAAGTAAAGACATTTATAACATAATCATTTAAAATAAATATTTCAAATTTGATCAGAAACACAGTAAAATGTAATATTGTGAAATATTATAATTTAACTGTTATCTATTTGACTACATTTTGAAATGTAATGATTCTATTTCCTCATAAATTATTCTAATATGCAGATTTCATGCTTTAGAAACAATTATTATTATCAATGTTGAATTTTTATGTTATTTATTTATTTGTGGAAACCATGATATACTAGTATTAGTTTGAAATAAGTTTTTTTTTCTTTTAATAAGGAAATGAATACTTTTAAACATCAAGGAACAAAAGTGATAGTAAAGACATTTATAACATATACATTTATATATTTGTTATTTCACATTTGAACGGAAATACAGTAAAAACAGTAATATTCTGAAATGTTATCATTTGAAAGAACTGTCTTCAATTTTGAAATTGTAATATTTTTTACCAAATTAGTTCTATGTCAAATTAGTTTACATGTCTTTGATTTGAATTGTTGAGTTACTTCATTTACTTGCCAAAAAGCCAATTTAGACTCATATTTTGGACTAAAAAACAAACAAACATATACATGCACATGCCAATGTATAAACATTTATATTCTTGCAAACAATCTGGACAAACAGCCCTTGACCCTTCATACATGCACTAACATCTCCTTTCACACACTCGCACACACACACACACACACACACACACACACACACACACACACACACACACACACACACACACACACACACACACACACACACACACAGCCCACCTCCTTTCAAAGGTGACCCTCGCACCATTGCCCCAGTCCCCCAGCGGCTTCATAAATCCCGTAATATGCGTGTGCTTGTTTAGAACCTGATCCCTTCTCACCCAGAGGTCATCCACGAGCTGTACCCCAGAAACACGTCTGGACGCGGCCTTCCCCAGGGCACCGTTCCACCCGGGTCAGAACGGACCTGCTGTTTTATTTTCTCTCCTCCTCCGTCCGCTGGTGCAAACGTTCATTCTTCACAGTCACAAAAGGCCTTTCGCTCCAGAGGCCCCAGATTTGCCCCCGAGTGGCTCAATCGCAGGGTTTCAAGGTCAAGACCAGGCTGAAGGTCATCAAAGCCAGATCTGCCCTCTGCACTGGAGTCTGTCCATCATGGTGTCCAGATGAAGGAAGCACTCGCCGCTTATGGAGTTTCAGACTAAATCGAACCCATTCAGAGCCATCTATCATACTCAATCAGGCTAATGCATGAGAACAGACGATCTGGTCATAATAAAGGCTTTGAAAGGAGAGAATTCAGGGGTGATGAGACGGACAATATATTTCCTCTGTTTAACACTCAAACTAAGATGAATTAGGCAAAGTGGCAAGACGCTGTCTTAAAGGAACAGTTCACCCAAAAATGAAGCTTTTGTCATCATTTACTCACCCTTGTGTCTTTTAGAGCACAAAAGGACTTATTTAAAGCAGAATATCCAAGCTGCTCTTGTCAATGTAATGAAAGCGAATATTGACCATGACTGTCAAGCAAGATTTTTAATGAACAACACTTTAACTTTTATAATTTTCCTTTCATAAAGCTATGAAATAATTCCAGAATAATTGGAAAAAAGCTCATACATCATGTGGATTACGTTTATTATGCAATTATTTTATTTTTTTAAATACAACTTTTTTTAGGAGCTTACATCAATTTTGTTATCATAAATGAAAAATAAAGTGATAAAAAAATTCTGAAATGTTTTTTTTCCAGTTTTTTTTTTAAAAACTGAAAAAAGTGTGTGTATATATATATATATATATATATATATATATATATATATTATACATAATATTCTTAAATGACACAAATTTACACATTATTTTGGCAGATATAAAATGTTTAAAAAATGTAAAAACAATAAGAATGATAACTCAAAAAATATTACAAGAAAAAAAAAAAGCTGTTGACTGAGAAACTAACTTAACTGGAAAAACTGAAACTAAAATAAATTTTCATAATTAAAAAAATCTGAATTGGAAATTCATTTTTATTTTAAGTTTTCAAACATTATAAATCCCACAATTTTAATAACATTATATAGTTTTAAATGACACCAATGTACAAATTACCTTTTTATTTTTATCAGAATTTTTAGTTTTACTATTTAGACAATACAAAACCCAGAACTTCAATAACATCATATATTTTTAAATGACACCGGTTTGCCCATCAGCTTTGACTGCCGAAAAAAACTAGAGTCAAAGCTAATGAAAATGGGTGAAAAAAATGAAGAATTTCTATTCTCTTTAATACCAGGCCTACATTCATTTTTATTACGTAAAACTGCCCGAGGATGACAGGCAGAGAATTTTAATGTAAAAAAAATAAAATAATGTGAGCTCTTTTGTTCCTTATATAGAACCTTTTTTTTTTTTTTTAATGATTTATGGCCACATACTCATATTCCAATAATTTAGCCCAGCATCCATATTAAGGCTCTATATCTAGTTTTCTGCAAGTGAAGGATTGTGGGTTCGAAGTCTCTGCCCTTATACATTGTTCTCTGAGGTGTGAATTATGCCTGCCTGAACACACAGGCCGTTGGGCACATGCCGCTGAAGCAGCCCAAAACATACCTCCACTGCTGCTCTTGGATTTCAAGCAAGCCGCATTGAGCTGGGAGAGAAGGGAATCTCATGCTGCCATATGGAGTAAATCACACCGGGGCCATGATGAGAACCAAATATGAGAACCACTGAATTAATAAAGTCACAAACAAGAGAAAACACTCAGTTACTCAAGATATCCCACAAGTTATAAAATACTGTGTGACCATCATCACACACATATAACCATATTTATATTCATGGTAAATGAAAATTTGCATTGTTAAAAAAATAAAAAAATAAAAATAAAATAAAATAAAATAAAATAAAATTAAATTAAATTAAATTAAATTAAATTAAATTAAATTAAATTAAATTAAAATACATAAATAAAGTTATAAACATATCCCCCCCCCAGGACACAATTCTAAAAATCTAATAATAATATTTTTACTGCATAGTAACACTGCATAAAATTGTATTACTGTTTTTATTGATTGTCTGTTATAGATACACACATACACACAAAATATGGAGAAAAAAAAAAAACCCGGCAGGGCAGTGCAGTGCATGGCATTTAGATATTTTAATGAGAAAAATAGATAAAAATACTCATAAAATAAGATTTTTGGGGTCTTCAATTGAGAACATAAGTTACACTGCCCCCAGCTGGTCAGCTCAGCGAACTTCAGCTGAGCTGCATTGTTCTGTATTGCAATTTATTATGAACAATCGTTACAATTTGTTAGAAATGACTTCCATATCCACAGGGCTCCTGAAAGATATCTCTCTGATTTATTCATGGCATTAAATGCCCATATGCGCAAATAATTATGATCATTTTCATTTGAAAAACAGATCTAAGGACCTAGATAAGAAAAATGGCAGGTTCAGACTCAATGGGAAGATGATGTGGGTGAGAGAGAAAGAAAGAAAGCGAGAGGAAAAAGAAAAGAAGGAGGTGAAAGGTCAGGGTTAATGTAAGCATGATTAGTAAACCTAATTATCAGACCTCAGTTTGAGCTCTTGGATGGCCCTGAAAAAGCCAATCACCATTAATCTACAAGCCGCAGAGAGCAATCGCAGCAGCAGAGATTAATGCAGTAATCGGACCACGATACCTCCTATCCATCATATCCATCACAGCCACGCTGATACTGCTAGCACTCAACACTCACAACATTAATGCCAACAAACACATTTCAAATGCATCACAAAAATAAAAAAGTGACTGAAAAATAGATTTCACACAGAACACTTCACTATAATTTTAAATCATTATTATTATTACGCCTAGTACTATTACTACTAATACAATTAAAATTAGCAATAATATTTATTGCTAATATTACATTTTTAAATTATTGTAGTAGTAGTAGTAACATCATCATCATCATCAACAACAACAACAACAACAACAGCTATTATTGTTATTAATACTACTACTACTACTAATAATAATACAACTACAAATAAAAAGTAATAATAATTATTGCTATTATATATTACATTTTTAAATTATTATTGTAGTAGTAGCAGCAGCAGCAGTAGTAACAACAACAACAACACTACAAATATATAATAATAATAATAATAATAATAATAATAATTATTATTATTATTATTATTATTATTATTATTATTATTATTATTTATTTATTTATTTATTTAGAATAAAATAATATAAAATAATGCTCCACAGTACTCTGTACTTACAATTTACAATTTTACAACAATTTAGCTCTATGGTATCTATCTTAAAGGGGTCATATGATGCAATTTCAAGTGTTCCTTTCTCTTTGGAGTGTTACAAGCTGCTTGTGCATAGATACCATCCCTGAAGTTGCAAAGACTAAAGTCTCAAAACCAAAGAGATATTCTTTATCAAAGTTAAGACTAAAAGCCACGCCCACCTAAAATGGCTCATTCAAACACGCCCCCACATATCTACGTCACGGTGTGGGGAGATTTGTATAACACCGCCCAAATGTATATGCAAAGAAAGGGGGTGTGATTTTTATTCTGGCTGTAGTATTGTTGCTGCCGCCGGTGCCATGTCCTGGAGACGCTGTGTTTCATTGTGAAAGTAAAAGTACTTTGTTTGGGCTTCCAAAAGAGGACACAACTAGAAATCAGTGGTTAAGTTGTATTTACAACACTGTTCCAGAACAGTTCAACCCAAATATTTGAGTGTGTGCAGCGTATTTTAACGGAGGACTATTTCCTGAACCTGGGAGTAGCCTGCCAGCTATGCTCAAAGACTGTTTCTATAAAGTGGGGCCATTCCAACTTTGCAAGGACAGTCTGGTGCTTCTGACTCACAGCCTGTAAGTACGTTTTCTTGTTTAAAGAATTTGCCACTGACTATTCAAAGCGAGTTTTGAGCAGTGTAGAGTAGCGCTTGTTGTTTGTCGTTTCTACGATCACAAATGCAGACATGGTAATGTTTACCATGTACAAAGACAGTATAAGTAATTATAGCCAGTAATTATGTCCCCACTGGATGCAACAAATTCCTCGTTTGTAATGGGTTTTATTGTTTTTGTGTCATCGTGCCGGCACACGGCATCACAATACGGTAAGGGGCGTAACATTTCCCTCTCACACTTGAGGTATTCAGCCAATCACAACGCACTGGATAGCTGGCCAATCAGAGCACGCCTCACTTCTCAGAACGATGAGCTTTGTAAAAATCGGCATGTTTCAGGAAGGCAGGGCATAGAGGAGAAACAATAATGTACAGTATGTGGAAAATAATGTGTTTTTTGAACCTTAAACCACATAAACACATTACATTACACCAAATAATGTTCTTTTTAGCAATGTCATATGACACCTTTAAAAGATAAAGGTCAATGTGTGAGGCAACGTTCACACATACAAACACATTTTTTACTCATACGTCTGGATAATGTTCACACTATCAGTATTCTCACACTTCAGGGCGGTAATTGGTGAATTCTGGGTGTCCTTTCTCTGCCCTCTGACCCCAGCTCAGATTTTTTCTCTAACAATCAAAGGCCATATGGTAAACATATTTCCCTGCTTCATTGGGTTTTACTGCACTTGCTACAAGGTTGTGTCAGGTTCATGAGGGTAAACGATACAGTCAGCCATTAAAGAGCTTTTATTTCTGTTAGTGCAGGCGGAACGGCTCTCAGGGACCATTCAAACCCGGCCGTCAAATTATAGAGGAACAACATGACCACAGAGTACTTCTCCTGCGGGCCGGCCTGAGAGGACTTTCAGGCCAGTGCAAAAGTGGCTGACCGTAAGCATTCGGTTGGCTATTATCCTGAAAATGTCCCTTTTGAAAATGTTCAATAAAAAGGTGTTTGCTGCAGGCATAAACAACATGTAGTGGCTGTGTGCAAATAGCGTTAAAGGAATATTCAGAGTACAGGTTAATCTCAATCAACAGCATTTGCAGCATAATGATTACCACAAAAAGGGTCATTTCCACTAATTTTACCACTTTTTATTAAAAAAGCAAGTTTCAAGGTTGGAGTGAGGCATTTACAATAGAAGTGAAAGGGGCCAGTTACTGTTTCAGTAGTAAAAGCTGTATCCCATTTTCTATATTTGTTGACAGTGCAGTGCCATAAACCCCAAAACGCTGCAAGTGACTGACAAAAGAATTAAAACCCTTTTATTAAATTCAAAAGTTAGAATTTATTGAAATACAAATGTAAAATAAATAAATATTAACAGCAACTTAATTAAAAAAAAAAAATTAAAAAGTTAAAAGAAATTGAAAAAAAAAAACATTAAATGGAAGCTCAGACTTTGACATTATATATATATATATATATATATATATATATATATATATATATATATATATATATATATATATATATATATATACATACATACATTTTATATATATATATATATATTTTTTTTTTTTTTAATAAAATTAAGTGTTACCTTTCTATTTTTCTATTTGTTAATCCTCCCAAAATTAAGGGATGAGTTCACATTATTTTTGTGGTGATCAAAAATTTGATTGAGCTTAACTTATATTGAACCTGGAATATTCCATTAAGGTTACGGTTCAATTCCCTTGAAACACTTACACTGATAAAAATCATCCTGAATGTTTTCTAAGCCGCTTTGGATAAAAGTGGCTGTCAATTGGATAAATCAAATGAAACTGCTTATTACATTCATGACTGTTTCCAATTACATTTGATAATATTGATTATTCTACTATCACGACAACCTTTTCCTTTTTAAGTGGGTTAGACATCAAATAGCCATTATGTGTCTGGTAAACAACATTAGAGCTTAATTATATTATACTGAGAGCAGTTGATGTTTTGAGAGCTGGAATATTGGCAGCTTGCTCTCCTGCTGTTTTCTTTCTGTGTATAATGTCCAGCTTTGGTCAGTGTACATCCCTCAATGGTCAGGAAAGGCACTTGCGATTCAATGCTTGAGCAATGTCATGCAATATATAGTTCAGTCTGTTATATGGAGTCTTTGGTTGGACGTTTCTGTTTCAGTTCATAATGGTGGGCTATAATTCACATGGACAGTCCCCTGCACCCGAGCACTGACCTGCATCTGGACAGCATCTGGGGTCGGATCGGTCAGACCAACAAGTGCTGAACCATCTGTGCTGGTTCCCACTTGCCCTCTAAACCTAAATAACAGGTCATGTAAAATGAAGGGAGGAGTAAATATAATGGAACATGCATAAATAAAACATGCACAGCATATTTATAAATGAACAGTGCATTTATTTGCACTACTGTAGTTTTAAATGGTACGATTTGTTTTTGTATGCAGCTATGATACTAATGCTTTGGCAATACAAATTGTTGAAGCTTCTTTTGCTTCAGGACACAGATTTTACATCTCATCTGAATCAGAAGAGAAATATGTGCCAATCAAGCACCATTTAAAAGTAAAAAAGCAGTCCAAAACAGTTCTAAACACATATGTCAGTGGATGGACTTTTTCAACGAAGGAAGGGTTACTTTTTGGATTATGAACTCATATTTTGGCCAGAAGTGAGGGTTTAAAGTTAAAATGATGGATTTGTTTCTTATAAACATATCTTTTCACTTCACAAGACATTAACTGATGGACTGGAGTGTTACATGGGATTATTGTTACATGGGATTATTGTAATTCTGACGGCACCCATTAGAGGATCCATAGGAGAGTAAATAATGTAATGCGACATTTCTCCAAATCTGTTCTGATTGGAAAAATAAATAAATAAATAAAATAAAAAATTTAAAAAAAATGAAATTTTTGTCAATTTTTAGAAAACTCATTCCATTTTTGGGTGAAATATTTTTTTTAAGTGGTGACTCAAAACAATACACAAAATAAAGCAAAACAAAAGGCAAAACACAACAGACAAAATAATAATAAAAAATAATAATAATAATCACACAACAAAAAACAAAGCAAAACAAAAAACATGAATGCTTCTCTTTTGAATTATTCATCAAAGAAATGGGAAAAATGCATCATAACATTATACTTGGTTTGTTGTTGTTGTTGTTTTTATTATTATAACATATAAAATATATGATTTTTTTTATTTTTTTATTGTATTTTTTTTTTATTGTGATGTTTGTGATGTTTGAAAGACACATGCATAAAACCCAAAAGAGGTGTTTGGCCTTTGGGAGGATTCTGAGGCAGTTACCCCACAGCCTTTGATAGTGTGACGACCAATGGCACTTGAAAGAGTAAGAAAACACCTTACGAACAAAGTGCACTATTGTATTTAAAGGGCAGAGAAGGTGCCAAAGTGAGACAAGGCCACTTAAAAGAGTTGCAGAACTGGGCCCTGGCATCACTACAGGAAGTAAACAACCACATGGCACCAGAGGGAAATATTTAACTCTGGAGTGGGGGATGAAAGAGAGAGTATGAAAAGGACGAGAGGCGTTAATTAAAAGACATGGATGTTTGAGCAAGTACCCATGATAGGAGGAGGATATAAGAAGTTGGGAAGAGATAATTGATAACAGATCGGCCCAGGGGCGGGCTCAGGTGCAGACAGCACACTTACCATGCTATTTGTAGGAAGGCATACACAACATTTTACAGATGGTATTGTCTCCAGAAGGACTTTTAATTATTCTAATCTAAATTTAATGACCAGATGACACATTACAACTTATAATAAAATTAAGTAATCTATTAAAGTCAGCAGGGGGGTAAAAGCCAAGAAATTGCTGCAAATGCTTTTCATTTTCATATTTAATGCTTTATGATGCAAGATGAATGTGTTGCTATGCATAAATACTAGCGTACACAAATAAGCATAAACTAAATTACTCTCATACAGAATGCATTTGTAATGTAAATTTAATGACCAGACGACACACTACAACTAATAATAAAATTTGCTAATCTGTTAAAGTCAGCGAGGGGGTAAAAAGGCAGAAATTGGTGCAAATGCTTTCATTTTCATATTCAGTACAGTGTGATCAAAGGTAAATGCATTATGCCATTTAAAAACAATTATTTGCATATACAAATAAGCAAGAACGAAACTATTCTTGTACAAAATGGGCTTGTAATGTCAATGTAATGTCTAAACAACACATTAAAACCTATAGTAAAATTATGAAATTTTGCAGGGGGTTGATAGAGTGAAATTTGTGTAAAATGCTTTTCATTTTCATAATTACCATATGCTGCAAGGTAAATGTTTTCTGTTTTCTGCTGTCTAAGAAAAGCTATTTAGTGTATTACACACACGCACACGCACGCGCACGCGCACACACACACACACACACACACACACACACACAAACATAAATACACACATATAAATACAGTATATATATATATATATATAGACACACATATACACACACACGTAAGTTAAAATATTTATTTTTAATTTTTAATATATTAATTTATATGATTGTATAGCTCATGACAAATTATATAGTTCAAGACAGACAGATAGATAGGAGTACACACACTGACTGAACCGAATTATATGAATCATTACAACACACACACACACACACACACACACACACACACACACACACACACACACACACACACACACACACACACACACACACACACACACACACACCTCCCATCTGTCAGTGCAGTGACTTAGCAAGCTCAGTTAGCGGCCCATCAGTGTGGTTCTCCATCAGAGACCAGCAGCTGTCTGCAGAAAAAGAGAAACATTGATGAACCGGAGGAGGAGGAGGAATTGGAATTGACGAAGAACACTATCGCTCTTCTGAACGGGACGTGACAGAAGAGGCAAGCCGCTGGAGGCAGCAGGCAGTGAGAGTGTCTGGCATGCAGAATGAATATCTCTAGAGATGTGTCCTGGGGTCTAAATCACACCACAGGCTCTAAAGGCTTTCAGACGAGTCACTCCGTGCGGTGAGGAGCTGATGACTAATATTATCAGGGTCGTGAACCGTAGAGAAATAAGTGGGACTGTAAACTCAAGGACAGCAGGAAGACCTCACATCGTTAAAAGCATGTTTGATTGAGCACCTAGAGCTGTGCAGAGGGTTCATACCCTCTCTCGATTCATCTAGAATCACAGGTAGAGTCGTCTGGTTAATGTGTAACTTATAATATTGATTGTATTTATATGAACTCACTGTCAATCTGGCAAAATCTCATTGAATTTAAACATCTCATTGAGTTTAAACCGATGATGTAACAGGATTGATCTATTGACAGGCCATCCATTACATGTTTAGTGACCCTTATTTGGCATCAGGAGCTCATTGAAAGTCACTTACATGGAACTGGACAGATTTCAGATTTTGTGCTTAAACTAGATCTGTTAATCTAGTAAAACTTATGCCCATTAAAATACACAACAAAATGATATCTATCTATCTATCTATCTATCTATCTATCTATCTATCTATCTATCTATCTATCTATCTATCTATCTATCTATCTATCTATCTATCTATCTATCTATCTATCTATCTATCTATCTATCTATCTATCTATCTATCTATCTATCTATCTATCTATCCATAATAATGCAATACCAAAATGAACCTCTAATTGATATAATTTTAACACACACACATGCACGCGCACACGCACACATCTATCCATCCAAAAACAATGCAATTAATTAATTAATTAATTAATTAATTAATTAATTAATTAATAACAATGTTAATCTGACAACCTTTGCATTTACAGTAAAAATAATGAGGAAAACAGAAAAAATGGGGGAAACAAGAGAAATGAAAGACAAATAGGAAGACAGGAAGAGGAAACGAAGAAAAAGAAAGAAAAAGAAAAAGAAAGAGGGATTGTAAAGTAAAAACTAAAGAAAGGACACTGTCTCAAAGCTCACAGCACACACACAAACACAATCCATCAGATAACGATAGACTCTCCTCAGCCTGAGGCCATGAGACCCAGGTGACATCCTTACACACACTTTCCCTCACACTCCTTCTCTCTGCGTTGATTGTGCTCTGGGACACTGGCAAGCCCTTATCGACCATTTAAAAGTGCCAGGGGGTCTGATGAACTGGCATTTCCCCCTCTTTATATGCTAATGCTCCTGTTTATGAAGATGTCCTCTGCCTGATTCATAACAGCTTGCTGTAGCCGTGGGGGAACCTTTGTTCGCTCCGTGTTTGTCTGTAGGGTCTTCCTGATGTGATGGAGATGGTCTCCAGAAGGCAGGTGGACTGTGGGTCATTTGAGCACCTCTGGGCTGGACCTCAGCTCTGGCTACCAGCTGTTCTTCCCTCAACTGAGGTGTCATGACCCCTTGATAATGACTATAAAGTAATGAGCTGTCCCCTGTAATTACAGCGACTTTCACCGCATGACCTGTCTTGGGACAACGTGAAGCCTCTAGAAGCTTTTTCCGGCACAAGTCGGGCCTTTTTTTGTGGCAAGAATGTATAATAATAATAATAAAAATAATAATAAAAAAAAAATTATTACTATTAATAGAAAAAAAACAATAAATAAATAAATAATATATTTGAGTAGACAGCAAAATGATTTATAAAAATTGTCCTTGTATAATAAAAACATTGTATAATAATATGTGTGTGTATATATATATATATATATATATATATATATATATATATATATATATATATATATATAATTTATTTATTTATTGTTTTTTTTCTATTAATAGTAATAATTTTATTTTTTAGGTTACGCTGAAGGCAAATTACAATCAATGTGCTGGAACTTTTCAAACTAAAGAAAGAAATCCAAAAATCAGCCATCCAAACACTGTATCATAAATTAATTTATATATTTGTTTTATTTCTATAAATAAATTACAAATATATATATATATATATATATATATATATATATATATATTTAATATACTACTATTGATATTATTTTCAGCACATTCAGACCACAAATCTCAGAACAGCCACTTGTAAATTGTTGAAAAATGTTTAGATTCAAACTTCTAAAAAGATCTCGCATTGAGAAAAATGCAGGCATTAGAACTTCACTTAAGAACGAAGACATTCAAATGTTAATGAAAGACTCTTGAAAAGAGAAAGGAATCCTTTTCTTCGAGTGTTCTTATGTACTGTAATCTTAGACGGCCTCTTGAGATTGAGCTAACTTTCCATTGTTCAACCTTCAACAATGAGCCAAAATCTCTTTTTAAGGTCCAGTCAAGTTACTTATTAACTGAGTAATGACTTGTTGTAAAAACGCATTGTCTCAAAGACTATGAAGAAAAGACTCAGAGGCAGAGGAGAGGAAGGAGGAGGCTGATTAATTTCAATAGAGCCCTTCTGAAACAGAGAATTACCTTCATATGGTGAAGAGGAGGGCTTCCCATTGGCCTGCTTATGCACTGCAAACCCCAGCCCTTCATTACAGCTGGCAACAGTGAGAAAAGAGAACAATCGGCCTGATACCCAATTCTGGAGGAAGAAAGGCCCATTTTTTCCACCCTAAACCTGGTGTGAAGTAACAGGGCTTTCAATGTCCTGGTTATTGCAGGATGAGAGATACATGGACAGAATTAGATTTACTATCGTCAGTCACACAAGCCGTCAGAACCCTTCGCGGACCCAATTACAAGAAAATAGAAGATAATGAGGGATTGATTGGTGCTAATGGATTTATTCTTTGGCTAATGTGCCTCAATAACTGTTTTTTATAACCTCTTTCCATTCAAGTCTGGTTTGCACCTCTCTTTGTGAAACACAACGGATGAGCTCTTTTGTATGTCATAAATCAAACATCATCGAGCTCATTGACTCTCTCCAGCTCACCTTCCATTGTGGTCTGGGGCGCAATTCACTTTTGTTTCACTGGGATGTTGCATTAATACTTTCAAAATGGATCTAGAACCGCAACTTCCCCCTTGCTGCTCTCTGACCTCCTAGAAGCAAAGCTAAATTAGACCTCACTGAAAGGTAGCAGATGTCTGCAGCCGTTGAAGCACCTATGAACTATTTGCGCAATGTGTGTGTTGGATGGTAACGGTCATTACCGTTAGCCACAGGAAACATCAGCAGTCCGGATCACATAGGACAAGCATCTACATTTTTGCTTGGAACAGCATCAGTATTAACAATGGCATGCAATGTCACGTTCATTAAAATGCTGGAAACTTGGCATGATGAGAAACAAGAACAATAAGTGTCTCTCTCAGAGAACTGAAAGTCATGGCAAAAAATAAAATGAGCCACCTGCACTAGCAAGTGGTTTGAAGTGCAAAGGAGAAGTATTTGCTTCTTGAATAACTTTGTGAAAGTCCTATATCTGAACTGTTAAATTCATTCCATTCAGTACATCCAGGTTTCAGCTTTATTTAGAAGGTTCAGATATGAACAAATATATGCACAAGTAGTAATGAAAAGATGCTAAATTAGATGCAAGCTTACATCGACTTTAATATATATCAGTTTGATTGTTTTAGGACATTTATCTTGTACACAATTTTGGTACTATTTTGGTACCTAATTTTTTGGAAATTTGTAAAAAAAAAAAAAAAAAAAAGAAAACTTGAGATGAGATTAAAATAAGATATAAAGTAAAATTGTGAGATAAAAAAGTCACAGGTACTATGTACTATTTTGGTACCTAATTTTATGAAAATCTGTAAAAAAAAAAAAAAAAAAAAAAAAAAAAAAAATATATATATATATATATATATATATATATATATATATATATATATATATATATATATATATATATATATATTAAAAAATATAAACTTGATATGAGATTAAAATAAGAAATCAAGTAAAATTGCAAGATATAAAGTCACAATTACAAGAAACAATGTGGCAATTGTTAGCAACAAAGTTTCATTGCGAGCCGAAGATGCTGACTATGTTGACTAGTGTAGTTAAAATAAAAAACAAAACAAAACACTGCATTAAACACACAAAACTACAAGATGAGAACACAGGAAACTTGTAATTGTTAACATGAACTACAGCCATTAAAGGCTTCAATGGAAATTAGACTTTCATCATGAGAAAGTGAGGATGACACAGAGCTAATGAACAACCCCAAGGAACTGAGACAAAGCCCATTATAAAATGTTATTGAGGCTGGAAAATGCAAATTAATCCTTTTTTGAAGAGGTGAATCAGGTCCCAAACACACATATATCTATCCCCTCCTCCTTGTATCCTGAATCCTTTTGAAACAATCCTCCATAAACCTGGTGAAGGTTTACACTCCAGCGCACTTGAAAACCCAGTGCCACCTCTGTGTTGCCATACCCAGAGAGCTTAATCTGCGGACAATGACAACAATAACCACCAGACTTCCACCTATACTGCCGCCACAGAGGAAGGGATGGCCCTGCATTCACGCCGCCGGGAACTCTGTTTCTTATTCGAAAGCTCAAAGAGTGACTGTGCTCTCACCGCTCCCCCAAAAACTCTCAGCACCTTCCCCCTCTAACGCCCATCACGAGCTTGGCATCCATTGTCCTATTGTCCCCCAAGTGATGGATTCAATAGGTCCATACTAGAGAAGAAAAGAAGCAGGGAAAGGAACCTTAGAAGAACGTTAGGCTTGATTGGCAAGTTAACTCTCCTACCTGTCAAAAGAGTATGGATAAACAACAAGACTAGTTTTAAATGGGACAGTCCTGAAAGAGAGTGAGCAAGCTAAACCACTGATTCTTTAAAGAAAAGTGAAAATTGTTTTAACGCTTTAAAATAAAGAATCCAAAAAGGGGGTTTTGAAGTGATTCCAAAGAAAAAACATTACTAGTTCATCAAATAACCTTTCAGTGAACAGTTCTTCAAATAACCATTTTTTCTTAGACGGGAGGACATTTTAAAAATCTAAAGAACCTTTTTCCACAATAAAGAGCCATTTGTTGAATGGAAAGGTTCCATGGATTAAAAACACTACTAAAAATAAAGGTTCAACAGTGCCATAGAAGAACCATTTTTGGTTCCTCAAAGAACTATTCAGTGAAGAGATTGTAAAAATAACAAATTGTTTCTTAGTGGGAAGACTATTTTAATAATAGGAAAAACATTTTTTACTTTAAAGAACCTTTTTGGAAATATGCTATGGATATTAAGAGGTCTTCAAAGAAGCAAAGAGCGAAGGTTCATCAACACTCTTAAAAATAAAGTTTCCAATAATGCCACAGAAGAACAACTTTTGTTTACCAAAAGACCCTCTCAATGAAGTTATTAAAAGAACTACCCCCCCCCCCCCCCTTGAATATTTTATTTTAAGCTTTTCACATTTTAGAGAACAATCCCCCATCCCCCATGCCAGCAAATCAAAGGAAAGAAAAAAATGGAAATATATAATTGTTACACACTGGTATTTTATCAAATTAACCACCCCACTTAAAGAAAAAGGTTAAATTCAGTTATCATTGGTCACCTTCCAAATATTCAAAGAAGGACTTCCAAATCTGTACGAATCTCTTTGGTTTACCCGCAATCTCGTATCTATTTTTTTTCCATATATAACACATTTCTGAGCTCTGTAAGCTACGTTTCAAATTTAGGTGCAAACTCTTTGTTCCACATCAACAACATTGTCTTTTTTGCTATGTTCATCCCATATTTTTCTGTTTGGATCTGATTGAAAATATACTTCTCTAAGAAGAGGGCCCAGCCTAAGAGGGTCATGAGGAAAATCAATCTTAAGTACCTTTAAGTAGAAAGAAAACACCTCAGTCCAAAATTTACACATTTTTGGGCAGAACCAAAATAAATGAGCCGATGTACCCTCATTGGACTTGCATTTAAGACACAAAGGTGACACAGAGGGATACATGGAATGCAATTTGGTACAAGAGTAGTGCAGTCTATAGACAACTTTATACAGAATCAGCTGCAAATTAGAGTTGATGGAATAAAAGCTAATACGTTGGAGGGTCTTAGTCCAGTTATCTTCTGAAATATCTACCCCCAAGTCCTTTTCCAAAAACATATTTAAGTATTGCGTAGAAGGAGTTCTAGAATCATTAAAATACAATTTTCTTTTTCTTAGTGTGAAACACATTTTAATAATCTAAAGAACCCTTTCCCACAATTAAGGACTTTTTTCCAATGAAAAGTTTTCATTGATGAACCTTTATATAACTATATATGAGCATGCAATGATAAAGACCAGCTGAAAAACATCAGACTACCAGGAGGTGGATACCAACCAGGTGGGGAATGTGTGTCAAAAAAATAAAAATAAATAAAATAAAATAAATAAAACAAACAAGAATGAAAACAAAGTAACCACAAAGCAGAGTGAAAACAATACTACAGAAATTAATTATGTAAGTGAGGCAGAGAGAGCAGTCATAGCAGCCAACCCGAAGAGACTTAATTTAATAATAACATAAATAATAGGGATCATAATCATAATATTCTACTTTGACAAGAAGCATCAATTAAGCACTTGCCTCAGCACTGGCTAATTGGCGAACACAGAGAGGAGTTAATATTTACCCTGGCTAATGAATCCCTGTAGCAGTGGCGAGGTGGAGCGCAGTCTGTGGCACTGAGTGCATTTGTCCTCCATTAGATGCTGTTGAAACATTAGGCCTCATTAGAGCTCAGAGACAAGTGTACTGAAGATGTGGCCAGAATGATAAGATATTAGCATTGCACTCTCTGGCTGCAATATACAATTGGCGCAAATTTGGTTTGGAGAAACGCCAGAAGCCACATTACTTTCCAAGGCAATCTAGCTGATGAACACTCTACCTCACCCCATGGTGCAGTGAGAATGATAGTAACGCCATTTAAAGCAAGTCAGTCCACTTGGTGACCATCTGAAGATAATGGGCATAGAAGTACAGCTCGTATCTACTGAGCGTTCAAAACCAAATTCCAGGTGATTGGCTATTTAAAACAGAAATTCCTTCTATACAGCTGCCATATTGCACATTACAAGTTCTCCAAGTCCATCTCCTCCAACTTCTATGGACAATGGGTTGCACTTTATTTTAGAGTATGTGTACTTACAGTGTACTTAAAGAAACCCAAGAAAGTACTGGTAGTATATGGTAACTGCACTGGTTAAGTGTTAGGTTTAGGGGTAGTTTCACGGTTAGTACCTAGTTAGTACATAGTATGTACTTGCGGAACAGGACTGTAACATAAAGTTTTACTGAACAACAAACTACATCATTTTTTACCAAATAATATCTCTTCCTGTTGCACAACGACATCCCAAAGGATGTTGTCTGAACATAAGATATCTCCTTCCAATTAACTGCTGTGTATTTAATTAGGTCAATATTTAATTCATAATTTTAACTACACTGAATTAAGCTCCATGTTAATGAGAATCTTGGATTACATCAATTTAATGAGCCAACTATTCAAATCTATAATTAGGGCATCATTTTTCACGAATAGAAACATGATCAGGCTCTATAAAGATTGAGAACAAAACCTGACAATTAGACCTTCTACAAACATTAAGTTTATCTCATTTAAATAAAAACAATGGAAAGTATTAGAAATCCACACAACATAATGCACATATATGCTCATATATATGCTCTTTCTTCTCATGTAACAATATGGGGGAAAAATACACCCACACCCGCAATCAAAGAGTGTGTGCATTATACACATGCTCCTAACATGTCTGGATGAATTATAATGACTCCCTAAGAGTTTTCTAAATCATTTCTCTTTCGCAAGGGAAAATAGCATGAAATATGATAATAGCGACAAGATACTTTGCATATTTAGTTCCAATTACAAAGACAGGCTTTTAAACCTCTCCAAGACAGATCATAACCCCTGTCATGTTTGAATAAAGTGTGATATGGTTCATGATTTTCATTTTGAAGCGATTTGTAGTGTTTGACATAATCGAATGGATCTCTGATTAGTTTCAGCACCCTAGCGTGAGTGAAATTAGCCCGCTGCATCATTCTCGCTACATACTGTTTCAATAAAAGCCAGCATTTAAATAATACCACTCTCACCTGAAGAGTGTTTGCCAGTCATAGGACTGTCTGAGCTGAGAGCTCCATTTGAAAATAGTTATCTGTCTTTTAGATAGAGTGATGCTGTTGACATTTTGCTTCGACTTTAGATTTGTATTGAAAAAACAACAAAATCAACCACACACCAGGGATTTCTGCTCAAAAGAAACAGAGAGAGAGAGAGAGAGAGAGAGCGAGAGAGATCAAGAGAGGCTCAACCATCAGCGAGACTGTTTGTCTAGCTGAGATAAATGGCTGTTGTTTACTTTCTACTACCATACAAGTCCTCTGGCCTTTTGAAAGACTTGCATTTCACATTTGAAATCAAATATTAAAACAAAACAAAAAACAAACAAACATAAAAATCATAGATTTGTGTATTTCTGATTTTGTGCATGAAGGTGTAGCATTTTCCTGTTTAGCAATAGACCTTATTTTTATTATTATTATTATTATTTTTTAATGTGTTAATTTATTTACAATTAGCATTATATACATTTTATTTATTTATTTAATAATCTCTAGATGCTTGTATAATGTACTTTATTTCTGGTTTAATGTACTACACTTTGTTACTTATACAAAAAAAATAAAAATAATAATAATAAGATAAAATAATAAAGACATAAACATACCTTATTTAATGTAGATGACATATTTACTCATTTCAATATTTAAATATAAAATAAAATACAAATAAAAAATACCTTAATTAGGGTATACGGCATTTACGCTTTTGAGAAAGAGAGAAAGACATAATGAAATAATGAATGAATGAATAAATGAAAGAATGAGATAATGAATGAATGAATGAAACAAGGTGGTGACTGGTGAGGGATAGATGTTCCGCTGAAATTTAATGTTATTTAAATCACATCTTATATTCACAACACGTTTTTCAGGGGGTTTTTTTGCTCTGGAAATGTTTTAGAAAAATGTAAACAGAATGCACTTCTATCCTTCACAGCCTCATTTTAAAATGAAAAATGGGATTTACTCTGACTCTGATGTCCATACAACGTCCATGACATCTTCAACATGCATACACATCGTGCGATAAAGCGACCTTCACAGAAACAACTGATAACAAACCCAATTTGTACACTGATGACTATGTGGGTGTATCACCCGACAGGACCAGCAAACAGCGAGTGACCTTTGTGAAAGGTTTTTTTTAGGGTCAGGGGTCATCTATACTACACCATGACTACTAATAGCCCAGAGACACCAGAGATATGTTGAGGTACCTCCACCGTCACCCCACATTCCCTTGTCCCCGTTCACAGACCCCAGTTATCTCCTGAATGCCTGATGCATCTGGGTCTGCCAGGCTCAGGCCAGTTTGAAGGGATTTGAAAGGACAGATTGCTAATCCGAACTTTGAACATGAGGCGAAGGCTTTGAGGGGAGGTCTCCAGCGTTGTGGGCTTTCTGTCTTTTCTTATGGAAATGCAGTCTGTGCAGCCAGAACAGTGATGAAAATGCCACAGGGCTTATCACAGCACGACAGCCCTACCGACAGAGACCGCGGGGAGAGACTGACAGATCAGCCACGCTAAGGACGGCCATCGCTATGTGACGTGCATCATCTTTATTATGATGTGTCCTCGTGTCCGGTGTGTAAGAAAGAGATGATAGAAGTGCTACAATAAAGCATTCTGTCAGTTATATGGAAAAGAGGCTCATTTCTGTAATGAGGGTCATCTCCTTTGAAAGTAAATGGGTAGCTCAATTCGCTAATCTATGAGTGATGCTTATAAATGTCAGAACTTCTGAATCAATGACATTAAGACTTCAAAATGTTTTCTTCAAAGAATTATCTTTGAAAAAGTGGATCAAAGACCGCAGTGGATACCCAGTGGGTTAGTCGATACCGTAATAACTGCCATTTCTTTTCAGACCATTGTGTTATCTATTCTGTTTTAATTGCACACAAACAAAAGTTTCAGTTGTACTCATTTCTCCAAACTAAACTGGATAGTTCACCCAAAAATGAAAACAGTCATCTTTTACTCACCCTTATGTTGTCCCTAACTCGTATGCATTTCTTTTTAAATCACAAACTGAAGAAATCACAAAAAAACTTGTTTAAAAAAGTCCAAAGAGTCTAGGTGCGTAAGTCACAATAATCAAAATTTTGCAAAAAAAAAAAAATGCCTGCACACAATAAAGGTGAAAGAGACAATAAAAACGCAAATGTAAAATAAACACTACAGCTGGAACAACATTGGGGTAAGTAAATTAATTCACATTTTTTAAATCACAAAAAGTTTTGTCCATACAATGGAAATTAGTGGGATCCAACATTGTTTTAGAACCCATTGACTTTCATCAAAGTCAAAAACATTTTTCAGAAGAATATATATATATATATATATATATATATATATATATATATATATATATATACACATTTTTTCATTTTTTATTTTTCATTCTTTTTAGAAAACACTAAACGTAACAGAAACTCCCGCGTAAAAATGCCATCAAAGAACCCAAATTAAAAGACAGTCTCTCAACAAGACTCCTCCAAATGTGTCAGAGCACATGTTCACATGTATCAGCTGGTCTGGACATATGGACGAGTAGTCTGTTAGAGTTATGAGAGAACAATCTGTGTGCTAAACCCATCTGGTTAGAGACATATTTGGATGGGTGCTACATGTATGTTTGTATGTTTGACGTCGTATGTATGACAGGCACGGAACACGGAAGAACCATGGAAAACAGCCTGGATAATGACCCCATTGGACTCTATGAGAGCATACATTTTGTAATTCTCAAAGATTAAAGGTATTTAGAGGCTAAATACTGTATGAAAAAAAGTCAAATAAAGACATGTTAAATGACTACTTTTGAAATTGTTGATATCCTAAACATTCTAAAGAGTTCAGCCAAAAAATAATATTCTGTTATAATTTACTCACTCATGTCATTCCAAACCTGTTGTTTCTTCTGTGGAACGCATACACACACATATTTAGATGTTTTTATTTATGTTTTGTCATCCATTAAACCATTTTGTTTTGAACTGCAATGTTCTTTAAAAAAAAAAAAAAATCTTTTGTATTGAGGGGTGTACATTTTGAGTGTGGGTGAGTAAATGATGACAGAATTTTCATTTTTTGATGAACTATCTATTTAATAGATTATATTTCTTCTGTAATTTCCATCAGAGTTTATATATCCCTCACACTAATGTTCAATAAAGATACCAAATTTGGTCATCAAAGAGCATGTCAGAACCATTTTCTAGAGATATTGAGTTGCTGTAGATGGCATTGGGCCAGATAAGTCTTTTCTCGCAGACGTGCACAATGCTTAAATGTTAAACATTAGCCATTACTGCATTTTTGAGCTGTTTGGTATATTTTAGACTTTGCAAGGTTGCATGCAATGCATGCAGTGTAGAATAAGTCAGTAGTATAAAGTCAGTAACAGATGCAACTTCAAACAATAGCGTCAGAAGGCCGATAACATGAACAGTAATTTCTGTCACTCAGGATCCTTCAAATCGGCAGGTCACACTGAAAATGGATGACTTTGCAGTCTACATGCAATCTATTCAACTACAACATCCATTTTCATTAGGAAGCCAATCACATGTGCACCACTACTGCACACCCATTAATAGTTGATTCATTTTGTTGCTTATTTACAAATAGTTAAACTGTTTAAATTTGATGCATTCTCAACAGCTGCTGTGGATAATGTCACCTCAAATTGCCAAGTTCACTTGACAAACTAATAAAGAAAGTAAGAATTACATTAACACTTTTACACAAGCATTTGTTGATTCTAGAGTATTTTTGTTGCCACATTCAAAGAACATCTCATTGTTCACTGTAACTTTTCCTGCACGTAGGCCTAAGCATGG
This sequence comes from Acrossocheilus fasciatus, assembly GCA_036784905.1. Classification (NCBI taxonomy): domain Eukaryota; kingdom Metazoa; phylum Chordata; class Actinopteri; order Cypriniformes; family Cyprinidae; genus Acrossocheilus; species Acrossocheilus fasciatus. The sequence goes on along the minus strand of CM071949.1, from coordinate 24,658,104 downwards.
TACAGTTTAGATTCATCGTCGTTCCTACCTAATGTGGTGATGCTGGTTTGACTCAACCTCCTCCCACTGTACCACATGCCTCAGCCTTAATGACAGACCATTATCAGCCTGAGATTGCAGCAGGGGAAATAAGCTTCATACTGCCTCAGCATCCAAGAATAACTACTCGACGCAGGATATCTCGAAGAGAGAGAGAGGGAAAGAGATTAGACATCCCATAACCGGAGCGAGCGCTCATGACTGTGGAATGGTATGTCAGTGCCAGCGTGACTAAGTCTATGCAGTCATGGCTATATTTAAATGAATAAAGGCGTACAATGAAGTATGACACAGAAAATTTATGACAGATTATTCATAAACGTGGATGAATAATGATCTGAAATGCTGTCAAGCCTTTTGATGCTTTTATTACTGTACTGACGTCAACAGAGGTTAACCGTGCACATTTCCAAACAATGTTGAAGTCCATATAATCTCATTTTCAGTAATAATTATGAATCGGGTCAGCGACAGTTATTTCAAGTTGAAAAATAAAAGAAAAAGAACAGCAGAGAAACAAAATTTAGTTATCAACAGAAGTCTACAACAAGACAGATGTTAGAGGCAATGTGAAAGCACTGGGTTGTAAACTCGAGTACAAGAACAATGATGTGAAAACACCATTACTGCAATGCGGTAGAGTAACCAGGGCAATTTCAACTTCAATTCTGAACACTGATGTCTTATGTCTGAGAGCTTTTTCCCCTCGCTTTTGGTTGTTCTCCAATTTGCTAACAAAAAAGGTATTTTCTAGAATAGTCTGACTTAATGTTTACTCTTCAATTCTATGCAAGTTTTTCCTTAACTCCTTAATCCATTACAGAGTTTGAAACTGCAGAAAGTTATCCTATTAACTATTATTTGCTCTGAGAGCTTTTCCATTGCCAGTTTGCATTTCCATTGAGAGAATGAGAAAAAGAACAAAGTATTTGTCTTCCATTCTCGATTTTTTTTTTGTACACCAACCAAAAGGCACATACATAGTTTTGACACTTACTAATGCATTCTACTAATGGAAACTAGATATTAATATGGTTTCAAATGTATTGCACACAGACAATAACAACCAAAAAAGGAAAGGTTTGATGAATATTACTCTAATCGTTCACCAGTAAATCAATTATATGCTCATATAAATGCCTGGCTGCAAGTGCAATCTCTCTTTGACTGCATGCATTATGAAATTAGGAAACAGATTCCAAAATTCTGATGTTATTACGCAGAAATGTCAGATATTGAAAGCGGTAGACTTTAACAAGGAAAACAGGTGTCGCTGTCAAGACCAGTTTCCAGCAAAGAAACCCCGAGCGTGCCGCGTATGTGTGCGACACAGAAAAATAGATTGAGATTTACTGTTTATTTGTCACAGCTCCAGTGCCTGTCTGTATGCATCTGTAGACTCATTAATCATCGTGTCCCAAACACATACACACATACACAGAAGAAGAAGTTGACGCAGCAACGCATTCTGGTGCCACTTAGTATGACAAACCCTCACACACTCTGGCACCAGTGACTCAAACAGGCCCAATGTGTTTGCCAAATATGCCCACCCTGCCATATTCACCCCGTACCAGCTGCCATATGGGCTTCCAGAAACTTCTACATCACCCACAGTTCTATTAGGCCACCAGCCACCAAATTTGCAGTGGCATCTGGGGTCCATGGGGATTAATTAACTCCAGGAAAGACCACCTCCACACTCATAAGATCCTGACCATCTCAATCGGCATTTTAGGATTCTTTGCGACTGACCAACACGGATCTGTGCAATACTGCCGGCCCATCAATCATCAATCGACCAACGTCTTTCATCTCCGCCATGCAACGTAAACATGGGTGCAATTTGCTCCATTGCTCTTGTGGATGCCCCTTTCCTGTTTCATTAGAGTTGATTTTCTATGGTGCCACCTCCTTTAGATATCATGCAGATGCATGGAGGACGAAAGAGAGGGTGACCCAGAAAGACAAGGAAAGGGGTCCAGGGTGATTGGCAAGCAGGTGTGACTATATGCAACTGGGTGGGGTTAGAGAGGCGATCTGGGGATGTGGCCTGTGTCCCCATGAAACCCCAGTTGTGGGGTCCCTTTATGCATCGGTACTGCATTAATCATTGTCACAGCCTCCACGGTTCTCAGACGCCCATAAAAGTAAAAAAAAAACAACATCCATGTTTTACAATGATGCATTTTGAATATCATTGGTGCAACAAATTCTCTCTAAATTACATGTGTTTGTGGATCACAGAATGTACTTCATTTTAGTAGGTTTTTATGGTTAAAAGTCATTTGCAGCATCCTTCAAACTAAAAGCAAAATCTTATTCTGAGCATAATTGTAATTTGATTAGACTGTGCTTAAAACAAGAATTAATTATATAAGGAAAATAAACTAAATTTAAAAATATATTTTCTCAAAAATAAAAATACAATTATTCTTTAAAAGCAAATGCATCTGATTCTAAGTACAAAAAAAAAGAAAAAATAAAAGAAAAAGAGTGACATTAAATTTATTCTCTATGTATATATTTTATATATCCACAAAGTTTGACTAGAAGTCAAAGAAATCAACCTGCATCATGCACTGATGGACAACTGACAAATTACAGTATATTACCTCTTTAGGTAACACTAGATTTTAAGGTGTCCTTGTTACACATTACATGTACTTACTATTATAATAACTAATTAAGTATGCATAATTACATGCATGTAACCCTAACCCAAACCCTAATCCTACCCCTAACCATATAGTAAATTGACTAAAATTACTCATTACTTAAATGTATAATTACACTGTAACAAGGACACCTTAAAATCAAGTGTAACCCCACTTTAAGTTCCATACTTTAACATTAGTTGATGCATTAAGTATCGTGAACTAACCATTAATTTGTTTTCATAATAGATTATTTTTACTGTACTAGAGCACATTTTTAATATCAATTGTTGTACTGTATATGTGACTATCATTATCTATGAACTATAACTATTGACTTTGCTAATGTCTACATAACACAAAAGTGTTAAACTTTGCTGGGAGTCAAAGAACAAATGGTGCCATCACCGAGACAAATCAGAACATGCAGGAAAGTTCGCTCATATTCAATCATATTCAATTAGAATGGTCGAAGCTGGCTAGCTTTCTATAAATCTGGTTGCTGTTTTGATGAGGTCCTTTTGGAAAACATTTTCCATGATGTGTTATTTTGCGACGCTCATTTCAGTGAAATTTGAGTGGATTGATGAGGGTGAGACGAGGAGAGTGTGGTCACATGCAAATGCTTGAATGTTCTTGAATGATTTTAATGATGCAGTCATTCAATGAACGTATGGAACGGTTAAAGACTGGAGTTTCTTAAAAGGATCCAGAATGCTTTTGTGCAACACAAATGTTCCAGCGCAGCCCGTTGGGAATTTGAGCAGAAATTCAATAAAGAAAAGAAAAGAAAAAAAAAATCACCCAGCCAATCTCGAACAATTTGAACAACCTTTTGAGTTGGGTATTGTATTTTATTTGAACATTATACGTCAGTGATTGCACTGAAGTCAGTTTCGGTAAATGTCACCAAATTGCTTTGAAATGGGGACCAAAATATGAACTCATACAAATACAATTACTCTTCCACATGATTGATCAAGCAGAAGCCCGTGCACCTTTACAAATACAAGAGAAAATCACACCAGCAGGAACGGCTGCATGTCTATAATTTACGCCCCATTTGTTATGATACGGGTTCAAAGTCTGGTGGGGGTTGGTTAGGGGCTTTGGGAACCCCCATGAGGACAGCACCCCAAGACCTTGCAATCCGCTCCCCGAGGCTCCCTTTGACTCGTCCCAGGGGCTAGTACCCCAGACAGCACCCAGGCTTGGACCCACCAGCCCGACCGCCTGGCAGACAGAAGGGAGATCAGTCACACCTGTCCCCTGTGGCTAACGTTGATCTGAGTCTTAACCCTGATCTCTTAGTTTATCAGCTCCTTAATAATGGCAACCGCACTAGTGCCTTTGTGTGCTGTTGCAGCAGCCGCCACTAGGGGGAGTCTATCCCACAGGTTATGTCCTCCAACTCAAATCTCTTTCTCCTGCTCGCTTCAAAATACTTGGTCTAGACACACTGGAAAACAAGAAGTGAAGTACAGCATGGGGTACAATTTTGAAACCATGGCACAGAAACCACATTAATCAGTGAGTTGGATTCGCATCAGTTTTCATCTGGTGTGTTAAAAGCAGAACTGATAAATGTGTTCTATGGGCCTGATGACCACCCTAGTTCATCTGGACCCACTCAGAGGAAAATGGCAGCAATTCAAGTGCTGAAACATGGAAATTTGCACACACAACACAAAGTGCTGAATAAAGGCTGACGATTGCTTTCAGTCACTATTAGACCTGTTAGCGAGATTCTTAAAAGTGAGTTTGTATAGAGATGTTAGAGAACATCAATGAGCTCCGTATTCATGTATTTCAATCAATACGTCCAAAAAAACGATCATTATATGCAAAACAGAACCACTAATATGAATGTTGTATGTCTTTTTGTCACATATTTTTAATAAAACAAGAAATTAGCTTAAGAATTCATAATTTATTTTTTGCTATTGTTAAGGTAACAAAAAATTAAAAATAAAATATTATATTTATTTGCAATCAAGCTGCCTGCAATTCTGTAAGTTATGAAAAAAAAAAAAAGTGTATTTATGATTACATAAATGCTAATCAGGTATGGTTAACCTTGACCAGACAAAGAAGTCAGCAATTTTTTATTTTTTATTTTCCAAAAGATTTAAAATACCATTTATGTCATATTATCAACCACAATATATAACTTAGGATTTGGTGGAACTGTTTCAAGAAAAAGAAAAAAGATTTGAAAAAAAAAGGTGCATGTCTAATGGTGGATATTGTTATTGTACAAAACAAAGTTCTACAAAGTTCTACAATAGTTGAAGAAACACAGACATATCTAAACAAACCAGAAGTTTCCTAATTAAATAGAACATCAGGCTTTTAGGTGGCCTTTTAAGAGTCACTGCACAATTAATTGGAGTAAGAGAAAGAGGCAGAGAGAAGGAAAGAGATTATTTGTGATATTAAAGTAACATGCAGAACTAAAACTCAAGGTTCGGTTTACAAAAAACAAAAACAAAAAAAAAACAAACAAACAAGAAAACATGGTAATTTGTCTAACCTGAGCAACTTTTACATGTCAGGACTTGAAATCTTACAGACAATTACTGAATGGAACAAGAGAGGCAGTTTGCATCACAAAATACACCAACACATCCAATGTGGTCAAAGTGATATAAACCAGTAAATGTTTGCCTTGTATCAAAGAGCAAGGACAAACTGCAGTCTTCCTCCCTGAGTACTGCTGCCAAATTTGCTTGAAATTATGTGGGATGAGTTTTGCAAAAAACCTTCACAATCATTTGTTTGAACAGTGAAAGGCTACACCTGTCAGTTGGAAAATTTTAGCGGTGGAAAAGCACCAAATAACTTCTAAGAGGCTGGTCATGAGAAATAAACCAGTAATGTTGCTTTTAACTGGCAGTTTCTAAATAGTACATTGAAGAATCCTAATGCATGTTTGCTCGGACAGTGCCTGATTCTGTTGGTCCCCATCTTAAACAGATTTCTGAAAATAGTGGCAAAATTCTCAACAACATAAACACTACTCAAACCCAGGATCATTGGAAAAATGTGTGTGCGGCAACATACTACGTTGCTTCTGGCACATTTCACAACACTTTCGAAGTTAAATGTCCAGTGAGTAGCACTAAAAATGCTGGCTGTTATACATATCGCAGCAGTTCAGAAATTAAAAGTTCAGAGAATGGTATTAAAAAGTTAATTCTTTATCACGTTTGAAAATAACATGTTGCCAAGTCAGTGGTTTTCCTGTGGAATTGGGCTACTTTCATAATGCTGCTGCGGGATGTTTTTTTAGTCCACGGGTTGAAGCGAAACCCCCTGCCCCCCAAAACGAGATTTCGACCAAGGTGGAACCCCCTGGAATGAGGTTTTGACACCCCGGAATGTGAATTTAGAACAATTTTGATAGCCATTTTCCCCCGGAACATGATTGGGCTGGATTTGACCATGATTGGGCAAGGACCTGGCAACCCTGGTACCACCTACACTATTCCTACCCTAAACCAAACCGATTAAGAGATAAAAACATATTTGCTGGAGCAAATATCCCATTTTAGCTTGCATCTACAAGTTTTTGAGTTCTTTTATCATGACTTTTGACAGATTTTTCCAATTAGCCAAGGTTGCAGTGTTTTGAATTGATACACTGAGAATGTACTGGGTTCTGTGTTTTATCCAAGGCCAAATTTTATTTATGATGAAGAACATGTTTGTCTGAAAATAAGGATAGTTACTAAGAATGTGTTCTTAATTGTTTCATGAAAAACTTAAAAATTTAAAATATCTTCAAGCATCAACCCGTCCTGCCTGGAACATATTCACACATTCGTCAGCATCTCAATGCACTGCACACCACACCACACCACACCATCTGTCTGCCTGCTAAGCTGTGTGAATGCTGAGGGGGGTGTAAACTACAGTACAGTGTGATCGTACAGGGAGATCCATAAAAAAAAAAACGTGCGGAGACACAGTCTGTAATTGTTCCCTACTTAAGCGAATCAAAGCCCTGATCTCCGCACGGGCCATGCAATATGATTGAGCTGTCAGACACAATATGCTAATTGTCATTCTTAAGATGCCTGGCGGACGGCTGCATTCCACAGCTATGCTACTGTTAAATATAGATCTCCTTATTGTTGGGCTGGTGAGTTGAACCTCATGAATTGGAGTTAAGGGTGAATAATCCATTTACACAAGCGTCTATGAGTACAATGGCAATGTCTCCTTTCACAGTCTGAGAACAGGGATGTTTCTATGAGAAAGAGAAAATGGTTTAAAAAAGAATATTCACATTCTGATGAGTTATATTGACACACTACTACTGAAAAAAATCTAGAATTGAGAGCATCTGTAAACACCGAAGGCTAAATAAATGGTGTATTAAAAATAGTCAATGTGCCCTTGCTTCTCAAAGGTTAATATGTGATAACTTACTTGACTAGACGTTAGAGAGGCTTAAAAAAATCTGCTTTATCTTTTTGCGCCAGTATAATGTGCACAAAAGTCACCATTAGACTGGATTATGGGAATCGGATTGGCCTGTTCTCCTTTGATCTGCTAGATTACAGTGAATCTGTCGTGGCAGGCCGGAGGATGGAAAAGTTTGGTCTGCAGGCCAAGCAAGTCCTTGGCTGGGCAACATTCTTCCACCCAAAGATCAGGCCTCTGAGATTTGTTATGGTTAGAGAACGTTAGTGCAAGCCTCTGGGAAATTTTGCAGAGCTAGTTAAAATTCAGTGCATAAGGTGACCATGAATGTGAAGCTGTGCTAATGTACCAATACGTTTATCTAGCAGAGCACATGCTTGACAGATCCTTATGATTCAAGTAACCTGTTTTATACCTAAACTTAGACGAGATATTTCTCCCTGTTTATTCATGAGATATTCACCCAATGGGAGCAGCATGTGTCCCTCTGGGATCAGATCCTGTGATAAACGCTTGCTGTGTGGTTGTTAGATACAGTCAGTCTGAGCCAGGGAGCTTGGAGAAAACAGATTAAAGCTGCCTGTTAACCTTTGGGACGTGTCTCTTGGAAATCCAGTCTGAGTGGGATAATTGGCTTTTTTAATTAGTTATACCAGTGCTGGAACAGAGGAAAGCACTTATGTTAATCACAGCACAAATACCTTGACACTTCCCCTCATGTGCTTGACAGGACGTCTGATTGGCTGAAGTGTTTAAGTGGCGGAAGCCTCGCTCCCCGTTTTACCACTACAGATGCTCTTAACACACGCTCTTAACTGTAATGATGCCTTCGAATCATTTGAGTGTCCTTGAAATCAGCAGTTCAATGACAAGGATTCTATTTACAATGAGAGAAGAGAAGAGAAGAGAAGAGAAGAGAAGAGAAGAGAAGAGAAGAGAAGAGAAGAGAAGAGAAGAGAAGAGAAGAGAAGAGAAGAGAAGAGAAGAGAAGAGAAGAGAAGAGAGAATTAACTTTATTAAAGGAACATTCCATGTTTAATACAAATTGTTCAATATATATATATATTGGCCCCCTTCCTAATTTTTTTTTTTTTTTTGCATGTTTGTCACACTTTAATGTTTCAGATCATCAAACAAATTTAAATATTAATAAAAAATAACACAAGTAAACACAACATGCAGTTTTTAAATGAAGTTTTTTATTATGAAGGGAAAACAAAATCCAAACCCACATGGCCCTGTGTGAAAAAGTGCTTGCCCCCTAAACCTAATAACTGGTTGTGCCACCCTTTGCAGCAACAACTGCAATCAAGCGTTTGCAATAACTGGCAATGAGTCTGTTACAGCGCTGTGGAGGAATTTTGGCCCACTCTTCTTTGCAGAATTATTTTAATTCAGCCACATTGGAGGGTTTTCGAGCATGAACGGACTGTTTAAGGTCATGCCATGGCATTTCAATTGGATTTAAGTCCAGACTTTGATTTGGCCACTCCAAAAGCTTAATTTTTTTTTTTTTTTTTGAGACATTCAGAGGTGGATTTGCTGGTGTGTTTGGGATCATTGTCCTGCTACATAACCCAAATGCACTTGAGCTTGAGGTCACAAACAGATGGCCGGACATTCTCCTTCAGGATTTTCTGATAGAGTGCAGAATTCATGGTTCCATCAATTATGGCAAGTCATCCAGGTTCTGAAGCTGCAAAGTAGCCTCAGACCATCACACTACCACCACCATGTTTGACTGTTGGTATGATGTTCTTTTTATGAAATGCTGTGTTGGTTTTACGCCAGATGTAACGGGACACACACCTTCCAAAAAGTTCAACTTTTGTCGCATCAGTCCACAGAATATTTGCCCAAAAGTCTTGGGGATAATCAAGATATTTTTTGGCAAATGTGAGACGAGCCTTTGTGTTATTTTTGGTCAGCAATGGCTTTTGCCTTGGAACTCTCCCATGGATGCTGTTTTTGCCCAGTCTCTTTCTTATTGTTGAATCATGAACACTGACCTTAATTGAGGCAAGTGAGGCCTGCAGTTCTTTAGATGTTGTTCTGGGTTCTTTTATGACTGATACATGTAAACTATTTTGATTATCATCTGTTTATGAATTTCTTAAGATCGCGGAATGATGTGTTGCTCTTTAAACATGCTTCACTTTGTCAGACAGGTTCTATTTAAGTGATTTCTTGATTCAACAGGTCTGGCAGTAATCAGGCCTGGGTTTGGCTAGTGAAATTTAACTCAGCTTTCTAAAATAATGTGATTAATCACAGTTCTTTCATGATTTAATAGGAGGGGGCAATTCATTTTTCACATAGGGCCAGGTAGGTTTGCACAGCTTTTTTACCTTAATAAATGAAATCATCATTTAAAAACTGCATTTTGTATTTACTTGCATTATCTTTGTGTAAAATTAAAATTTGTTTGATGATCTGAATCTTTTAAATGTGACAAATATGCAAAACAAATTAAAAATCAGGAAGAGGGCCAACACTTTTTCACACCACTGTGTATATATATATATATATATATATATATATATATATATATATATATATATTTTTTTTTTTTTTTTTTTAGTAATCAACATTATACAATTGAGGGGGTGGGGGGGGGGTGGAATGTACTGGTAATTTATATATATTAAATTTATATTAACTCTAAAACACAACGTTATGAAGTGCAAAAGTCAAAATTCAGAAAATTCCTCTGTTTTAATACAATACAATGTGCCCTTTTTTAAGGATTTATTTTAGAATGTGTATTTAACTTGGAATATTCCTTTAAGTACTTGCAACTCCTTAACAAGAAGAGAGGAGAATGTCATGCTTAAGATAAATTAGCTTTTCCAACAATAGTATCTGTCTGATGAACAGCAATTTCCTCTTCATTCCTTTACAAATCAAGTGCTTTATAAATCTTACAGTAAAAGGCATAGAAAATGCAAAAACACACACTCAGCATGTGGACAAAGCTTAATATCCAGTTCAAGAGCATTTGACAGTCATTCACCATGCGTTGTCGTTTGGATCTTTCTCCATATTTTTTTTTTCTCTCTCAATAAGTCCCCCACTCTCTCTGTTTTTCCTCTGAATTTGTGAATGCAGACATTAATCACTCCTTTTGCAGACAGTGACATCAGCATCACTTGGGTAAACACACAGGTCAGTTTAAAAGCATGCTTCCTGTGCAGTGAGTAAATAAACAGATGATCAGTCTTTGAACATGTGACATTAATTTGCTAAATTTTGAGTAGTAATCCCACAGGATCCTCACACTGTTATGACCTAATATGTGACATCATCAACATCATTAGGAAAAACCTACTGTACTTGAACACAAGGACACCTGAAATGTGCCAGTCGTAGCTGTCATATGCGCCCACTGATGTAAATCAGGTGTGCAGAGAATAAACATACAAAAAAGCACAGAGAAGTGCAGACTTTTACACATGCAACTGATGCATAAACACATTTACAAGCAATGCAATAATTAAAACACAAGGTCTGCAAACAGATTCACAATTCATTCACAGTCTTGCTTAACAGACTCAGTGTCAGTTGGTCGACTGGGGTGAACAAAGGCGGCTTTGGTTACCCCACTGCATCCCACCCCCTCTCCCAGTTTGGCAAGCTGTCAGGGGATTATTTCATAGTGGTTATGGGATGGAAGATTTAGGGAGCAGACGGTAACTCCACTGCCTTTAAAAAAACCCAGATGGACCCCTTTCAAAAATAAGGTTCTTTTGGCCCAAGCAAAACCAGGTCTTTGCATTTTCCACCCAAACTTCTCACCCTCTCTCTCAGAAAACATGGAAAATGGCCCAGGTGATGGTAACGACCTGGCTGATTTTTTACTTTTCAACTGCATAAACCATAAATTGTCCTTTGCTTCACAGCCAGTATATTACCTATGACATCAATCTCCTGACATTGGGAAATGTACCAGGTCCCTTTAAAAAACTAAGCACCATTGCCTTTAAAAAACTATCATTTTTGGTGCATGACATATCTTTATTGTAAGACATTTTGGGCCAAGGGTCTACAAAGGACCAACCAGGGGGCTCATGAAAAAAGCTCAATCGTAGCCACATAAGACGCACGGCTTGGCTTTCACATCATCATCTGGGCTAAGTACTGCAAAGCCATATATTGTGCATCCACATTTACAACCTATTGCACATTGAATTGCTGCACAATGATTAAACACAAGCTATTAAGAAAGTACTGTTAGATAACAACAACACAAAGGTGAACAGTTCACTTTTACTGGGTTGTTACACAGGAAAAGATACAGGAAGAGGGCAAAACTCTCTATCATGATGTTTGTAAAAACCAAACGCAAAACTTGCTCCAAAATGGGTGGTTTGGATTGGTTCTGTTCTCCTAAAAACAAATAAACTTCCTTAGAGGTTAATTAGGATTGTCAATATAAAACCAAAACCAAAATAATCCAACTCCAGGTTTCAAATGATACCAGTGCATAGTAATTAGAATTTACACAGTTTCAGATCCATTATCACCTGAGTGGTCATATAAGGTTTGGTTAGCACCTGATGCTAGATGCTAGTATTCAGAACCATTTCCATTCCATTTTTAAACCATGCTAGAACCAAACGTCATGAAAGTCATTCGTTTGTTTAGATGGAACGGTTTTGAACCGAATTACGTATCTGCATTAATATTATTTGCTAATTATAGCTCAATTCCAGTGAAATCCAGTGTACTCGTTTATTTAATGAATCATACAGCACAACTACCTGAAACATCATACTAGCTAACTAATATGTTTCTGCCATTTAAAGAGCTACTACTTAAGTCTGATTCCTTGACTCTTTTAAGTCGTTTTTTTTCTTGCGAATCAACAAAACACGACGCGAATGACCAGTGACTTCTGTTCGAATCCAAAGTGAAAGAGTCGGTTCTTTCTCAGTGAATCAGAAACATACAACTCGCCAAATGAAGTCCAAATTCTGAGCAAATGACCATTTCTTTTGCTTTCTTTTAGTAAGTCCGTTTCCCGAGTAAATGATTCTTAGGGAGTCAAAAACACAGGCCATATCGCGACTAGTCCGATTCCTGAGCTGGTTCTTTTTAGTGAATCAAAACACTTTTAAATCAGTTGTAGCAGTTTCCGAGTTAATCTAACTCACATACTTAATTTATTAAATTTTAATTTATTAAACATGAACCTATGTTATGTTACTTACGAAAGAGATATACATTTTGAGTTTTTATCAGTAGCATTAATGAATGAATGGAATAGCCTAGGCTATGTTTCCAATTTGGTTTTACATTTATTATTGAAATGTCTGGTTCTAAGCCAGCATGAGAAAATACGGACAAGAATGTGGAGATTAACATGTTTTCTCTTACTCCGAGTATTAACTTTATTTGCATTCGTCCTGTAATGTGGTGAGAAATCTCTCTGTGTGTAGACCTTTCACTATGATGTAAGATCTGCTAATGCTCTTTTTACTGATAATAAAGCCTTCTCCTTTTAGCTCCACATATGATGGATGGTGTGTCTTTGTTAAATATGATATTGCAGAACATCATGTATGTGGTATGCATATGACTACGTTCAAACATGTACTTTCTGTGCTCTGGCTATGTTCGTACAGTTTGTGTAGATTCTGGCTCAGCTGTGAACAATAACCCAGGATACCACCAGAGTATCTCATGGCCAACTGATGCGTGAGTGAGTAATAAAATAAAAGATATATACCTACTCCGTCTCGGCTGACGGGCTGTTTGGGGCCTAATCTGAGGCAGGCGGAACAGCCAGTTTCTGTATAAGAGATCTTTTCATGGCACTGTGGGGCCCAGCACTTTTTGGGAAGGAGCCACAAGGAAAAAAGAGCCCCCTCCACCCCCTTCCCCTAATCATTCCACTGCCACCCCTTTGTGGGGCTTTTTCACTTTGATTTCATGTTTGCCCATCTTATCCTCCTGAGAGGGGGTGTCCCAATATATTTCTCTGTATACAAATGCCCCTACTTCTATCAACCACCCTTTTCCTCTTTCTTGCATTTTTTTTTTAACATTACACTCCGTCTAAACACAAAACATACACCAATGGCTAAAAGGAGGTGGATGATTTCAAGAATTTATGACATGATTGATTGGGTCAGGTTGTGTAGAAAAGTCTATGACTGTCCTTGTTTTAAGTCTTGAACTACATCTCAGGGTCCAAAAAACACCTCAGACACCAGAGGGTTAATGAACCTCATGGAACCCTTTCATGAAAATATCCTGATAATATTTAATCCAATATGAGCCCCAAATGAAGCATTTAGGACCATTAATATTTTTTACATGATATTTTCAAGACCATTAAGCACATTTACCATCCAATTATTATTGCCATATTGCGTCCTGATGTTTTACTTGCACTATTTCTATAACTTTTTTTATTTTATTATTCAGCATAAAAACAGTACATATGATGTGCAAATGCCTTCATATATATATACATTTTTTTGTCATATTGCACTGATGAATAAAATGAGAATATTTTTCCCACAAGTACTGTATACATAATTCTTCTTCTTTTTAAAGGTCCTAAATATATTAATTTAATTTTTTATGCAATTTTTTTTTTGGTTTACTTTGGAATTAGATATGACCATTTTATTCACAGGTTTTGTAAGATTCACCTATTTGATGAAAGTTTCTATCTAGGTTATTTTTGTCCCCAATATTGTGAAGGCAATGAAAGTAGAGCACAAAGTAAAGTTAGAGCAACTTTTATTACATAATTCATAAATTAGAAAACAACCGAGGAACATTATGGCAAGTGCTCTTTTTCTCTTTCATGCACTCATCATCTCGTCACTCTCAGCTTGTTTCTGTCAGCTAGACGTGAGGTGTTTCTCCAGGATGGGGGGGAAAGCAGCCGCATTGGGTGTTAGTGTTGCTTCTGGAGCTTTATAGACTCCCTGCTGGGAGCATCTCCTTAATGTGCACAATGAGATGTATTTATACCAGCCTGACCATTCTGACCCCGTTAACTCTGTCTCATCGGCCCAGACTGGCGGATCTTTTCAGAGCCGTGCACAAAGCGCCCATCGGCAGTCTCTGCTCGTTGCTGTACTACTCAGCAACCTGTATCTCGCCAACACGAGGAAAAGAGAGGATTAGCATTACATTCATTCATGTTTTAATTATCGTCACATTCAAAAGAATTGAGTGCACCCTCATACTCATTGACTTACTCAAAATAAAAAGGAAGTTCCACATAATAAAGTAATTAAATTTACACCTGTAATAATGGACTGAAAACATTCACGTGAAAACAAAATATTTTGGCTTTCAAAATCACTTTCTATTTTGGTCCCTTTTTTGTTCTTGTGTTTTTCTCGTTACCTTGTTATTTTCCTCTTTTTAAACAGTTTACTTCTTTCATTCCGACTTCCTTTTCACTTTCAGCATTGTTTATTCCTGCTTTCATTCTTCTTTTTCTCTCTTTCAGTCCTTTGGATTTCATTCCACCCCCATTTTCTCTCAGAACACCAGTGTTCAGGACCCATTTCTGTTGGGAATCGTGTGTGTGGAGGGGGTTGGGGTGTACCCTGTATTTTAGTTTATGTGTATGCTTTCGCAGTCCCCTGCCGTGAGGAAGAAGCCTCTTTTTATCTGTCCTTGCATTCCAATGCATCCTATACAGGCCCTAAACCCTACTAAATGTTGAATAAATTGAGAGAAAGGAATGAATGAATGAAGCCTCTGTGCTAAAGATCTCTCTTATGGATTAAGACTTTTTTTTTTTTTTTTTTTTTTGCGATCACATTTTGGAAATCCATAAAGATGGATTCTCTTTTATTCCATAGCTGAGACTGACAAAAGTTTCTCAACTGGTTTTGCTTCAGGATTCTCACAAAGGTTTGTCCATGGGAGAATTAAGGCATAGTCACACAACTAGTTCATTTTAGCATCTGCTTAATTTGGCTAATTTATGTGAACCCGTACAAAAGCATTGTAGATTTTGATTGGATATGCTGTAATTTTCACATCACATCTTATGGAAAAACAGGAGTGGTCTTCCCTCAGAGCCGGAGGGCGACTCCTCAATGTAAGTTAATTAGCTAAATTAAATTGGTGGTTTGCTTTGAACTGCAAAAGGCAAGCAGGAATTGAGATCTTCTGAAGTTTCTTCTGCTTACATCAACAACAAAAAAAAAAACAGTAAATGGTGCACAAGCAGCATAATGCATTGCCTGTGTTGTATCTTATTTTGTTCCACACTTGTGCTATAGTGAGATTAAATTTATGTTCTATTAAAAAGAGCAGTTTAGACAATAAATAGATGAGATTACACAGATTTCAAAGCCTTTGATGCTGTCAAGGTTGGAAACAACACATTGTGTGGTTGCAAAATCCATTTTTAACATCTTGAAGTCCTACTTGACCTCACGCTCTTTGAACAAATGTCTGTAATCATTTCACTGTTTGGACTTTCTGCCCAGAGATCAGGGTTGGGTTAAGTTTATCTGAAACACATTGTATCTGTCCACCTTGCAACATTCCTCCTCACTGGGATCAGGTGGACACCTGTGCCCCACTGGCCTGTGTTATTTCAAGACCTAACCTTTGATCTCTGAGGTCAGTAATGGCTGGAATTCTGTAAATGTCTAGAAGGATCAGAGAAGGCAGAGGTTACGGTTAAACCAGTAGCCTTGATTCAGTCAAGATCACAAAACTAGCTTCTACACTCTTCATAGACTCCCAAAATGAAAGGAATAGTTCACTGAAAAATGAAAACTGTCATTATTTATTCACACTGTTTTACTCACCCTCCAAACCTGTAGGACTATTTCTTCTGCAGAAGAGATTTTGAAGATAAACATCGGATCCAGATTTATGTTTAAATATCTTATTTCATGTTCAGCAGATGAAATAAAGAGGTGAATGATTGAGGAATTTCATTATTGGTTGAACTATGTCTTTAACTTCTTATAGAAGATTAGGAGGTGCTTAAACCTATACAGCATATTGGATCATATTTGATACATTAATTTCTAAGGCCTTTTCACAATGATTAAAAACTTTGCTGAAAGAATTGTTGGACACAATCTTCTGCATGACTTTTGCCCTCTGATTGATATATATACCAAGTTATAGGACTTTTAGTATAATTCTAATACATCCACCTTCAGTTTGTGCATGTTATTTTTGTAGTGAAATATTTAATGATTTTTATAAAGTAAACAATTTTTTTTTGTAATATTTCAATATGAACATTTACTCCTTATTATCATTATATATAGGCTATATGATCAAATATGATACAAAACACAAGTGCAAACTACATTTTCTTCATATTTTGTCTAAGGTTTGTATAAGGTTCAATAAGCTCTTCCATTTAAAAAAAAAATATTTTTCTGAGTATGAATTCATGTGTCAGGCTTTAACGGGTTAATTAACCATGTAAACAACAAACAAAACTGCAATGAAGGCCTGTCATTCCCACGGTCCTCTCCCACAGGAAGTGCTTCACACTTTAAACCAGAGTAGCCTCTCATCTAGTAGGAAAAGACCTAAATTTGTACCCTACAGGAAAAAGAAATGGGCTGACTCAACCAGTGTGTATCCGTGTGCAGGAAACAGCTTCATCATGTGAATGAGGGGTGTGTGTGTCTGAGTTGACAGCATTGATGTACTTGGCCCCACACAATGGCCGCAGTGAAGAACATATATCATCACAGCCTCCCAAACAATGACCTTCTGCCTTCAATAGACTCCCCACATTTCCATATTCCAGCTCCGGGAGTCAACGGCTCATTGGGGCTGTTCAAATCCTGGAACCTGCAATATTTCTGCTATATGATTCTCTATTCATGCGCTCACACACATCCATCCACACAAACTCCATTTTTCCCATTCTAGGCCCTAGAATTCCAGCCACCCCACACGCCCAAGATTTGCGGTTGCTTGATTCCAAATGATTGCCCTTCAGGAAGAAAACAGGCTCTTTAGATGTGAGCCAATGATAGGGAAAATGTTGGGCGTCCTGACTCCTGATTCTGGGCCTCTATAAATCTCCAGTAAATGAAGGCGCATCCTCACAGCGGTTCCCTCCCCGGATCTTTTGTGCTGCTAATGCAGATTAACGCTTGGCTGGCTGCCTGCTTTGACCACTGCCGACGAGAGCACGCTGCCTACAGATGTGGATATATCACTGGCACGTCTGACCTCCTGCATGGTCCCACATCACACACACTCATGCACACATATTCTCTCATTCATGAAACATACACAGCTGCATGATGCCATTATATAAACAAAATATGACTTCTATACAAATGTGCATACCTTTCATAAGCCTTAAACGCTAATGCATGTAAAATGAAACAGAATCATAATAGGACTGGACTGATGGGATTCTGAACTCAGCTTCCTGTTGACAGAAGTTTGCATTTATACCTGTATTCCCCGCCTTAGTTTAAGGAAATATCCAGAATTTTTAAACTCCTTTAAATCATGTAAACACATACACAGACATGCATGTAGTCACTTTTACGACAAAAAACAAACAAACAAACAAATAAAAAAAAAAAACAGTTCAGATGTGGCCAGATTTATGCATGAGCGTGAGGGAAAAAAATTAAATAACCAAATAATTCATGCTCATGCAAGAAGCACTGCACAAAAACATAAAAAATAGCCTACAACAATATTTACTTGAGACGAAAAAAAAAAAAAAAGATATTCAGAATTATTTTTTGGTTTTGAAAATAGTTTTTGTCTTGTTTTGAATGTAAACCTTATCAAATTTGGTTAGATTTATTATTTCTTAGGTTTATTTAGAGTCTTGTATTTATTGCAATATTGTAAATATGTCTTATTTTAAGGATACGTAGTTATTTTGCTGGAAAACAAGACAAAAATACAAATTAGCAGTGCAGACTTATTGAACTGTTTTGTTGGAGAAAGCGAGTGTGAATCAAGTATTTTCCAGCTCTGTGTCACTGCAGGGGGTTTTAGGGGGTTGAGGGTAAATTAAACCCCAGTTGCCTGTAAAGGAGCACTTCATTAGTCTCTGGGCTCACTAAAACGCTGCACGGCACAAACAGGAGAGCCTGCCGTTCGATTTGCCTCTGCAAAATGAGTTTTTCAGCTCATGTGTTTCTCTGCTTACGGCAATATATTATACAGGAAAAAAGCTTTCAAATTCAATACTGTTATGTTACAACTCATTAAAAGGTGAAATAAAAAACAACATTCTTTGTTCATTAATGCAAGCAAGATTAAAATTATACTTAATAAGGTCTCCCAACAGAGCCATTGCGTTGTATGAGCTCAATGAAACAAGGCTTTTATTGAGTATGCAATATAGCAGATGTTTCTCTGGTCTCAAACTGTAAATGTTTGTTAGAGCAAACAACACAGTTGAGACATGTTCATGCGCGCACACACACACACACACACACACACACACACACACACACACACACACACACACACACACACACACACACACACACACACACACACACACACACACACACACACACACACACACACACACACACACACACACACACACACACACACACACAAACACGCCTTTGTGGCACTGATAAAGTGACTGCCCCTAGTCTAAGGGATTTGTTTTTACATCCCAAGATCAAAAACATGAGGAGATCATATAGATTGGCCATATCTGTTTATGTTTAAACTTAAAAGAGATTTTTTTTTTTTTTTTTAAATGTAGAGAATAACTCACCAAAAAAATAAAATTCTGTCATCTTTTACTGACTCTCATGTCGCTGATTTATACTGTCAAGCTCCAAAACGACAAAAAGTACCATAAAAGTAATCCATACACTTTATATTCTAGAACTTCTGAAGGCTTATAGCTTTGTATGAGGAATAGACTGAAATGTATAATAGGCCTCAAGACAAGTTGTAAATGTTTGAATTTAACAAGAGTAACTGAATACATGAAGATAGAATGTTATTTTTTGGGGTGAAATATTACTCTAAGGAGAGTTAAAGTAGAAGCTAAGCACATAAACTACAGTAGTTTACTCCTATTGTTGTAGTATTATGCATTCATCAAAAATGTGACCTGTCTTTGATTCCTTATAGGACTCTGCACTTCTGCTTCCTTTAGGCATTCTTTTGTTCCTGCAGATCTGCAGAAGATAGCGAATCAGTTAGCAGATGATAAGCTGCTGCTGATAACCTGTTTTCTTTCCTCATACTGCTGTGGTTCCACTGAAGTTTTCTGCAACTGGAGCTTTTCAATGTAACCCAGCATCATAACCCAAGCGGATCAAGGCTCATTTTGTTGTGGTCACTATATGTTTGTCTGCTCATTTCTGATGCCAAATGGCTCTATTAATTTGCAACAGACTGCACCTTTCCTGGTAATAAACACTCTTGTGTGCTTTGTTTACGCATGTCCTTTTTTCCTGTTCACCAACACACAGACAGACACAGACACAGACACAGACACACACACACACACACACACACACATACACACACGTTTGTATTTGTGGGTTACAGGGACTCTCCATAGGCGTAATGGTTTTTATACTTTACAAACTGTATGTGCTATTGCCCTACACCAGTAATACTCAAATCTGGTTCGCGAGATCCACTTTCCTGCAGAGTTTAGCTCCAACCAAACTCAAACTCACCCACCTGGGATTTTCTAATGATCCTGAAGACATTGATTAGCATGTTCAGGTGTGTTTGATTAGGGTTAGAGCTAAACTCTGCAAGAAAGTGGATCTCGTGAGCCAGATTTGAGTATCACTGCCCTACACCAACCCTACACCTAAACCTACCCCTTAGAGGAAACTTTGTGCATTTTTAGATTTTCCAAAAAACACAATTTAGTGTGTTTTTTAAGCCTTTTGAATTACGGAGACATAGGCAGTGTCCTAATAGACCACATTCAAATTGTAATACCTCTGTCATACCCATGTCATTAAACAAATTTGTGTCCCCATAAACCACAAATACCAACCCCCCCCCCCCCCCCCCCCACACACACACATCTGTACCCTTAAGGTCACTCTGCATTCTTTAAAGGCAGCTCCATTTCCAGACTCACTCAGTGAGGAAATAGAGTCGTTTAATGGAGATCTGGGGCTCAGATTAGCCTTTATCACTCTCAATAACTTCCTCTCTCAGGATAAAAAACACACGCTGAAATAAAACGCTGATAAAAACCATTAAAATAAATCATGCAAGTTACAAACACAAACAAGACAAAGGAAAACAAAACTCTCCCTACGGGGGGTTGTGTTAATAGAGTAAATCGGCAGGATCATTTTGGTAACCCTCTGCCAAGTTAAACAGATTATAAGCGCTAATGATTTTAGGAAAAATTTTGAGGTAACTCAGACAAAATGCAGATGGCTTGGGATTTGGTATATGAAATTTGGGATTGGGGGTGTTGGGCTGGGCTAGACATCTTAGTTTCTGAAACTAACAGAAAGAAGACTTCTCTATTCTCAGCCTGTGTGCTGTGTGTTTGCATAATATTCTTAATAATGTATTGGACACAAACCGTATAATAAATTGTTATATACATATATATATATATATATATATATATATATATATATATAGTATATAATAGCACAATATAAATTTAGTATTTACTTTTTTATGTTTTTTTTTTCTTTCTATGTCTTTCTACCTAAAATTCACAATGGGATAGGAAAATAGAAAAAAAAAATGGACAATTGTTGACAGAGCTATAAAATTAATACAAATGGTCATGGTCATATTGAGATTTCTAGTGGAGACGTTTGAGATTACAAGTGCAGAATTAATTACGTATTAGACGAACGTAACAGGAAATAAACATACAAATATCTAAAATATTTTAATAATAAATAAACAAATAAATTAATAAATAAATATTATATTTTTAGTTTTAAAGTTAACTTTCAAACTGCCCTGGAACACTGTTTATTATGAAATTAAAATTGTTACAAAAGCTGTAGACAAAGCTTCATTTAAAATAAGAAATCTACAAACTGTACTACAAACTAAATTCTCAATTTTCTTTCCTTTTAATCTAATTTTAGTCTAGAAGACATGGTTGGCACACTAAAGAGGCCTAATTTGCAATTTCCTTTTACCAGTTGAATGTACACCTACTGTGCTCTATCTGTCCTCTTTCCTCAAATACACACATGTATTTCATTCCTGTCTCACCCCTGAGGGCAGCCAGAAGACTATTTGGCCCGGTCATACATCATCTCGGTTTGAAGGAAGCCCCACGCAGGCGGCTAATGAGGCAAAATGAGACTGATTAGCCAACAAACCTTAAAGTCACTGACAGGGCAGCCAGGCAGTCACACTGAGACACAAACAGTACAGATAAAACACTGCTACATGCTCTGTTTCTTAGTTCCACACTAGTCCCTGTCTCCTAAAAACACAAAAACATCTTTGTTAAAGTCTCATGAGTATTTTCAAGGTGTCCTTTGCCTGAATACCTGCTCTGTTCTCCATAACATAATCCATTTCCAAGAACTCGCCCCTTTACGTTCACTGACAGGCATGTTCCACTCACATGCGTTGCACAGGTGATGGAGGATACGTCCTGACCCCTCTGTGCACTGGAGTAGTGGTACAGCCATGGTGACATCAGATGATCCCTCTGTGAAGTGCACATCGCTCCGGTTTCATCGGCCGGCTGCAATGCGGCTCTGCCATTGACCTGGGGCAGGTAATGCTTCACTAATTGGCAGGGAATGACTAAATGCCATGCTGATTACTGACAGTCCACATTGGCCTGTGTCTTCTCCAGGCAGTCTGTGTGAGCTGGTGGCTAGAACATGATTAAGTGCATGGATGGAGCTTTTGTGGATGGACATCTTAACACACACACAAACACACACACACACACACACACACACACACTGCGGGTCATCGCGAGGACAGGGAACCATTCCTGCTGGTCATCTTCAGTTCAGATCGTGCGCCATTGACAGACCTGTCAGCAAGAGAGAGGGTCACATGGAGTGTGTGTGAGTGTGTGCATTTGTTTTAAGGTAGTTGTCTATGATTATCTCGGGTCACATCAGAGGATGCCATGAATCCTTGGCTAAACACAGTTAGTAGTGAGGAAGCTGGCAATATATTTTTATGTGTGTATCGTATAAAAATGCACTTTTATATGATGTGTTTATATAAATTAGTTATTATATATATCTATACACACACACACACACACACACACGTCAATATATTGCTACTGTTTGGAGTCGAATGATTAAAAAAAAAAAAGCCTCTTATCCTCTTATGCTTATAAGGCTGTATTATTTTATCAAAAATACAGGAAACGCATAAGCAATGTGAAATAATATTACAATATTAAAATATATATATTTTTTATTTCAAGATGTCATTTATTCTTGTGATGGTAAAGCTGAATTGTCAGCATCATTATTCCAGACTTCAGTATCACATGATCCTTCAGAAATCATTCTAATATGCTGATTTTCTGCTCAAGAAACATTGATTATTATTATCATTGATTAAGAAACATTGATTAATATTGATTATTTATTTTTTTTTCCTTAGGTGAAAAGGAAGTTCAAAAGAACATTTATTTGGAATAAAATATATTTTGTAACATTATAAACGTCTTTACTGCCAGTTTTGATCAATTCAACACATCTTTCTCCTGAGAGAAAAGTATGAATTTCTTGAAAGAAAAAAACATCTTTCTGGCCCCAAACTTTTGAATGGAAGTATATATGTGCCACATGACCGACAGACATATTTCCAGCAGATGGACAATTCAGGAGCCGACAGGAGAGAAAGCAGAAAGGAAATTGGACATGACACCAGCAAGTAGCAGGTTCAGAGGCCAGGTGGGATGCTGATATTCCAGCATTTTTAACAAGAGCTTAACCCAGATAAAATCCTGCTGTTCCAACACATGTTTTGCTAATAAAGACACTGAGAAAAGTCTTGGGGTTTAGCAAAGCATTGGTGCACTGTAAAAACTGGAGACACTAATACAAACAGACGATAAATTATTGGTGATAAAACAATTTCCAATAACCCAAACCTCAAGTGTAGAGGTGTATTATGAGTTTAGCCGTCAGGCTCCCCTCTCAATTTCATTCGGGATCAATCCTGGACATTATTAATCTTTTAATATATTTACTCAATACAAAAGAAGCAATATAAAGTTCAATCGATAAATCTTGACTGAACTGGCTCCAGACTGTAAGAGGTAAACTTGGAAAAAATGTCATATTTCCTCTCATTTCTAACCCTTCTTCACTATGTTTTGATGTTTTGACATGTGTCTATCCTGTAGGCCTGAGTAAAAATACAGTTAGGGGGTTGAGATGGGAATAATCAGACTCAAGGGACTATGCGGGACGGTGATAAGCTCAGATTGCTCCTCTCACATGTGTCTGTGTTGTCGGGGGAGGGTTGTCTCTTCCTCCACCCCCTTCCTTGCCCCTGACAGAGCTCTATTACCCCTGACAACAGTGTATTTGGGTGTTCCTGGAGACAATCCTACTAGTCTGAGTCCCAGCTAACTGACTTTAACACAAATAGTAGGGATAATATGAAGAGTTCAGATGCAAAAGCCTCCAAGTGCCATCTAAAATTTTCTTCTAAAATTAGCATTTTTATCAGGCTCTTATATTTATGTTTAGTTATTTCACTTTAATTGCATAGAAAAGGACCTATAGATTGCCATTAGAATACATTTCCTGAACCTAAACATAGGAGCCTGATAAAAATGCTCATTTTAGATGAAAATTTCAGACGGCACTTAAAGGCTTTTGCATCTGAACTCTTCATATACAGTCTGATGTTATTATTACAAAATAAACCTGGACAAAGTGATCGGGAGTGATCAAAGTGAACAAGCTACTTTCCAAATAAATAAATGGATATGAAATACTGATTTCATATGAGTCTTATGACTACTAGAAGTTATTGCTAGCACAACAGTCTAAGACATCAGCTGTCAGCTGCAAATAATTCAGTTTACTTTATCAGTTTAGTCAACCCAATCTCATGAGAATGTAACAATTTTACAAAAGTGGCGATTTTGTATGAATTTGTATTATGCTATTCATACAGTTTTTTTTTTTTTTTTTTAGCAAATAAGCATTGATGGTCCATAGCAATCCAATGCTACAAATTAACCACTAATTCACCCAAAATATAAAATAGTTACAAATTAAAATGGGAATTCGGTTTAGTGTGATTACACCAAGTTATACTACAGCACTGTTGCATGCTTGAATCTGATTGGTTGTCGAATGTTCTAAAGTGCAATTATATTTTCAGGGAAAAGTATGGCTAAAGTATCTCCAGACAGATCTTTACCACATTACAGTTCCATATCACTTTGCTACATGATTTCAGTTATTTTAAAGTCCTTATAGCCTACAACAGAAAAAGAACCAAAAGACACAAAAACATTGACCAAAGCAACATTTTTTCCCGCCATCTGAGCAGTTTGACTCCAATTCTTTGACTCTGACTCTGTGCATTTATTTTTCAAATAATTCAACTGCCCATCGTCAATTATTCCTTATTTGACCTCAGAATTACATGATGGACCAGTCAGAGTCATGCATTCCAGAAAACGTTCACGATCATTGCAAACACAAGAAGAAACATACAAGACACATATTTAAGTGCAATTAGAGAAATTCAGAGCTTATACACACACTACCATGCAAGATCTAACATGTACTGCTGTAATTTCTGTTATAAACACCCCTGAGAAAGGAAACAGAATGTTATACACCTAGAAAAAAAGAACAATGAACACACATACACACACTGCTAGTCTCTGAGATTCTCTCTATTTGAGCAATACATGAACTCTCATGCCTTGTTGAACACCATGGTGGGGAGTCTTGCAGACTGCAGCACAAAGACAGGCCTCATACTGGGCCATATTACAAGGAATAGACCGATAGTGCCACTCAAACACCCCAACACACACACACCTCCAGGCTGATCGATACCTGCTTGCAGTCCAGCGCTAATGTGATCTATCAGAGCCCTGATGGAAGTAAGACTCTCGTTTCCTCATTTCAACACACACTAATGAGCTCCAGGTTCACTCTTTCAGCCTGAATATATTGTCACAAAGACCATTATATGTGTGTGAAAAACAGAGATGTTAGACACGCATATATATATATATATGGATGTTACAATACTACAATGTCAATATATATATATATATATATATATATATATATATATATATATATTCAACAGAAATATATTAAATATAATTAAACTATAAATTTAAATTATAATAAACAAACAAATATATATTATAAAAATAGACCGAGAAACAATAAATGCATTAAACTATACATTACAATTATAGCAAATGAATAAATCAAATAAATGAAAAACTTCAAATAATGAATAAAACACAAATATAACAAGTACATTAAAATGCTCCATCAGGACAAGGCCACGTGAATCAGATAAGCCCTTTACACAATCTGACATGGCTGCGGTTGGAATTGAACTGCGGGTTTCGTCTGGCCAGAGGAGAACTGGCCCCCTGACTGAGCCTGGTTTCTCCCAAGGTTTTTTTTTTTTTTTTCTCCATTCTGTCACAGAGGGAGTTTTGGTTCCTTGCAGCTGTCGCCTCTGGCTTGCTTAGTTGAGGACACTTAATTTCTAGCGATTATCACTGATTTGATTGCACAGATACTATTTAAACTAAACTGAGCTAGACAATGACATCTCTGAATTCAATAATGAAATGCCTTTAACTGAAAATTGAGTGTTTAATCTTATCATTATACATTACTGACACTATCCTCCAATTTGATACTGTTAGGTGCTTTGACACAATCTGTATTGTTAAAAGCCCTATATAAATAAAGGTGACTATTATATTATATTATATTATATTATATTATATTATATTATATTGTATTGTATTGTATTGTATTGTATTGTATTGTATTGTATTGTATTGTATTGTATTATATTATATTATATTATATTATATTGCAAAATCTAAATATTTATTGTATGCCCTAACTTTTCTGTAACTTTGTCTATTTCAAGGTATAATTAAACAAAAAATAAATAAATAAATAAAAAGCTGAAATTTTCACCTTATACACACACACATCCCAGTCTTAACCTTCAATATTACACAGACACACAAGTATCTGATGATCTCACCTTTAAATCCAACCCCTAACATTCGCATTTAATGAAAATCTGATAAAAATATATGAGGTCATCCCCCTATGTCTTATCTTCCATAAATAGAAATTAAAAACTTTTATCTTTAATTAAAAGGTTAGTTATTACCTAGAAAGGCTCTGAGACAAAAAAAAAAAAAAAAAAAAAAAGTAATTTAGTCTAACATATTTGGGCTTTTGATATAATTTGCTCTTTGCAGCTTTGATTGCATCCCAGAGCTTTAAGCATGTTTAACACAATGTTAATGGAAATCTTGCAAACACTTTAGTAATTGTATCTCAAATTCAACAGACGGCCAAACAGAGACACTCAGTCTAGAATGATCTCACTGATGAAGGCCTGTAAAGTAAATATTGGTGCCGAGATTGAAGCGTCTGCCTAATGGAGACAGTTTTTATGACCTCTCCTAAAGGGCCAGGGCAATACGAGGGCCTTCCCTTTCTCTGTCTCTGTCTCTCTCTCTTTCTCAGATCAAAGCGATAGCTTGGTTGGTCTCCGGGGTCTCATTGCTCTTCCAGAGTTGAAGCAGCTCACGGTGGCTCTGATTGCGGTTAGTGGCGCTGGAGGGGAGAGCAGATAAAACGGATCTATCTCTCTATCCCCCCAGGATCAGCTTCATCACCTGGGCATCAATACAACCCAGCAGCCCCTATGTCACTGTGGCTCATTTGAATGCACTTGATGTGGGAAAGCTGGAAGGCAGATTGTAGATGTTTAGTCGAGACACAAAAATGGAAATTAATCTATACATATAATGAAAAAAAAAATACATTATATCTTCTAATCCTGACAAAACATAGCCCACAACTTTACGTGAATGCAAGTGAATGCAATATTAGCCAATTTTCATAACAAATGAGTTATTATTATTGTATATTTTTTGTAAGTGTTGATTTTTTTGGAGCTACTGGCAAGAAAATACACATTTTTAGAATGTTTGTGAATATAAAAATGTAAGCAGCAGAAGAAGCTCCAAAATGGTGTTCCCACGCCTAACCCATTCCTTGATTCATAACTTTAATGTCTTCAGTCGTATAGCCTGGTTTTGTTCCAGTACTCAAGAATCAGATTTTGTTTGGATATTTTCCAGACTTGAAAACTAATGAGAAAAGACAGAATACTAACTGTTAATTACTGCCAGCGCCACAGAAATCTCCTCAAGGAGTAAAATGGAAACAAACATCACATTTAATACGCTACATATAATTTGTGGTATAAAATAAATGGAAAGAAACATCACATCATATTTGTTGGGCCTACAGACGCTGGTAGCTGACAGTTTTCATTAGCGAGAAGACAGACGTGCTGATGGATGGGAGGCAGGGGAGACGAAGGAAAATCTCTGAAGATACTCACAACGCAAATACCAGACTCTCTGCATACTGTAAAAGTTGACAAAACCATAAAAAGCCACACAAAGGGATCACAACGGCTTGATAATGGCCATAAAACACCCATTTCCATGTGGGCTGAAGCATTGTAAGCAGGTTATCTGGATGTTGGGCTGTCTGAGGGGTGAAGAGGGCTCCAGGCTCTATTGTTATACTGCCTGAAGGAGGTTGGGAGGAAAAATCAGCTTGGAGACCAACGCATCTGATTAACAACAGAAACAGACAGCAAGCACATCTAGGCCTCTGCTGTCCCTCCCGCATGCTGTCAAACATATAACGTTTATATGCACGCTCAGCATTTATTCACACACACACACACATACACACACCAGTGACTTAAAGTGTAGAACTAGCATGTTTAAACTTGTTAACTCTATCAAACACAATGCTCAAACAGCAGTTGTAAGGGTTAACAAACGTCTGTCCCTGTGACAGACTGGACCTAGTAAGTGGGAGGGATTTGTCATGATGACAGATTGACAGGTGACAGGTGGAGAGCCCATAACCAGACCAGACAGCACACTGATCATGGCAAACAGCCAATAACACTCTGCAGTGCTTCTTAAATGGAGGGTCACAACACTAAAATGGGTCACAGGTCTGTTTAGTCTGTGGACAGCAGGAATTTGCAATCAATGTTAAGCTTATAATTTAGGCTAAAGTTGGGTTCATGGAAATATCAATACATGTACACAATACTGGTACTATGTTGGATCTTTAAAATCATGATGCAAAGCCAGCATGCTGGTGCAAAACACTGGCACAAAATGGAAAAGATTTCATTTCATGTGGCAGTTAAGAAAAGAAGAAAAATAAAAAATAAAACTCTTATACTGGATTGTATACTATGTAAATCTAAAATATTTTCACAAAAAAGTGAAATATTATTATAATTTAAACTGTTAATTGTTAATCATTTAAAACTGTTTTCTATTTGAATGTCTTAAAATGTAATTTATTGCTGTGATGGCAAAGCTGAATTTTCCCTTGTTCCAGTCTTCAGTGTCACATGATCATTCAAAAATCATTCTAATCTACTTATTTGCTGCTCAAAAAACATTTCTTATCATCAGTTGAAACTTAAAATTTTGTAAAATTTTATTAAAAAAACCATACTGACTTTGAACAGTAATATGTATCGCAAGCAATTAAATATGTTCAATGTTTTACATTATAGCAGTCTTCCACACGGATATTAGCTAGAACAAATTCATGTCTTTCTATTTTCTTCCAGGTTCAGTTGGGACAAGCGCAAATTGCTCCATTTGGCCTGAATCTGCCATTCCATTACCCTTCAGCCCCTTTGGGAATGGACATATCCATGCTCCCCATGACCTCTGACCTCTCTCCATCAGGACATGGGGGTGAAACACGGGGGTCTCTTTATGGTCACCCTGACTCCGGGGTCCACAGGGATGTCACCCTGAGATGTTCTTCTACTGATGTTTTTCATGGCTCCTCTCTGGAGAGCTGCAACAAATCGTGGTAAACTAATGGTATATTCATTTTTTTTTAATGTCAACAGCTGGAATGTGGGGGTAAAAGACCATGACACATAATTGCTACTAGAGAAATGTATTCCTTCACTATTTTTAACAGGGTTTTTATTTTTTTGAATTAGCTAAAAGACTGATAAACCTTATATGGTCTATTTCATAAAATACCAGAAGATCCTTCGCATGACCCCTCTCTAATTTTAAGATGCTGATAAACTCATTTAGTGAAGGACTAGCTGGAAACTCAACACGGTCTGATTTATTGTCAGGCCAGCTACCATTTTTGTGTCTCCACATTGGTAATTGAGTCTACTGGATGTGGCTGGTGGTCAGAGAGCTCAAGCCAAAGAGCCACTGATTTACCGACGGATCATCCTCTTTGTTTGGGTAAATGCTTGAGCAGATCATCTGGTTAGGTTCACATTATTCTCACTGTAAGATCCTCGCCTGGCAAACAGAAGTAAGGCCATTTCCTGAAAATCAATACCAATGTACACAGCAAACTGAAAAGGCAAAAAAAAAAAAAAAAAAAAGAAAAACATTAAGACCTAACTCATAACTTGGGGATTACACAATATTTGCCCAGTGAAACACTGCTTTGAAGGCCAGAAAATAAATATATGAGAAACAAGGGGAAAACAGCATGAGATAATTAATAAGCCATACAATTTTTATTTTTTATTTTTTCAATTGTGCAAAAACAGGGTTTTAGATATGTCAAAATTTCAATTGTAGGGCATTTTAAATTAAGTGCCAAATATTCTTTATTTGCTCTGTTGCCCTTTCTTCTCTATGACCTTATCCAGATATAACAAAAAGGAAATGCTGGTCAAAATGCTTTATTTGTCCTATGAAGGGTTTCTATTTGCATAAACATTGAAGGATTTAGTGTATTCAAACAACACATAGCAGAGTTGCCAATTTGCAGTTTTCCTGTGGAATTGGGCTACTTTTATACTCCTGCCGCAGTCGGGTATTTAGTCCGCAGGTTGAAACGAAATCCCCGCCCCCCTGGAATGCGACTTCGACCGAGGTAGAGCCCCCTGGAAGGAGGTTTTGACCCCCCGAAATGCAATTTTGGAATGATTTTTATAGCCATATTCCCCCAGAAAGCAACAGGGCTAGTTTGGGCCATGATTGGGCTGGTTTTGTTATGCAGACCTGGCAACCCTGAAACCCAGTGACTCTTGAAAGTATTTAGACACTTCAGTTTTTAAAATTTGACCTTCACTTGATTAGATAGTAAACATCAAACCAAGAGGCATCTGCAAAGAATTGATGCTTTTTTTTCCTTTTTTTTTTTTTTTACAAAGATCATTTTTCGTTTATGCATGACGTTGTATTTAAACAATATATTTATTATAATTTGGCTTAAGTTTCTAAAACATGTTTGGGGCCACTGTGTATTTATGAAAGTAAAATGATCTGAATTGAAGAGGAAAAAAATACAACAATACAGGTGAGTAATAGTGAAGGAATAGTTCCAGCAGAACCTTATAGCTGTAGAGTGAGTTCACAAAGCAGGAACACATTAAGATTGAAGTGAGAAAAAGCAGAGAAACCTTTTTCATTCCAAAATCTTCCATAACTATAAATACGATATTAGCAAATTTGATGACTGATCTATAGTGAGCCTGGGATCTCTCGGCCTGCTAGCGAGACCCTCAATTCTGGATTCATTTTCCCTAATGAAAGCTTTCCTATACTAACATTTAACAGATGAAAGTCCACCTTTTTCATATTTCTTTTTGATTGCAGTAATAGCCTTATTTATGAGTGTCCATTCCAACTGAAGCACAGATCACAGACCAGGCGGAGCTGGAAGCATGATGGAAATTAATCTAGTAATCTTCAGATCCTTTCCTCATTTTTCAAAAACTACCCTAATTCATCACCGAAATCAGTGACTTAGATCAGATCGTGCCAGGTCGTTAGGTAAGGCATGATTAGCCTGGAAAACTCAGGGCCAAAAACGTCCCAGATGTCAAAGAAACTCCTGGAGCGAGAGCTTGTGAATGTACGAAGGAAACAGTTATTGTTAATACAACATGTTGTAATAGCAACATGTGTAATGTGAGTTTAAGAAATGTTAACTTTGAGACTTTCCTCAGCTACTGTTCAGTTAATGTAATTATAACTGGCATGGTGTTCTACTAATATATCTAACACATGCACTCTAAAGAGGGAAATGAGCACAATGGATCAAAGTCTTCATCAATAGAGGCCCACAACCGGATCCAGAAGCCCCCTCAAAGCTTACCAGCATCCAGGCTTTTCGCCCACCTTCCCATCCCTGATTAAAACAGAGATGGGGCCCCAGAAATCAGCACATGTGTGCCATTACAAAGAAACATTCAGTAGCGTAATTTATGCTAAATGAAACATTTTCATTAAGTAAAATAAGAATAAAATACAATTGGATTAAAGTAAAATATATTTTCATGACTCGAACAAAAAAAAAAAAAAAAAAATCTAACAATATTTTAGATATAAATGATCTGAAAGAACTTTAATATAATAAAATAGGAAAATTAATTAAATAGAAAAAAAAAGCCACTAGACAGTGATACCCCTAGCGATACATGGCCCTGAGAAATGTCAATTTTTTTCTAATTATATCAGTTAATGAATAATAATAAGAAAGAAATGAAAAAATCCAAAAACAAATTAGCAAATAAAACTGGCCAAATAAATAAAATAGAGCAAAAAATTAAAATAGAACAAAAATAGAAAATAAAGATCAAATGAAACTAGACAAATATATCTAATAAAATAAAACATCAAATAAAAACTAAATTAAAAATGCAGTGGCTTTTAGTGCCTTGGCTTACTCCTGGTAGCCTAAACACTCTGATTAATTTAGCAGGTTAAATAAATGTGGCTGTTCGTGCGCGCTGACAGTGAAGACGGCTGGATTTTCCAAAAAGTAGAATCCACTAAGAAAGTGCAAGGCTTTTTTGGCTCTTCTGTAGATTGAAAAAAAGTGGTGTGTTGGGGGAATGGTCTGTTGCTTTCTTGTGACCCATTAAATGTTTTACAAAACACTTCCCTATAGCCGGCATGTCTACTGCAGTTATCCAGGTAGCTGCCCTTGATTACAAGGACAGATGCATCCCAAATAGCATGCCGGTCCGATTAACACGACCACCTGTACTTGAGAAAACAGGGCAATACCCCTGACTAATTGTGGATGGGCTTTAAAAAGCTGGTCCAAAAGATGAGTCATCCTGCAGCTTCATCCAGTTCAGCTCACATCCCGCTGCAATCAAGAACATTGAAACCTAAAGAGCCGGGAAGCACTTGGGAACAACTGCTTCCATGAATCCCTGCAGTGAAGTGCAGTGGCCAAATTAATCTCTTCATCTTCTCTCTGGACATCTCTTATCCTCCTCTGTCATAATCTTGGCTGTGCTAAAGATTTACAATCACGTCTTCCTCTCTCTCCTGTGCTGCTTTTGAGTCTAATTACTTTAATGTTTAAGCCTCCACCATCTTTTTCAGATGGTGGACACACATTTTCTTAGTTCCATGAAACAATTGCCAGAAGAGGCTAAGAATAACACTTCTCATCATGCATTTTTGAAGGGATGATATGTGTCCTCGCATCATGGATTTACTTCAAGACGTACAATAATGAAGTAATTTTTCTTCGAAAGACTTGAATCTTCAGAGATCAGCTGGCAAATTTAGACTATGAGCTACTTAAGCCTCATTTTAGCCACAAATAAACCTCAGTAAATGATCAATGACATGTCAAAATATCAAGGACTATTACATTCAAATGCAGCACGTAAATGGAAATGTTTTAGGTAAAGACTATGAATGGGAAGAAGCTTGAGACCACCAAAAAATGATCTGGACTCAAATGATGATATATATAGTTTTATATATATATGAACCCACCTGGTTTGATGAGTTTACAATGGTTTTAGCACTTTTTTTTTCTCTCCAAATTGTCTGAAGGATTCCAGAACACGTCCTTGGGCTGTCACTGTTCTCCACGGGGCAGATTTTCCCCAGGCTGCAATATGTCCATGTGATTCCTATGTGCCAGAAATGAGACAATATCAGCAAGCTTAAACTCTTTATGACAAGATTTGGAGTGTAAATGGGTACTTTCAGCTTCAAGGACAATTTTATCACCATCCACCCAAAGAGCAAGGGTCAATTATTCCCACTAGAACATTTTCAGGGCACTTTAAAGAGTGTCCCTAAATAATAATATTCATGAGAATTGTTGTAAAATATTTTTTGGCCTTAAAGGCTAAAGTTTGCTGGCTGACTTACTTTACATTTATGCATTTGGCAGATCCTTTTATCCAAAGCGACTGCATTGCATTGAAGGTATACAGTTTTTAATCAGTTTATGCATTCCCTGGAGGAACTCAAGCTTAAACCTTAGAGCATAGTGCTAGCAACAGAAAGGTCATGGGTTTGATTCCCAGGGATGTTTTAATGTATTTATCTTGGCTAAATAAAGGATAAATAAAAAAAATCAAACGTATGACCTTGGTTGCTAATGTAATGCTCCACTGTTCGAGTTTAAGTTTCCCCAGAATGAAATTCTGTTATCATTTATGATTGTCTGTCTTCCATGGAACACATGACGATACATTTAGATAAATGTTTATTGAAACACAATGAATGTAAATGGGGACAAATGTTTTCAGGTTGTAAAAATGACAAAAATGCCTCTGAAGATTTGGAATATTAGAATTGAGTTGTAAAAACTGCTATGAAACTCTGGCTGTGCTTTTTTATCATTTTTGGACCAACTCACTTTCATTGAATACAAAATTTGGGTTTAAATATTAGTTTAAAACTCAAAAGTCCCCCCAAATTATCTAAGATAAACAGGTTTTTCCTTTGCACTTTTGAAAAGTTTTGCATACAGATTGTCAAAACATTCCCCTTTCACATGGATTTGCGAAAATAATTAAAAATGATGTACTATGCATGCCAGGCCAGTAGTTGGCGATGTGACTTTGCAAAAAAACACTGTGCATCTGCTGACATACGCATTCCTATAGTCTGAACATGTAATGCATATGCGTATGACGTCATGATGTTTCCAAATTTGCATTTTCTTAGGTTACACAGAGACAATAACAGTACAGTTTTCAAAAACTTGCACTATGAAACCCAAACATTTTCAAACGTTTGCCGTGTCATAATTTTCCATTTTTGGTCAACTTTTCCTTACAAGTACAATATTTCAGTAATAAGACGCTGTCAAAAATCATTAATTCTTCCATGCATATGGTCTATCAAACACAAGCGTGATGATCTCATGCTCCCAGTACAGTGTTGTATTCTACATTCGTCAAGATCCGGTGATGAGAGATAGTGTCAACAACACTTCTGCCAGACTACCAAGAGTTCAGCTTTAACCCCGCCATCTCTTAGTCTTGTGTCACTGCTGACTGGTGCAGGAAGTGAGCAGTGATGTCTAGAGATAAAGTAAGTCTGGTGCTGAGGTCACTGCCATTAGAGAGCCGTTTCTTTTCAGTGTTCTTTGAAACTGGGTCAAATCATTTGCTCATTCTAGTTGGGAAAAAAACGTGAATGCGAGTTGAGCACATGAACATTAGATCTGTGGTGACCGACGTTCCTTGACTTTCTTTTATGTGAAGGCAAACCTCCTGCTCGTACCTAAAAAATTCCGGTGTGACCTTTCGAGTTTGTTGTCAATGTCAGATTACCTTCTGAGAGGAAAGAAAAAGAGAAGCTCTCATAACTAAAGGCAGACGGGGCAGAGAGAACTACTGTAGAAGAACAAAAGCAATCAAGGAGAGAGCTGCACTATTCCACCAAGCGTGGCTTCTCTCTTTACAGAGAATAATTAAGTACAAAGGCGGTAGTGGTCGCAGAATGGATTCTATTATTACTGTTTTTTTATTTCTTATTGTTCCCTGAAATTTCATTTCACTTCAGCTCAAAAATAAATGTGCAGAGAAAGAATGGTCTGTCTGTGAGTATGTGTGTAGAGGAGTGTGTGATAAGGGAACAATTGCTACACCATCAAAACTTCTAATAGACATTTTATATCTGTTTCTGTTAGATTTACAGATGTTCCATTGCTTTGTGTACTAAATGAAAACTGGATAGAAATGGGGCCATCTAGGAACTGCTAGACTGGATGTTTGTGAATTGGCATGCTCAGAAATGAACTTTGAAGAATCATTAGACTACTAAACTGATGGTACACTATGTATCTTAATGAAATTGAAATTGTAATTTATTATTAAAGCATTGTATATGTTGTTTTGTGTAATCCCAATTTAACACACTGGTGCTCTTTGGTTATTTTTGACTGAAAAATGTTACATTTACATGTTTTTTTTTTTTTTTACTTCATCGGATTGGTGACAAAACTTGGTGAAGTTCTGGCACTTGCTATGTAGAAAACAAAACAAAAAAAAAACAATTATGGACATGATTCTAAAATGTGAAATTGGCCTGAAAAAATAGTCACAGTTGTACTCTTCTTGGTCAAAAATGACTGAATTGGAAACGAATGGGAAATAAAATTGTTTGGTACTGCGTACAAAACAAAATCTTACTGATTTTTTTTTTTTTTTTTTGAGATATCAACCTCAAAATTGGAACACAACTTGTTCAGATTCATGTCTTAGATTTTCCTGCAGTTTTAGAATAAAACATGTTATTATAAGCATGTTATAAAACATGAATAAAACTTTTTTTTTTTTTTTTTTTTTTACACTTCAGCAATAATCTTCAGGTCTATGCTCATAAAGTGGCTAACCAGTAAAAAAAGGATTATAACTACTGCAAAAATATAATCGTGTACCATTAATAAATAAATACATAAAAAATATTAAATAAAAACATTATCAAACTAAAATATGATACATTCATTTTATCAAAAAAAAAAAAAAGTTTGGACATTTTTGACCACCACATGAGGAGTACCAACAGTAAAAATGACAAAAATGGTTTGACATCAATAATTTTGTCACTGATGTTCTTAATGTACCATATACTGTACACGTTAATGAGAAGTACACATACTGCTATTCATTTGAATATACGCTATTAGGTAAAATAAATGTAGAACGACAGAGAAAAAGGCAAGAAGAATGAAAAGGATAAAAAGGCCCCTAGGCATGGACAGTCCTCAGAAATCTGTGGTGGGCTAGAGAAACGCAGCGTTGTGATTGGTCAGATTCTTCTGACCTGCAGGAAGATGGAAAGACTAATCAGTACACATCTGATGGCTCGCTTCATGTGCTCTGAGCTAATGAGAACACTTAAATTCTCTGCTGTCCACATAATGACTCTCTTTATCTGTAAATCCTCAGCGGTATGTTTCTTAACCATCCCTCTCTTTCCCTCTTTCTCTGTTTTCACATGTGGAATGCAGTGGATGAGGCAATCACTCTTTGTGAATTTAGACTGAATGTTATTTGTAAGCCTTAACGGTTGGTCGGTATACACAGAAGAGATATGTGAACCAGCAGAGATTTTGTTACAGTGTCAAAACAGGGAAGAGGCTGGTTATTAAAAGGGTGTAATGAGAAGTGTTGCAATCAACATGTAATTTGCATCTTTAGTGGTGTTGAAAGTGGCTGACCTAATCACATTTAAAATGCTGGAATTATCCGTTTTTCAACTTGAATTATAAAAATTTAAGTCTTTACAAAAATGTTACATGATATGCTATATTTGCACTGATGCCAGACTTGTTCATTTGTTGAATTAATCTTATGAAATTACCCTTTTGTTAATCCCAATTGTCTTATGTGTAACTATTTTCTTTAATGATTTATTATATATCAGCCTTTACTAGTTAGCAAACCTGTTAAATGAAATTCCCTGCACCACAAACCAGTACCTTCTGAACATTTAAAAAACAATATATATATATAATGACTTATACATGTCAGATCATTTTATTAAGAATTTCTTAGTCATCTGGGGCACATGAAAACATCTAATTAATTACCAGAGTAGAGATTTGCCAGACAGCTCCTCATCAAATTTGGGTAATGACTTCAGGGAAGAGACTATTAAACATGGCTGCCTGCAGAGAGAGACAGGGACAGGCTGGCTGCTTTCCGTGAGGTCCTTCCAGCCCACACAGACTCTGGGGTTTACCTACCGAACGCTTCCTGTCCCATGGGCAACGGAGGATACTGCTGAGAGTGTATATGAGAGAGAGAGAGAGAGATAGGTGGGGGTTAGTTTTATAGCCATTTTTTGTCAAGCACTGCTGGCCACCAGGAAAAGGTGGTGAAAACTTTGCCAAGATTCCAACCTCTGGAATTTAACCTACGCAGCGGTACAGGAGCCATCGACCAGCAGGATGCAATGCTGTATATGAGCAGAACCATTTAGACACACACAGGTTGATTTATAAAACAGCAACATGCTCTTTTGGAAAAAGCCAAATCAATATGTACAAAGCCGCTCGGCTTTCAACTTGTTTGTACTACATTCACTCAAACAGAAAAACATCACACAGTTGGTGGAATACAAGTGAAAAGGCTTGGATTTTCTTGAAGACCTCAGTTTTCTTATGTTCACTTAATATCTATTAGCTTTAAGGCCTTCTATATCTCATTTACATTAATTAGCATAATTCCAACCATTCAATCAATCAACCAACCAACCAGTTGATGCAATGTACATATTTACAATGAATAATTATAATTTATATGATATGATAACTGCACAGTATTTATGATCAAACAGATAGCCTTGAGAGAGCAAACAGACTTCTTTTAAAAACATTAAATAAAATCACACACACACACACACACACACACACACACACACACACACACACACACACACACACACACACACACACACACACACACACACAAACACACACACACACACACCCACACACACACACACACACACACAGATAGATACAGTAAAAACAAATGTGACCCTGGACTAAAAAAAACAGTCTTAAGTGTACATTTTTTTGAAATTGAGATTTATACATAATCTGAAAGCTGAATAAGCTTTCCATTGATGTATGGTTTGTTAGGATCGAACAATATTTGGCTGAAATACAACTATTTGAAAATCTGGAATCCGAGGGTGCAAAAAAATCAAAATATTGAGAAAAACGCCTTTAAAGTTGTGCAAATGAAGTTCTTAGCAATGCATATTACTAATCAAAAATTAAGTTTTGATACATTTACGGTAAGAAATTTACTAAATATCTTCATGGAACATGATCTTTACTTAATATCCTAATGATTTTTGGCATAAAATAAAAATGTATAATGTTGACCCATACAATGTATTTTTGACTATTGCTACAAATATACCCTAGCGACTTAAGACTGGTTTTGGGTCACAAATATTGTGGAAAAAAATAAAAAGTGTTACAATTTAACATAGTTTTTCTAATTTAATATAATTTAAAATAAGTAAAAATGAAATATGTTTGAAAGTGAAAGTGAAAAAAAAGTGAAAGTGACGTGACATACAGCCAAGTATGGTAACCCATACTCAGAATTTGTGCTCTGCATTTAACCCATCCAAAGTGCACACACACAGCAGTGAACACACACACACCGTGAACACACACCCGGAGCAGTGGGCAGCCATTTTATGCTGCGGCGCCCGGGGAGCAGTTGGGGGTTCGGTGCCTTGCTCAAGGGCACCTCAGTCGTGGTATTGAGGTGGAGAGAGAGCTGTACTTTCACTCCCCCCACCTTCAATTCCTGCCGGCCCGAGACTCGAACTCGCAACCTTTGGATTACGAGTCCGACTCTCTAACCATTAGGCCACGACTTCCCCTAATGTGATAGTTTGTGGAAACTATCACATTTTCTCAGGATTCTTGATGAAAAGAAAGTTCAAAATGACAGCATTTATTTGAAAAAGAAATATGTAAATGACTTTATTGCAACTTTTGATCAATGTAATGTGTTCCTGCTGAATAAAAGTGTATCACGTTTTCCATAAAAATGTTAAGCGGCAAAAACTGTTTCCAAAATATATCGCTTATCGCTTATACATTTCAATACCTAACAAAATATATGCTCAGTAATTAATTTGTATGAAGCTATTTGCATTTTGAGTTTACACTTGTTTATCCTATTGCACACAGTACGTGATTTACTAATTAGTAACAAACACATGCATATTTGTGCCACAAACTCATAATGCACACTTCTCTTTCTCTTGCTCTCTAATTTGTCTAATTGTTCATCTGGATTGCTGAGGCTCTGATGTTCTGGAGGATGCAGCATGCAATCCTCATCCACATCAGACGCATTTCTGAGAATCTGCCCTCTCATCTCACGCCGGTTTGAAATGCGGCTCATCACTGGAGCATCAGTTCAAGACTTGGTTAACATTAGTGGTGCCATGCTATAGTATGTCTCCATTTAGCAGAGCCTCAGTGCCTGAGGAAACACCACTAATCACCATTCAGCTCAGTCACAAAGATGGAAGCCTCATCAGTTGCCTGCTGGATCTGAAAGGCTGAGCAATGCACTCCAATCAGCAAGCACTGGAACAATTTTATGAATTTCCCATGAAGCACATCAGAGTACGGCCAAGTGATGATCCGCACTTAGAAGAGCCACTTACAGCATTATGCTTGCATGACTGAGAAAACGTCATTAGAGAGTTACAATAAAAGACATATCATGGAAAACAGGATTTTCTTTGCCTTTTTGAAGAGTTTGATGTGCTATGTTGACATTTTCAAAGCTCTCTCAGCGTCAGCAGTTCACCGCAACCTTTTATGGAAACTAATCATCAAGAACGGTTCGTTCTGAAATCATCATGGTGTTAATGTCACAATCATGAGTACATAAACATGTGACAGCCTACATTTACACATCAACATCTATTCAGTACTCAACAACTATGCTGGTACACAGACTTCAGCTAATTATAAAGGTAGGTAAATTACAGGTCTTTGACTGAAAAAAAAAAAAAAATATATATATATATATATATATATATATATTTGCAGAAAATTCTGGCAATGTTGACTCAAAAACTGATGTACATAAGCACTGATCAATGAGGCCTATGATCAGTCACTTGCAAAAAGAAATACAAAACATGTGCTAATTAGAAAAAATAAGTAAATACATAAATATTTTAACCAGGTGGGGGGTGGGGGTACAATTTGGGGGTTGTTATATTCCGTGTGAGAAAGTCAGTTAGTTTTAGTCCAATGGGATAACATTAACTTGTACTCTGTTAGTAAGGAAAAAAATCCATTAGTTATTCAGCATATTATGTAGGCTAATTTATTGGTAAATATAATTAAGTTGTAAATTAATTGACAAACTTCAGGGAAATACAAATAATTGCGAAGAGAGAAGCCATTAAGATACAGCCCTCAGTCTGTCTATGTCAAAGATTTGAAATAAAATACATATTTTATTTATTTATTTTTACAAAAAGTGGTTAAAACAGCACCTGCATCACCTGCCAGGTGAAACAATAGCTCAAAATGATGTCACACAAAACCCCAGCACCAGTCACGTACATTCAGGCTTCTCAAGGGTCGGTGTTGACTGAGGTGATGGTGGGACATGGAAACTGCATGACAGGTAAACACTGACACTGATTCAATAAACCTCTTTCCAGCCCAGTGCGTGGAGTCAAACATTTCTGCCATGATCTTGGTCCATGCACATGGTCCCAACATATGCACACTCTGCCCTGACAATCTGTTTAAGAATAAGCAAAGCACAAAGTGTGGCTCCAGACCGCCCTGACTTGTACTCGTGTAGGAAGCCACATGTAGAACTATAAAACTGTCAGGCACTGCCCTATAGAAGGGTAGGTTTAGAGGAAAAGGGGAAAAATGCCCGAGGATGTGTTGTTTAATGCGGTGGAAGGTTAATTAGTGGTAATTGGCTAATTGCAGGGAGAGGAAAGAGCGGAGACCTTTTAGGCAGAATTAGACAGACAGCGCTGTAGTGGGGGAGAGGGCGACTGCGTCACACAAATCCAAAGCAGCCACATCAGACCGAATCAGAGAAATTTTAAGCACATATTCATTTCAGTGCAGTATAAAACTTTACAAAAATTAATTGAAGTAGGCTGATAGCTCTTAAACTAGGTCAGCTTTGTCACTTTATTTTAGAGGATTCATTATATGCCAAAGAAGGTTAAAGAAAGTCAGAAGGATAGAAATACAGAACGATGGCTGGATGGATGGATGGAATGACAGAAGGATAGATGGATGGATGTTTGATAAATGAAATGATGGAACAACAGAACAATATATAACATGATAGAACATTTGATAGGACAATAGATAGACAGACAGAATAGATAGAATGACAGAACAATAAATAAAATGGTTGACAGAACAATATAATGATATACAATAGAATGCTAGATAGAACAATATTGGATGGATGAATGGATGGATGGATGGAGAGAATGTTGGAACAAAAGGTAGAACGTTAGATACAACCATAGAAGGATAGATGGATGGATGGATGGATGGAGGGATGTTCTGGACGGACGGACAAACAGACAGATAGATACGGACGGACGGATGGATGGAATGTTGGAACAAAAGGTAGAATGTTAGATACAACCATAGATAGACAGACGGACGGACGGACAGACAGACAGACACACAGACGGATGGATGAATGGATAGAATGTTGGAACAAAATGTAGAGCATTAGATACAACCATAGATAGACAGATGGACGGACGGACGGACGGACGGACGGACGGACGGACGGACGGACGGACGGACGGACGGACGGACGGACAGACAGACAGACAGACAGACAGACAGACAGACAGACAGACAGACAGACAGACAGACAGACAGACAGACAGACAGACAGACAGATAGATAGATAGATAGATAGATAGATAGATAGATAGATAGATAGACAGACAGACAGACAGACACACAGACGGATGGATGGATGGATGGGTAGAATGTTAGAACAAAAGGTAGAACGTTAGATGCAACCATAGATAGAAGGATGGATGGATGGAGGGATGTTCTGGACGGACAGACAGACAGACAGGTTTATCTTTAATATTACTAAAATACTAATGCGTTCATTTCATATAAGTTGTTGGAATATTCAGGGTCTTCATTCTTCGACTTTTGGCCCTAAAAGCACAGACCCAGTTTTTCTGAAAAATAACAAAGATGCTGACATTATCATTCTCACCGAGACCTGGTGTCGAAATTATGCACTTACCTACTGTCCCTCAGGCTACTATGAAGTAATTGTACCCTCAGTTAAATTAAGTACAGTCCACCGTGGACGAGACTCGGGATGAATTCTGGTGTGGTACAAGGAAGCTCTGGCCAAACACATTTCTATTATTACACTTAGTAAATTTCATTGTTGGTTAAAACTAAACAATCAAATTAGCATTTCAACCACTGACACTTATCTTTGTGCCATCTATATCCCTCCAGCAGAATTCCCTTAGCATGATGAGGAATATCTGAACAACATCCACACAGAGATCAGCTGTTTCCAGGCCCAGGGAAACGTGCTGCTGTGTGGAGAATTAAACGCAAGAACTGGATCTGAACCTGATAACATAGATCCAAAGGGCAATGAGCATGTCTTTGGCCAAAACCCCCAAGTCTCACAAAAAACCTCCCACCAAGAAACAATCTTGACCAAACTGTAAATAAAAATGGTAGAGACTTAGTGCAGCTCTGCCGAGCTTCAGGCCTGTACATACTTAATGGCAGGATCAGAGGGGACTCTTTAGGGAGGTTCACGTGTTGTTCAGGTCTTGGAGCTAGTGTAGTTGACTATGCCATCACTGACATGGACCCCTCCTCCTTCAGTGCATTCACTGTCATACAACAAACTCCGCTTTCTGACCATAACCAAACTAACATTTATATTAAAACGCATCACACACCAAAACAAAACAAGCTGGAAACCTGCAAATTATATCAGGTCCAGCAGAGATACAAATGGACTCCAGACAGTGCAGAAAAATTTATCCAAGCCCTGAATTCTGAAGAACTGAAGAATCTAATTACTATATTCATGAATAAAATAATTGAAACAATTAAAGATGGTGTTAATTTGGCTACAAATGAAATCAATTACATATTTCGAAAAGCAGCATATATAAGTGAATTGAAAAAGAAAGGCAAAAAATCCACTAAGAAAAAAACACCAAAAGATGAAAAATGGTTTGACTCAAACTGCAAAATATTAAGAAAACAACTTAGAAAATGATCAAATCTGAAACATAAAGAACCATACAACACCGACATAAGAACTGAATACTGTTCAAAACTAAAACAATACAAAGAC
Organism: Acrossocheilus fasciatus; assembly: GCA_036784905.1. Classification (NCBI taxonomy): domain Eukaryota; kingdom Metazoa; phylum Chordata; class Actinopteri; order Cypriniformes; family Cyprinidae; genus Acrossocheilus; species Acrossocheilus fasciatus. The sequence goes on along the minus strand of CM071949.1, from coordinate 24,614,608 downwards.
ACAATCAGAGCAAAAAACCAACACCATCTGACCAAAAGTTTACAAGAAATAGAATATTCAATAAATCATAATCAGTTCTGGGATATGTGGAATAATCTGAGCACAACAAAACCACAAGACTTGCCAATACAAGATGGAGATATTTGGACAAAGCATTTTGAAAATTTGTGTAAAGAAATCCCACCAAAACAACTCAATGACAATTATAATCTGATCAAACAAAATCTACAGACCTATAAAGACACAATTAAAAATAATCAAAATCCACTTGACTTCCCAATTACATATAAAGAATTAACAAACAAACTCAAAAGCCAAAAATGTAAGAAATCTTGTGGTCCTGACAGCATTCTAGGTGAAATGCTGAAACACAGCACACCTGAGCTTCAGACAGCTATGCTCAAATTATTCAACCTTGTACTTAGTTCAGGCTGTTTTCCTGACATCTGGAACCAAGGACGTATCACCCCAATTCACAAGAGTGGATACAAATTGGACCCTAATCATTTCAGAGGCATTTGTGTGAGCAGTAATCTGGGGAAGTTATTTAGCAGTATTTTAAACCATAGAATGGTAAACTTCCTTAACAAACACAGTGTCCTGAGTCCTAGTCAGATTGGCTTTCTTCCTAATCATAGAACTACTGACCACATTTACACCCTATACACCCTAATCAATAAACATGTAAAACTGATCAAAAATGGAAAAATATTTGCATGTTTTATCGATTTCAATAAATCATTTGATTCTATTTGACAGACAGACAGACAGACAGACAGACAGACAGACAGACAGACAGACAGACAGACAGACAGACAGACAGACAGACAGATAGATGATAGATAGATAGATAGATAGATAGATAGATAGATAGATAGATAGATAGATAGATAGATAGATAGATAGATAGATAGATAGATAGATAGATAGATAGATAGATAGATAGATAGATAGATAGATAGATAGATAGATAGATAGATAGATAGATAGATAGTGTAACCCTGATGTTGGGGTTTTGTTCTATTTGTTTCTTCAAATATGAGATTTGTGCTGCCCTTCATGTGGATTCCCCTCCTCCTTGTTCTGGACCCTCAAACACAGGCAGATCCCAAACCACAGCCATATATTTAATCAGGCACAAGCAGAGACAGCCAGACCAGAACATCCTTCACTTTCTTGCTGTCATAAAAATGCAACAGCTTAGAACATCTGAAAAAATGTTCCTCCATTAGACGTCCTTGAAAAATTAGAACATTGAATAATGGTGTGGATGTCTGAATATTTAAAAATACAAATGTATTGTTAATGATTAAAAGGAAATTATTTTTGATTTAAAGGTACATTTCTTGAAGTGACTTGCCTTGAAGGCAGCCATCTTGGTTATAAGCAATAAATCAGCAATAATATCTTGCTTCTTATAAATTTGAGAACCTTTTGCAATTTGATTTGATGCTAAAGCAGAAATGACTCTTTAACTTTTGAACTTGAGACAAAAAAATTTCATTCATACTGTAGTTTCCAAATGTCCAATCAAAACACAATTGAAAACCTGACAGCACAAGCTGCCCTGAAGTTTTCTCTGCATACGGTTTGCACTGTTTGCCACGCTCTTCCCTGCACTAACTCAATCCAGTTTGAGAGGACTAACCGTACAGACCCCGTTTACTTCTCGTTATTTGTATTTTCAGAGTAAACCCTATCCAAGTGTTTGTGTCTGCGGTCCACACCGAGCCATCTATCAGAGCTAAAGAGCTGTGAGAGGGGCACTGCACACAGACACCGCTGTGAGAATGGATTGAGGACTGTGGCCGAACAGAAGACATTAATCAGATACTGTATTCCCTGCCGGGGTAAGGAGAAGGCTGGTGAAAGCTTCCTTCAGCAGTACACACGAGCACGGGCTCCGTACCACACAGGAAGCTCTCCGTGGACCGCACTGAACATGTGAGGTATGAACTTGGACTGTGTTACTGTACAAGGTTTGGCAGGACTTTCGTATTTCAAAGCAAATAAAGTGAAAGGAGGAAAGAGGCTGCGAGAACAAGACAGATAGAGACAGACAGTGTGTTTGTGCCGCAGCTGAGAGCGCTAAATAACACACTCACCAGGGACAAATCAGGTATGAACAAGCAATAATTCTGTCCTCAACCACCACCTTAAATAACAAACAATTTCATTTATATTACACTGGAATGTTAAATAATAATAAAAAATACTTAAAAATACTCAGGCCATTTGAAACCTCTGACCTTTTTGTATCCTGTGGAACACAAAATATATTAAAAAGACATATTAAATATATATAATATATAAAGATATATTAAATCAACAGTCAATGTTGTTTGGATGCCAAATGTATTCAAATATATTTTAATATTTAAAAGAATATACTAAATAATATACTAACATACTAATACATAATGTAACTGTATACCAAACATTTTTTTTTGTTTACTTATAACATTTTCTAATATTTATGATTAATCTGAAATAAGAGTCATTTTTGCAATTTTTATTTGAAAGAAAGATTTCAATAGTCAAAATATTCATATATTTTCTGTATGTATATATGAGTATATGAGTGTGTCTATATAATTACCCAAAAATGAACTTTTTTTTTTTTCTGAATAAGAGGCTAAGATAATATCTGTATTTTTTTTTTCAAAAAAGAAAGAAAGAACCTCAAAGTTCTTCAAATATCTTTCAATATTCCAAATATTTATTAAATATACAATAATATAACAAATAATATAACATAATATAACATAATATAATATAATATGTGTGTGTGAAATGTACTCATAAATTATATTTTATTTCAGTAAATATTTAATTAATCTAATTTAAGTTGCCAATTTCTTACTTTACTTTTTATGAGAAAGAAAATGAACAAATATTGTGGTGTAAAACCTTATGTATTTTTACCAGATTTACTTGTATACTAAAATAAGTAATATTAAAAATAATACACAGAAATAAAGCTTAAAAATAGTTTGAGACATTGTTGCGATCTCTTGTGAGATACCAGTAAGATTACTAGGGCATATTTTTCTCGGTAGAAAAATGTTTTAATCTCATTATTGTTTAAGTCTCATTACTGTTTAAATCCCCCCCCCCCCCCCCCTTCTTGTGCAGCACACTTGCTTCAGAGAGTAAGTAGGAACATTACAGTACTCATTTCCTAAATCTGTGTTTACAAAGACTCACTTTGAAAAAATGAATGGAAAACAAACTCAAACAAACACTTTTAGACCGCAACTGCCGCAAAGTCAAAAAAGTCAAAGGATTTGTAGTTTGTTCATTTTGTCATTAAAATGGTTTTCAAGTAATCCAGATATACACACAGACTACGGAAATCCAGGTCCAAATAAACATCCAGGCATTAAGACTCATGATGGTCTGGGAAAGGCAAGGTAGTGACTTCCAAAATCTTTGTTTAAAGTCACACATTTTGGATGCATGAAACTAAGGGGAACAAATACATACAAACAGAAAACTGCCCCAGGTGTACACCGATCCGGGACGATCTGATACGCACCGACAGTGATGCATACACACTCTCAACATCTGGTTACTGAGACCCTACTATATGCTCTGTCCCGGGGCTGATCTGTCATTAGGGCCAGAGATGTAGTCGGTAAACACTCACAGATGAGGAGAAGAGTGTGTGTGTGTGTGTGTGAGGGGGAAACCCGATAGCCCTTCTGTAATCAGTCTTGTTAGTGTCCGAGAGCAGTAGCCCCCGTCTAACCTGCCCTCAGTCAAAAACACGGCAGTGACGGAAAGAAAGGACTTACGCCAAACCCAAAACAGATGGCTTTAATGGATGATTGTGTATCCTATTTGTGCCTGTGTGTATTAAATGTTTTGCCTAAGTTTCAGTACTTGAGTCCGTGCTGCTCCAGTGTTAGTCTTTAAACATTTTCTGAGGGAATGCCCTGATAGGATCACAGCGATGTCAGAGAATACAACATGCTTGATTTAATACACTCCTAGTCAAAAGTTTTAAAAAAAGCATCCATATGTTAGTTCTGTTGAACAGAAAAGTTCTTTGTTTAGGTCTGCATATTATATTGTAAATCTTGGTAGTAATGAGTAAATTATGCTGTAAAGCCTTGTGCATTCCATTGTACCAGATTTACTCATAAACTAAATAAAATAAGAAATAGAATATTTAAAAACGGTAAACAAAATAAATATTTAAAAATGTAAATGCATATTAAAAATAAAAACAAAAATATTTTTAAAATAAATAGTAAAAGTAATAATACTTTAAAAAATTAATAAATATTGTGATGTATTTAAAACCTTGTACATTCTATTGTATCAGGTTTACTGATATACTAAATAAAATAAGCAATGTAATATTAAAAAGTAAACAAACTATTTTAAACAGTAAACAAAAATAGTAAATATTAAAAGCAATAATACTTAAAGATGAACAAATTTGACCCTGGACCACAAATCCAGTTTTAAGTCGCTGGGGTATATTTGTAGCAAAATACATTTTATGGGTCAAAATGATAGATTTTTCTTTTATGCTAAAAATCATTAGTATATTAAGTAAAGATCATATTCCATGAAGATATTATGTAAATTCCCTACTGTAAATATATCAAAACTTCGTTTTTGATTAGTAATATGCATGGCTAAGAATTCATTTGACAACTTTAAAGGCAATTTTCTCAATATTTTGATTTTTTTGCACCCTCAGATTCCAGATTTTCAAAAAGTTGTATCTCGGCCAAATATTGTCCAATGGAAAGCTTATTTATTCAGCTTTCAGATTTTGTATAAATCTCACTTTAAAAAAATGTACACTTAAGACTGGTTTTGTGGTCCAGGGTCACAAATATTGTGCTGTATTAAAACTTATAAATAATATAATATTAAGTAAACAAAAACTAAAGATTTAAAAAGTAAACAAATAAATATTAAAATAGTAAACAAAATGAATATTAAAAAATAGTAACAATAATATACTAATACATTTTGTGCATTCTAGCTTACCAGATTTACTAATATACTAAATATAATTAACAATATAATATTTAGACATATATACAATTAGACAATATAATATTTAGCAAACAGTAGTCTAAAATATAATACTGTACATTCATAAATACTGTACATATTTCCCACCCTTGAGAAGTCGAAAGAAAGAAAGAAATAAAGAAAGAAAGAAAGAAAGAAAGAAAGAAAGAAAGAAAGAAAGAAAGAAAGAAAGAAAGAAAGAAAGAAAGAAAGAAAGAAAGAAAGAAGGAAAGAAAGAAAGAGAAATGGCAGCATATGTAGTGTTATGTCATTCATTCATTCATTCTCATCCACTGTCAAAAGTAACATCTGCATTCACACAGCCTGGCCTCCCAGGTTGCTGCACTGGCTTGGACCCAGCTGGGATCCAACAATAACATTTTTGTTAATGCACGTTTATGGCTAATCCTGCTTGCCCTTTGATATCTGATAACACCCTCAGCTTTACTGAACGTGGATTAGAAGCCATCCGCTTCTACAGAGCAGAGTTCTCCTTGTTGTGGGTCTGCTGTGACAGAACCCGGATCAAGCGAGCGGAACACTGGTAGACGCTCCTCAGCTGCCGTGACTGAGGCAGGAGAGAATGCGTAATTAAAGTGAAGCATCTCCTCTTTAAATGAAGCTCTGAGGAGCCTCTGTTTAATTACAGTTCTGTAGATAAGAACTGGCTCCTACACAAGAGAGTGGAGTGTTAACATAGTGATTTGGATGCAAAGAAAAAAAAATGAGAGAAAATTAAAGAGTAGCGTAATTAACTCAAGTATGTTCTGATACATCTTAATAACCTATAAAAACACATGGCGAATGTAAAAGACAAGAATCAAAAAGTGTTAAAACTTTAAAGAATCATAAAAGGCCTTTGTTACTCACTATGTAAATTATATGCCTTTTCTAACTAGCGCATTTGAACAGGAAGCAGCCATGGTTTGCCCAGACAGAAACTATTTGAGCCAAAATAGCAATGTAAGGACCAGACGTGACGGCACACCAGAACCAAATATTCCCCAATGGTTTGGGCTCTATGAATTTGGGCATTCCCATTTCATTAACACCAACAAAAAATTAAGAAGAGCAATATAAAAATAATTTTGTAATAATAATAATAATAATGCAAAAAATCATGTGATTTACATTTAAAATAACTTAATAATAATAAAAAATAAATAATAAAGTTAAAAAGATGACTCATGAAAACAACTGGCCTCACAATGACTAGAAAACTATTCTGGTGGTCTGGACTAAAATGAGGTATCACAAGAGGTTTTTACAAGAGGATGATGAGAAAAATAAAAAATTAATAATAATCAGAACACCTGTGATATTACTGTTCTGAAGAAATAGTATTCTACCAAACAAATTTTACATGATAACCACTTATTTAAATGTGCAAATGAAGAGTATCATTTTTACTTTACCTAAAAATTGAGGCCACTTTCCCATTTTGTGTGAAGTCTGGCTACCACAAGACTGTTGCAATATCAATCTATCCTTAAGGGCTAACTTTGAAGATGAAAGACACTTAGTCTTGGGCCGTCTCTTAACTTAACCATTGGCTTGGTTTGCTGTAAAGGATTTGGCATCAGTACTAAGCCTGTGGTTTTTGGCATCCAGCACACGCCTGCATGTCTTTGGGGATGCGACAGAGGGAGTCGGTTGCGTAAAGGTGGGCCAAGCCCTTGCTAAGCGGGCCATATGCTGCCCCTCTCATGCCCAGCGATGGGTCAATGCATGCCAAAACTCACAAGCTGTACCAATTACACCACCCACCTCATCTTTGATACAGTGCCCATCAAAACGTTCATCTTTCTCCTACTATTTTCCTCGCGTTCTCTCTCGCTCTCCTTGAAAATACATCTCTAACCACAGTTACAGCTCGCCCATCAATCTATTATCTGTACATCGACTAGAGAGCTCTACTTTAGGTTTCCTAGACATCATTGAAACGTTTGCCCCAAAAGAAAGAAAAGAAAAACGTTTGCTTTCCAGTGCAGTAAAATCTGTGAAGGGGCTCAGAATGACTTGCATATTTAATTCATGAATATGAATTGAGGTAGCAAATAGGATGCAGAACTACAATTCAAATTTGAATGCAATGAAGCAGATTTTAAATTCATTGAATTTGTATCATTTTGATTTTTAACTAGAAAAACAAAGTTTGTAAGGACACCTGGAGTTTTGGCTTGAGAAAGGTATGAACATTTTGAAACAAATCAAAAACACTTAAGTTTGAAGGTTTATAGGACTTATGGACAGAGAGAACGACAGATAGAGTGGTGGATAGATAGAACGATGAATAGACAGAATGATAGATAGAGATAGATTAAAAGGCAGAATGACGGACAGACAGATAGAAAATGAAAAAGATGGATGGACGGGAAATGCTATATTTCTTTGGAATTTAGTAACTCATTCAAATTGAATTTACAACCCTGATGCCTTGTAATAAATCCTAATCTGTTTGGCGCAGCCATTGGAAGGGTATATTTTCATTAACATTTTTCTACATATGAAAAAGTGGTGCTTGCAAGCGCAAAATTCAGCAATGCTATGGTGTTGAATTCAGTTGTCAGAGTTTTGCTAAAACATTGGGAGGCATTTCAGTGCTGTACAGTTCAATGCTATAGATGCAGGTTACACTAGTATTTACAGAGCTGATGCTGCTGGACCAGTAGTAACATTTCAGCAGAAGATACGGATAAAGAGAATGGACAGAGCCAAACCACTCTCTCTTTCTCATTTTTCCATGTCTCTGTCTTGAGGTGCCTCCTATCAACACAGACACACACACACGCACACACACACACACACACACACACACACACACACACACACAGGTGCCATGGTGTACAAAGTGGCATTACATCCGTCACATTCAAATGCATGATGTGCTGAAAGGTTCAGTGCTACTTGCATAGAAACCTGTCTAAAAATGCATAAAAGAAGGAGCAGAAGACCCCCAAATTGACCTCCGACTCTCAAAGCTCAACTTTTCCACTTGGCTCTCATTCGTGTTTGCATTTCAGCAGGCCGCAATACAGAAGATAGATGTATTTGCCTAAATCCAGAGACGTTGATGGGGAACGAGGAGATCCAAGGACAACAGCAGCCATGACAAGAGGCACTTCAAAAAGAGGTAATGAGTAACTGCAGGTCAGACTTGGAGAAATATGAGCAGAACGACTGCGAGAGCGAAAAAGAGACAATAATGTTTGATCCTGAAGGGAGGCCCGACCCCCAAGTTTGACTCCTGCCAGCTTTGCGTCACAGTGAAATCCTTCCCCCTCTTCACATGCTTTCATTAAAGCATGAGAGCTCATTAATCAAAGCTCTCCTAAAGGAGAGAGGCTGAACGCTGGGGTGTGAGTGGCCTTCTAATGCTCTAGTGTCTTCATGCCCTAGTTGGACACACAAACACACACACACACACACACACACACACACACACTTACTAGTCTCTGGTAGCTATACTTTTAACTAAACCACATACTGTAAGTTTCGATTAATCAAAACAAAATTCTGGTCAAAAACTGTACGATTGGAAAGGAAGAGAAGATCTGATTGAGATGTAAAGCAACCAACCACAGTACATTTGGTTTTTATGTGCCACATTGGGGCGGGTTTTCCTGAAATAGATTATATCACAAAAATAGATAATTTAAATAATGATATAGCATTTACATGTCACCATTTTGATACATGATATACGCAAAAACCTTTATGAAAAAAAATCTAATTTGACTCAGATGCACCCATTTGTCATAATGCCAGAGGATTCAATCTTTTTCCTAGAAAAATCAACATTTCTATCTGTACTTCTTGTTTGGATTAACATTTATCTTTATCATCAAAGCATCGCTATAAATGAAAGAACAGAGTCGGAGAAAAGAACAGACTGCGAGAGCGCCTGTGGACTCCACCAGCTGAGCTCTGAACTCTTCCAACCAATCAACGGATTCATCAGAAACCCCAATCAATCTCACACGCAGAATAACAGAGGGAACATTTCTCATACCAGAGCCTCTGGCGTATGCAAGTCTGCTTCTGCCAGCATGACAGAGGTGTTTGTCATGTTTGAATGATGGTCATATCGAGTATTTAAAAGTTAAATATGCAGAAGATATGATGAAATTGGCCAAGGATCAAAACCAAAGCACTGTTTACATTCAGCCTAAGGTGTGTGTTTCACATTGCATGTGATTTGCTGTTCATTTTATCCGTTTAAATTCAGTGGAAATGCACTGTAACCTATTCATCAACAATATTTTGCAATACAGGCTTCTTTGAAGCAACATAACATACTAAAAACACATCTCTTCCATCTTTATTTGATCCTCTAACTCTAGCTCTCTCTATTCTAATTCCATTCTTAAAAAAAAAAAAAAAAAAAACTAACACTAGCTTTTCTGATCTTTTTGTATTCTATCTATGTGTTTTCTTTTCATTTATTATACAGTTAACAAAACCAAAAAAGGCCTCTAACACTAGCTTGCTCTATTCTTTTTCTATTCTATCTGTTTTCTTTTTACTATATAATAAAAAAAAAAACAACAACAAAAAAACCTTGCTACGTGTACTCTGTTAAGCGAGCTGAGACTTGTTCTAACACTTGCATATCATTGCTCTTTTGTTGATTTTGATTGCTTCCATTGTCCTCATTTGTAAGTCGCTTTGGATAAAAGCATCTGCTAAATGACTAAATGTAAATGTGAATGTACCTTCTATGCAAAATGACACACAGCATCTCTTTTTCAGTAAATGTAACTAAATCCAGATGATTTACACAGTTTGCAGCAATGCTTCGGGATTTATATTCTGTTCCGAGTAGATAAATTATCATTTGGATGTAAACATTATACCAAGTCTCATGTAAATTAAACTTCACAATAATAGAATTTGTAACAACTCTCAATAAGAATTTTTAAATTTATGCCTGTTATTAAACAGTATAACAGCATAACGTTTTTCAACTATTTGACAATCTAATATTAAATGTCCCTAATAATCCAAATCAAATAAGTCAACTGGTTTTGAGTGATGAAAATATCTGCATGTACTCTACTGTTTGGGAAAGAAGTCTCTTATACTCATTACTGCTGCATTTACTTGATAAAAAATAGAGTAAAAACTGCCATTTTGTGAAATATTATTACAATTTAAAGTAATGTTTTTTCTATTTGTATATATTTTAAAATATATGTGATGGAATATATTTATGTGATGGAAAAGCTGAATATTTAGCAGTCATTGCTCCAACCTTCAGAAATCATTTTAATATGCTGATTTGGTGCTCAAGAAACATTTCTTACTATCAATGTTGAAAACAGTTGTGCTGTTAATATTTTGTGGAAACAGTGATACAGTTTTTTTTTTCAGTATTCTTTGATGAACAGAAATTTCAAAAGAACAGAATTAGAGATAGAAATAGAAATCCTTTGTATAAATGTCTTTACTGTCATTTTTGATCAATTTAATGCATCCTTGCTGAATATACTTTTTTTTTTTTTTTTTTTTTAATGGTAGTGAGTATACAGCAACAGCAACCAAAATCTGTACTTTCATACACAGCATACTCAGAACTAAAATTGGGCAACGTCATCTTATCCATCAAAGATGACAAACAACCAAGGAATGCTTATTCTGTCAGCTAACTCTGTCATTCTCCTAAAGCTATGAAACATTCATCATTTTTCAATTTTGCTGCATTTTTGGATCTAGTTTTCAGAATTAAAATTGATCTCAATGGTAGGGCAAACCTACACATTGCACACAAAAAAAAGTCTTACAGACAGCCCAGCGCTACTTTGCTGAACATTAATACGAGCAGATTAATGTTCTTCAGATTCGTAAAGTAGGAAGAGGGAGGAGACTGGAAGACTTCAAGAGTGATGGGTGGGGTCAGAAGGGTCCATCAACCGCTGATGAAGTCACACCACATCAGTCAGGCCCACCCCAGCCCCCATAATCGCCCACAAACATATGTTTCACAGCCTATTTCCTCAGATCGCTATTAGGCAAACCCAACCGTCACTCTAGTACTACTATAAGTGCGGTGACTCACTGGAATTATTGACCTATCTTGACATGCATCAGAATATTGTAAACATTGCGTCAAAGAGGTTTTATTTTCTTAATTACAATATGTGTATACATGTCATATAGTAGAGCTCTAAAGGAAAGTTTAGGAGCAGCACGTTCTTAAAATCTAACCAATCAAATTGCTGAGGGCATATAAACAAAATGCTTAACACACTCCTTTCAGCAGTTCTTCTGGCATCTCCGACTTTACTTTCCATAGTTTGTTCCGGAGATGAAGTCTGAGCTTATGTGGCGTCTCGTATTTGAAACCTCGGGGAGAGAAAGCCAGATATGTTTATTCTTTTCCATTACTTTTATAGACTATATATGTGAACTCATAAAATAAGATATTCGTATCAGTTGTTCTGCATTGTTTAACATGGTCATACAACACAGCCATGCTTAAGCAAACACAAGGTCTTAAATGTACTCTGAAATGCACTTGCATATCATGCTTTAAATCTCATATTTTCCCCAAACTAAAATTCATAAGGAAAAACTACTTCATCTATTTACAAACCACAGAAAGAAACAGTGAGCTGCTTCATGTCAAGCTCACGACATGAGTTACGATGGGGCAGATATAACCCGCTGAGAGCAGTGTGGTTCATGCCAGCCTGACAATTCCACGAAACACGGGAAAGAGTTCCACATTCCACTTTTGGAATTGACTTGAGATTCTGTTTCCATCCTTTGTGTTCTCTCGCCATTAAATTTGGAGACGGAAATAAATTCCAGAAGTGTTTTGAGGGTGGAGTATGAAAACTAAAACAAGAAGAATAGTCACTGACTCGTTTTAATGACTTCTGTGTGTTGATGCAGACATGAAGTCTTGGTCCATGAAATGGACCATTGTGGGTTAGTCTGGCGCCTCCATCGTTCTTCTGATAATCTAAGCGATAATAAAGTACAAAGTCATACATCAAAACACATTTTTTCAACATTCAGATGATCATTGCAGTACTCAAAGGTCCTAAGGTGGTCCGTTCTAATGAGTCTGTTATCATTAATGTTCATTACCTTTATAAGAACCCCAAGAAGTCCAAAGATGTGTTTTATTTTCTTATCATTCTCTCACAGTGGTGGCCGATTTAATGAAATATTCAGATTACATCTGGCCCTCAAAGACACAAACTAATTGCACTGTCAAAGCACTAACCGCCTTGATCTGTGGACAGAGCGTAAGAAACTGAATGCTGAAATAGATTATAGGATGGTAATCGAAGTCTTATTGGAAATCTACTCATACCTATATTTTCTTAAAATGTCAGAATGAAGACAAGTTACAAGGAAATAAACAACTATTCAAACAATAAAACTATCCAACCAACCAGCAAGTCATTTTATTCTTAAAAATAGTGTACGCTTTTTAATATGCTGATCTGGTAAGAAAAAAATAAAATAAAAAAGAAATCTGGATTCTTTGATGAATAGAAAATTCAAAAAGAACAGTTTGCAGTGTAAAAATCTTTACCACTTTAAAAGTTTTTCCAATCAATTTACCATATCCTTGCTGAATTAATACGACTAATAATAAAGACTAATAATAAAATACAAAAATATCCTACTAACCCCAAACTTATGATCAGTATATACATATTGGTTGCATCCATCTTCATGTTGAACTACACTCAAATGAACCTACCAGAAAGACATGCCAACTGATTCTTTTCTTGATTTCCACCCAATTTTCCTCCATTAGAAAGAAACGGAGAAAAGAGCATTTTGGAATTACTTTGAAGATTAAGATGCTGTCTTTGAGAGCATCCATCTCTGGCTTTGCTCGACAAGCCCATCCTAAATGCATGTGAACGCACACACTCGGCCCAAATGAGTGCACCCACACCAAAGAGAGCCGTCTGTTGTAATGATGTGCTCTGCTCTGTAAATTAGCTGAGATGGTTTAAAATATGAAGTCTGTGAACCATCAGCACTGCAAATGGCCATGAGTGTTGACTCCCCATAATCTGTCTCTATTAAACCCTCTCCCAACACGCTTTGAAGTACTATGGTGAGGAGAGAACGTATGTGTGCGTGTGATCACGTATGCCGGCTTCACGTCAAATAACATCAAAGTTACTTAACAGGAAATGCAGTCTGGTACTAATTCATTTATTTGACAATGTACCAACTGACCGGAGGGAGCTCAAAATGTAATGGTCTATTTCACACAAATTGGAATGACCTGTGTGTCATTAAAGGGTCACAGTAGGTGTTTTGAGGACCTGCTCAGAAACAGGTAGAACTGCTAATAATGCACAGAGACAGTTGTTTTGCATATATCCCTGCTACACAGCATGCAAAAAGCAGAAAAGTAGATATTCATGATTATCGAGTATTCATATGACATTCATTAAAAAAAAAGGACTTTTCAATAAGTTTCTAATGAGTTTTTCAATGAAATATATAAAAATCCTTAAAGAAAGATACATTTACTTGAAAGGCAACACTGCATATTCAAGTTTTCTTTTTCTTCCAGATTCTGTCTTCAGTGTGTGTTTTTGTCTCATTTGTTTTTATCTTGTTTACACTTAAAACATGTGAAAATGCACTCACATTCTCTGAAAGCTGCTTCTCAACTAAATGTATCTTGTTTTAAGGACTTTAACTGGAAAATTAGACCAGAAAATCATTAAGAATAAATAACATTATCTCATGCAATGAAAACTGATGCATAAAAGTATATTAGCTAAAAGTTAATCAACGTTTAGGAGAGTACTAACATGTAGACGTTCTCAAAGTTAAAGTTCATGGCCTAAATTTCTCATCAATAAAACCTCCGTTTTGATTTCACAGGCCATTAACAATCTTTCTGGGAAACCAAATGGAATGTTTCAGAGAAACTGAACCTATATAAAGTGTATTATAAATTACTTTAGATAAAAGGATCATCTAAATGACAAACGAGTAACTAGTCCTCTGAAATTGAATATCATATCATTTTTGGCTAGAGTCTTCAACAGATTAAAGTCCTATCCAAAAATATCCCCGAAGGATATCGTAATTTATATTTAACATGCCTAAGAATTCCGGATCACTTTTAATTCTCATTTTCCGTCTCATTTAGATTGAGAACACACAGAGAAGAGCGATGACGCCCATATCAATATCCATCAGCTGGCTAAAATGAATCAAAATCAGCACAGAATTCCTAACCGGAGAAGATACAGCGGTCCAGCAGGTGTGAGGATTCCATCAGCGAGCATCCCAGACGAACGTGCCCCTCGGGAGAATCTGGAATGGCAAGAATTTACCGTTAGTGTAAAGAGTATAAGGTTCTGAAATGATCCATTGTGTACGAGCACCTAGTTTCATGCGCATGAGGAAGCATAACTCAAAAGAGACTCATGCCCTTGACATTGTCTGGTCATCCATTCGTTTTCCTATAGATCATTCCATTTATGATTCTTCCCGCTCACAAACAGGCATTCATAAAAGCAGCCTAATGTCAAAGACAGACAGCAAGACAGACGGCGAGTCTGTCCACATCCACCCTCATTGGTCACAGATCGGAGATGGATGAACGTGATAGCAGAATAAATCGGTTTAAAGAAGAGTAATGTTATACTGTGTCGTTTGTTGTGAGTTATTACTGGTGTCAAGTTGCAGCAACTGGACAGTTACGATAGTCGATTTGCATGAATAAAACCCAGTGTTTTTTATCATGGTACATTTGGAATATGACATAAAAATATAGAGCGTGATGACATGACTTAGTGCTGTGGCACAGTGTCTCAAATGATCAGTAAAACTTTTTCAACATCTAGAACTGTATTTACAACCGATTTCAGAATTGAATGGGCCTTGAGAGAAAAAATGGATAATATTAAGATAAGAATATGATGGAGGTTGCGCAGATGTGCACAGCCTGGTGCAAATGAGGCAAAGAATGGGGAAATTGTCCTTGCATTTTCTTTATTAAGCTGATAGGTAGCAGGCCACACTGCCTCGGGGAAACGTGCAAAACGGAGAGCAGGAATTTCCACTAGACGCTCCTCACGCACACATGAGTGTTTTCAAACCAAGCATCTCATTTTCTATCGCCGTTCTGAGCCCTGTTAAAACCCACATTGCCCTCATAGCACAAACACAAACATTGTCAAGCCCTCAGGGAGCTCCGGGGGAAAAAAGCCAAAGTCATTACATCTACAATCTATATCTTTTTGAAGCGTAGCACTCACACTAATCTGAGGAAAAACTACATAGGGAGCACCGACTCGGAGCTCTCTAACCCAAACAAGAGAGAGATGAATGTAAAGTGAACGGGTGAGGAGAGAAGAAGGAAAAGCTCTGCCGGTTGAGATTACATCATTCCATTGAGATGTAGAGATTAAATTGTGGTTTGGATCTGAAGTCTTGAGACCACAGTGTTAGACTGCTGAAACCAGGAATATTTTTGGTGGTTTGTGCCCGTTTTATAGGATAAAATGCTCTTTTTCTTGTTATAAAACAGAGTGGTAGTGATAAAGAAGGCTGTCTGAACGATTTTGTCTCCATTGTGAGGTACAAATGTCCCTGTAAAGATGTGTTCTCTCTTTTTCTGTGCCTTTGTCTTTTTCTTCCTCACTCCTCACCCTCTGCACTTGTCTTTTTCTCTGACTGGAGGAAAGCAATGCTTGGATGTTGACCTTTTGATAGTGACTAATATGAAGAAATGTCAATCAGACAACTCTTGGAAACAGAACTTCTTGCTTTACATCTAAAATAGTACCACACCATGACTTTTGGTGAGACGTCACTGTAAATCATACAGATTTATGTTACCAGACAGCAAGATTATTACTTTATGCAAGTTGGCTGACACTTTTAGACAGAAAGCAATTTCAAGGGAACGGATATGAAGTGCTTTTTAGAGATGAGGAGTGATTAATCAATGTTTAGGACTCTCATAAACAGAACCACTCACATAAAGTTTCACTCCCATCCCTTCTCTCTCTCCAAATCTAGCTCTATGGTGTTAGCTCTGAAGAAAATAACTTGATTTCTACCTCTCGTTCTCTCTGAACGAATGATGTACTCCATCCACACTCTCCATCCTGAGGCCACTGTTTCCTGCTGCCCTTATCTTCCCGATAAGCCTCGTTGCTGCTGGAAATCTGGCATGAGGAGAGAGAAAGAGAGTGAGACGGCCTTATCTGACTTCTACTGGGTCTCTGGCTGACACAAGGCCAGGCAGGTGGCTTTGCATTGGGTGGGAGTTTCTCCGGAGGCCTCTAGGAGTCTGGAACCTTCTCTAGATTACAGTGTGAGTCTCACTCAAGGTCATTTTTGACTATAAAATAGCAAACATGGGTTAAAATATCAAAAAACATTCACTTAGTTAGAAAGTAATCAGATTACTTTTTTCAAGTAACTAATAAACTTTATGCATTACTTTTAAATTTACGACAAAATATCTGAGCTACCTTTTTAAATAAGTAATGCAAATTACTTTGTTTTCCCATTTATTCACTGACACCTCTCCTGTTCACATGTTGAGGCGCAGAAGCACTTCCTCCAGCTTAAGGTTTTTTTATTCCACTTTTGTTGTGAAAGGGCCTTTACAGTTGCCAAAAATATAACTTTTGGGTTTGTTATTATTATTAAAAAAATAAATAAATAAGCAAGCCCGTCCCTAGTGACAAAAAAATATACTGTAATGTATTACACTGTAAAAAGTGATAAGCTGACTTAACTTAAAAAAAAAATAAATTGAGGAAACCCGTTGGCTTAACATTTTTAAGCAAATGATAATTTTAAAAAAAGAAAAGTTATTTGAATTGTCAAGTTCAACTTTTTTTTTTTTTTTTTTTTTTTTTTTTTTTAATTATTATGTACTTTTAGGGCAACGGGTCTCCTCAATTTTTTTTAAGTTAAGTCAACTTTCATTTTTTACAGTGTAACTTTCCCCAACACTGGCGCTTAAACTTAAATATAATCCAACACATTTAAAACACTCAAAGGAACCCTATAATGAGAGCCAGACAAATATAAATAAACAATATTGAACAGCGAAACGAATCAAACTCTATACAGGCCCATCTGTGTTAACAGATCTGCTTTTTAGTTTCTCTAATCCTTCAGCTTCATGTGCTAATAAACTTTCTTCTTGTATAATTCCCATCTTGCCGAAGGCTAATTAGGTATGAAAAGCTTCATTAACTCTTCTAAATGATAGCTCACCTCAGGGCATGGCCACAGTGTGAGTTTCACAAAACACTTAGTCAGCTAATCATCGCTGAGAGTTTCCTTAGGATACGCATTATGAATGCATTTTAATAGGCTCTACTATTCCCTTAGCAGTGTATGAGAGTGTGTGTGGCCACTGTAAGCATGCACAATTCACATTAATGTGCTTTATAAGATAGCACATTCACAGAAATGTGCTTAATTGCATTCATAAACACACACACAAACACGCACATGACCCAAATCATCCACTGTTTATCATCTGGAAAAGTCTCTAATGGTTTTGAGGCTGTCTGCTTATACGAATGATAAATGTATCTGTCAACACTTATATAGAATGACACTAATTCATTCTAAAACAAAATGAACAGTGCTAATAGACCAAAACGTGAATTTTAGAAACATATACTGGGCACTCGTTTTAATATTGCGGAAGTGAATGTGGAAATACAGCCAAATATGGGACTTCAAAATGTATAAAAGCACCATCAAAGTGTTATAAAAGTAGACGAGGAATTCCACACAAGTTTATGAAGCCATCTGATAATTTTCTGTGAGGAAAAGACTGACATTGAAGTTCTATTAATGTACACATATATTAACTCTATTTAGCTGATTCACAAAATAACATAGTATTTTTTGATGAATCAGTCCATTCAGTTCACAAAACGAGATTGATTCATTTACAAAACTCACTATTTCAAAGCTCCAGTCCCCATTTGACCAGTAAATTATTCAAAATTTCTCTTTTTGTGTTCCACAGAAGGAAAACTATGAATTTTGAACAATATGAGAGTGAGTAAATTAAATTTTCATTTTTGATGGAACTAATCTCTTAAGACACTACTTGTTTGCATAAGACTGTAAACGCAACCATAATTGGTTGACCAGGCTGGTTTGAGTAAGTATTGTACTGCTACAGAAATGTCTGGTTTACTCAATGCCACTGCTAAATAGTTTGTTTTATTGGAAATTATTTCCACTTCTCTTGGCCACAAACAGTTGCTTTTAGCATGTCAATTCCCAGAGCTGGGTTTAGAGTGACAAACCTCCAGTTCACTGCACATACATCAAAAATTGGATGCCAAGACAAATTCATGCCATTTTCTGGCTTGGTTGCAATTACAATTTTGTTGTTGTTTATTTGCTACAGCTTAAGGCATGATAGACCATTTAAATTGAAGTTCTCGTATTGCTTTTCAAAGCACCGGAGGTACTGGGATATTTTTATGGTTTGGCGTTTTTCAAGTCAAAGAAATTGGGGAACCCAAGCTCTTCCATTGGCATTCCTCTGCATTTTTACGATGTGATTACCAAAGGCAGCACACATTTCTTCAGTGCAACCACTGGAAAACTGGAGAAGATGCCACTGTGTGATGAAGGCCATGGCGCCCTTTCAGTGAAGAACTTTCAGTTTAGATGTGAATTTATCCAGTGACATTTCAGCAGGATAATTTCATTCTTCTTTGTTTATGCCTTCTGTGTTTATGTTGTCTCTCCTCATTTGAAAGGAATGAGATGCACTTGGACTGTGAGTATTGCCTGAAAAATCAAATCACAGAGTTTTAGAAGTTTTTTAGCAGATAAGCACAGCGTGAACTACACTTTTAAAAGTGTCAAAATGTAATGAGAATGACAGTCAAATGCAATCCTGAGGAAAATTAAATAATAAAGCTTGTTCATTGAAAACTTTCTACAAAATCTAATTTACTACTAGATAAAATCACACAGGAACATAGTCCCTTAAAATGAAGTCAAACTTGATGCCATGAAAGAAATTTGTGGGTCTAAGGTTCAGAAAATTTTCAAAGAAACCTGAAAGACTTTACTTTTCCCACTGTTAACATATATCTACAAAAAAAAAAAATAGGCTGATGTATATCAAATTGAGAACTTTTACAATCTACAAAGAACCATACAGCCACCAAAAGGACCATATAGGTATTTTGTTTGATATGCTTCACCCTCCATGACAGCATTTCTAGCTAATCATCTCTAACAATCTAACAACCTTTAGAGTTTTAATGCTATATAAACACTTAGGAAGGCATAATATTACAGTAGAACGGAAGGTGGAGGTCTTTTCAGTGTCCAAAACATCAAAATATGTCCCGTGTGTTAGCCTCCGGCTCTGGCAGTCAAAAGAACCTGTTCTCTCGCTAACTGAGATTGAGAACGAGCCCCTTGGAGAACCCCCTTTCCTGCTCAAACTCAAACAATTTAAGAAATGATGAATAAAAACATCTAAGCCCGTTAAGGAAACTGAGTGAAAATCCTCATAACACTCTGGAAGCATAAAGGAGGGAATCTGATATCCACATAGCCATGGGGAATGCCAGTGTAGCAGGCTAGCTGTCTCTCAATCTGCCTTCAGCTACACTAGATTACCTTTCCCGAGTCCCATGGGGAATATAGGTGGTGTGAAATGTCAAGAATGCTACAATCAGATTTGACATGAAAAGAAGATTGTTTCATACAGACTCTTTCTCTTTCTTGGACTCTGTCCTTGCTCTTTTTGCAACTGCAAGAAGTTGAGCTGATTTGTTGACAGGGTGACAAGGTCGTAAACTTAAATGTAACTTTTTGACTTTTAAAGTCAACCTAAAGTGAACCTATTTACTTTCTTTTAGCTTCTTTTCCTTCTTAACTGTTATATCTCATGTGTTGAGTATATAGCATCTCTGACCTGATGGTGTGAGAGCAAACTGGCTGCATAAGCCTTAAGTCAATTACATTAAACGATAGATAGATTTGAGTTTTAATCTGATAAGTCTGATTACCCCCTAACTAACTGCTAGTGAGTCCAGGTCATATTGGTGAGCTTCTTAAAGGTGATACTGTGATTTGAGTGCATTTCAGTCCATCGTTTCATTACTTCAGTCTATCAGGAGCTTTAAAACTGCACAGTCAGCTGCTATCCATTCGACCACCTTACGGGTTTCCGAGCTAATCTAATGTTAGATGTATTGATCTTTTTCGAAATAGCCGCAAGGTAAGGCTACATTCTCACAGAGTGTGAATGGAGTTTGGGTGACTAGCATTTGTAAATTAACTGGCAGCATAATGCAATTCAATGACTTTAGAGACTTGCACGGCAAAGTAATCAGGTCCATTTTGTGTTCTTAAGCTTTGCTGGGGTAATTAGGCTACCTTCTTCGAGTCCCAGAGGTTATCGCTATAATGCTGACACTCAGAGAATGTCTAAAACGGGAAGTACAATGAAAAAGTACAGAGTCCATCCAAAAACACATGAAAATATCATAAGCACAAAAATACTGAATTGAAGATATAGAAAAGCAGATGTCTCTGCAAGCTAAAGAAAAATGCAGGGCAGAAAAGAGGAATATCACTAGAAAAGAAAATCATAAATGAGATTCCCTTAAAATTTCAATTGTTTCTCCTAGACATTAAATGGAGAGATCAAATGGACTCACTTTGTATGGAAATGCATAGCGTGACCAATTTCACAAATTCAAATTTGAATTGTTTACAAGAAGATGATAATGGTATTGTTTTCCAAAACTTGCATTTGAAACCCATTTTCATAAGTTTGCATTTTCAGGTCCCCAAAACACAGTTGTCATGTAAAAGAACGGCCAAAAATGCAGAAAATGTGTTCCGTTTTATGTTGAAAACAGTGTTGCGTAAACACCCCCTGAAAGGGAACTCAACAATGTCTCAACGTCTTTTAATGACCTCAAATATATCTAAGGAAATTTTAAGGAAAATCTCTAAAAGTGGATACGTAAATAAAACTTGAGAAGTCCATTGAGTCTCATGCTCTTAAAAGGGCAACCTCTGAGCAATAACATTCTCCTCTGAGAATCTACATATATTTGTTTTGAAGTTACAGATGACAAATTCCATAGGTGATAGTATGAGCTTGCTAGAAGATGCATTCAGAGGTTGAAAAGGATGAATGGTTTAACACAACAAGTGGAACATCTCTAGGAACGGTATGACCAGAGCTCATGGCTCAGGACTCTGAAGGGGGTAGAGGTAGTTCAGGACTGTAAGGAGGCAGATGGCCCTGGTGGGGTAGGAGCCATACAATTTCACGCTGAATTTTGTGCAGATGTGACTGCGGTAACTGAAGCGAGAGACTGCAGGAGTCAGTGACAGCCTTGATTGATACTCTCAGAGTCCCACTGTGTAGTCCTTCCACATAAAAATAAATAAATAAATAAATAAAAAATAATCTCTTAGATTTACCTCCCTGACCAGTTAAAGAAAAAGCTCACCCAAGAGTGAAAATACTGTCATCATTTGCTCATTTAACCGCATGTCATTCCAAACCTGCTTTCTTGCTTTTTTGTGCATGTGTAATAAAAACAGATACTTTTGAATAATATATTGGTTGCTCTCCATGCAATTACAATGAATGGGGGCTAGAGCTTTCATGCTTCAAAAAGGATGCAAAAGCATCAAAGTAGACTTGTGCGCTATATTTTAAGTCTTCTGATCTCATAAGAAAGCTTTATGTGACGAAAGGACTGCAATTTACTTGAGAACTCATGAATCAGATCAGAGTTTGAATTATTCAAACCGGTTTTGTCAAATGGATCACGTGAGACAATTCATTGAAAAGATCTGACTCAGAAGAATGATTTGTTCACAAAGGAAACTTACAGCAAGGATATTTAACAACTTAAATTACTGTTAATCCCTATTATTTAAAAAGAGAGAACCACTTTTATAGTACTTGTTATGCAGTCTCATTTACTTTCATTACTGGTTAGGAATATTCTTCAGAAATTCACCTTTTGTGTTCCACTGAAGACAGAAAGTCATATGAGTTACATTTGGAAGTGAACAATGATGGAATATTCATTTCTGGATGAAATATTTCTTTAAAAACATACAAAATATTTGAAACCACATTGAGTCTGGACTTTTCATGTTTCATCACTGAAAACCTAGAAGAATGAGTGTATAATCCAGAGAAAAGTACATTTCAAAAGACTGGACCGACTGATGGACATTGATGGGATACATCTGGTTAAAGGATATTTGACTTTCTCTTGTTCTCTTTCTCTCTCTCACACCAGTGTGTTGGCTCTATTGACAGAACATGAATGAGTTCATCAATCAATTGACTGCATTATTAAGCAGGTCTTAATTATGCCTCGAATAACAATCCTGCAGTAATGAGCAATTAAGGCAGAACACAAAACAAAGAAACACATGGATTCCAGGCACGCTTTATATTTACATTTATCACATTTTTTTTATTCAATTTGGAACCTGTGAACGAATCTTTATTTATTTATTTACTCACAAAGCATGCGAAATGGATTTATTCAGCACAGTCTGAAACAAACACTTTAATCATGGTTGCAATCAGCCCTAAACTTCCTCTTGGCAAGTGAACTACACTTTTTGGCTTCTTCACAAATAAAAGGCATGCTGGTAAAGAGAGAGAGAGAAAGAGAGGAAGGTACAGATGAGTACTTTTCCATTCATTTAAATCACTGTGCCATTTTCCTTGGAAGGTAGGAAATTCCCAGCGGATGAGTCAATAACGTGCTGGTGATGCACTATTGGTGTGATTCATTGGTTGTTGAAAATTTAACAGATGTTTCGTTACCAGGACATTTGTCTTGTTCAGTGCGTTCCTAATGTGCCAGATTTGGGTTTGTGGAGTTCCAAATGAAACGAAATGAAAATGCGGATAGCCAACCTCAAAAATTCATCATGCTTTGCTTTTGCCTTGTGCAGAAAATCACATAAGAACGTCCAAACTCATTTCCAATCCGCAACCTCTCAAGCGTTGAGCTGATGACCATTTGGGTCACTTTAGGTACTTTAATGCTGTCATGATCTCAGTTACAACAAAAGAGAATGAGAGAGATTTTAAATGAATTTAAACTGCAATTTGGTTTGATGCCATTTAAAAACTCACATTATATTAATTTGTGAGGAAGCGTGGAATTTCCCCACATTCCTAGTACCGCCCCTCACTTTTGATGATGATTGACAGGTCCCACCCATATCCCCTGGCTGTCCGGCACTTGTGTTTCCTTTCACTGTGAAATCACACAAAATGTACATTTAGCATGGACAACATCAACATCACAAAACAGATTGTTCCTGTTATATGGTAATTGGTATCAAAGATCATTTTTGTTTATAATTAGTTCTTCCAAGATTTGCTTATACTTTACGTATACGTTATAATGTTATGTATTCTTTTTGAGTAGGCTATAGCCTTTTGGGTAATTCAGACCCCAAATACACAAGGGCTGAGCACATTTTGAGAAAAAAAAAATGCTTTCAAACTATGGACTTCACATGGAGATAACTATGGCTACTGGAAAATAACTTTGTGTTCTAAACAGTTTTCTTTCTTTTTTATGAACTGTTAAAAGCTCTTTAGATAGGACTCGGTGACAGCCTGTGCATTAAGCTCAGTCGCACCTTGTAGCTTGAAGGAGGCCATTGCTGTGGTTGCTCTTGTGTGGATGCCAAGAAACCAACAGCGGACCCTTAGTTTAGGCTGTTACTGGAGGACAGAGGGTAAATATAGCCAAGCAAGAGCCAGTATGTCTCAGGAAGGATAAGGGTGGAAACTGACACATGTGGAGCCCATCCTTGTGCATCCATTGCTGTCACCCTCCCAGTGAGTCTTATCTGTCTTATTGAGGGGTGACAGTGGAGAGGCTAATGCTACTTACGGGTCCAAGCGATGTTGGGAAAAAACTCCAGACAATAGACAGGACAGACTTTAATCTGAAGTGCGTTGGCCCACTCAGAAGGATTTTAAAGCCCTACTGCATGAGATTAGATAACAATGAGCACAGATGACAAGAGGCCATGGACTTCAGAGGCAAGCTAGGAAATTGCTCTAAGGGGGACAGGAAAGAGGTTCCGAAGGGTAATTAGCAACAATGGGTGTCATTCACTATCCATGTGTACACACATATTTGACGTTTGAAACTTGTAGATTTTTTTAAATAAAATTAAAACCATATACAAACAAAACACCCACACAATTTATTTTAAAAAGTTGTCATATATTACCGTATATTACAATCATGATTCAGTACATTTTCTATGTATTCTAAATTAAAAAAAAATAATAAATAAAGAATATGTGTGATGTTTTTTTCTATATTTAATTATAATAAATACATATAGACATGATGAATTTTTGAGGTTGGCTATCCACGTATATATATATATATATATACAGTCAGTATATAGATAGATAGATAGATAGATAGATAGATAGATAGATAGATAGATAGATAGATAGATAGATAGATAGATAGATAGATAGATAGATAGATAGATAGATTACATTTAATTATACATTATATATAGATACATAATGCACATTTTCTAATAATGAACTTTCTAATACATTATTATTTATTAATGTTATTAATTATAATATTATGTATATTGTAACTCCAATTTTTTGAAACTGTTGTGCAGAAAAACACAGAAATCAAAAAAGGTGCACCTGTAAAAGTGAGCTTGAGCAGAAACTCCTCATATGGAGATGGTTTGGGTATTATGCTAATTACTATCTGCAGGCATGCACTCTCCAATGTGGATTCATTAACGTTTCAACAAAGGTAAGAACAAATTTATGTATGTGCGTAACCAGAGAACCTTTTCAGTGCATATCAGCATGCAATTTACACCATTTTAATTTGGCCAATTCAATGAAAGTGTTGAAACATCGGGGCACACATTGAAATCTGAAGAGCCAGTTTTCTAAACCAAACCATCACAGGCACATGCAGAGAAACAGATGAGAGAATTGGTATTTGCTGAAAGATATCAAGACAACATAAGTGGCTGGATTTCGGAACTATCAAAGTCATGCCTCGAGCAAAAGAAGATGGTTTACTTCCTTCCGAAGGAACCAGCTCTTTTGGCAATGCTCATGTGAAAATACAACCATGTGTGGATGTTGTGTGATGTGGATGGTTGGGTGTGCGTGTGTTAGAGACTAAAGGAGGGGAAGTATGGTTCCATCTGTTTTGTCCATCTGTCCATCAGTGTCTGTTCATTCTTTTAGACTGTAACCAGTCTCTCTTTCCCTTCGCTCTCAGTGTGAATGTTCATATGGCTACTATGTGTCTAAATCTGCAGGTTTGGGTTCTGTACCTAAAACAATATGCCAGGCTTTTTAGTGCATTATTGCCCGTTTGTTTTGAGTGTTTATTTTTAATGGCCTTTTTCATGAATATGTACTGTATTTTTGTCTTCATATATGTTTTTGATGTAATATTGGTCTAACCGATTCTGTCTGTAGAACGCCTCTGATAGGGGAAGTGATCGCCTGTGGCCAGGAAGTTCTCCTTGTCATCACCAGCTCTCTTGTCATCAGCCTCCCAGATTTTCTGCTCAGATGTGGCTCTTTTGCCTGAAATGTCTCATGCCTGCGTTGTGTTTCTGCCTGCTTGTGTCATGGTTGCTCTTGACAAGAAACAACTTGTTGAAAGTTGACCCTCGCTGTGGGAAATTAAAAAGAGGAAAAAATAAGAAACCAATATTTCCAAACAAAAAAAAAAAGAAACTAACAGCTTGTCCCACTTTCCGTGTCCATGGATCACTGGCACATATTGGCCACACAAGTGTCTACTAACTCAGGCAAGATTTTCTGACCATTTACAAACTGTGCTAATTGCTTTGGATTTTTGGAAGAAGTTATGAGACAAGAGATGGGTTCTGTCCTGCTCATGTCCAACATCCAGCAGAGTGGCATTTTCTTTGTGGAGAAACATTTATACTTGACTTGACTCATTTTTTGATTGATTTGTGTGTTATTTGTATTGGACTTTGTAGTGTTTACATTTTAATGCACTTTTTAAAGTTACACTTTAGAAGGTCACATTAAAAGTGTAATATGTACGTTGAGAATCATTTGCACAAATAATGATTTCAAAATGAGTTTTACAGTGTTAAAAGGGTAGTTCACCCCCCAAAAAAATGAAAATTCTGTCATCAATTACTCAACGTCATGTCGTTCCAAGCTCATAAGACCTTTGTTCACCTTCGGAACACAAATTAAGATATTTTTGATGAAATCCGAGAACTTTCTGACCCTCCATAGACAGCAACATAACAACCACATTCAAGGCCCAGAAAGGTAGTAAAAACATCGTTGAAATAGTCCATGTGACATCAGTGGTTCAACCTTAATATCATGAAGCTACGAGAATACATTTTGTGAGCACACACATTCGTCAAAGTACTGTCGTGAACCCACATCAAAGACTGACACAGAAAAGAAGAAATTGTTATATGAAGTCAAAATTATTATTATTTTTTTTATTATTTTCTTTGCACACAAAAAGTATTCTCATAGCTTCATAACATTATGGTTGAAGCAATGATGTCACATGGATTATTTTAGCAATGCCCTTACTACCTTTCTGGGCCTTGAACGTGGAAGTTGCGTTGCTGTCTATGTAGGGTCAGAAAGCTCTCGGATCTCATCAAAAATATTGTAATTTGCAAAGATGAATGAAGGTCTTACGGGGTTGGAACATTTTGTGTTCCAATTTGTGGTCTTTGCATTAACAGTGCCAAAAACATATGTTTTATTTCTACTTTAAATGAAAAGTTTGGCCATTCAGAACAGGAGTTAATACCACACCCTCAAAAATGAGAAAAGATGCTCAATATGGCTGCTGCAGAAATGTAAATCAAGTCTCATTAAGAAGCCATTCAGCTTTGTGGTAGAAACATTACCGGTTCTTACACTAGAAAATGCACAAGCTAGACCAATTTCTTGATGTTATTCAATATTTTAATGCTGTTTTGGAATATACAATTGAAACATAATCTTGCAAACAATTTTGGACATTTCAATTTGTCCCTACCCTAATAGATAAGAGCTGTACTTGACTCCTGCTTACATAAAATAGCTGCCCGAGGGTGTTACAAAGATGGTCACTGAGTGAGCTGACTTGCCTTAAAGGGACTTCGGTAGAAGATTCCATTAGACATTGAAGACATGGCTACAGCCAGGCAACAGCTTGCTTATTTGTCCTTCTGTAAATGAAAAAAGGGAGGGGAAGTGATTGTGTGGCCATTCTCCATGCTGTTAAGGCTTTTGTATCATTATTGTCTACGCTCATGTGTTTTGCTGTTCACTGAAGCTTGTAAGCCCCAAAGACATTAAATACAAGGCATGTATTTAATGTCTTCGGGTATTACGCTCTTATCAAGCCGGATATGGAGACACATTAAAGGGAAATATTTTAACTGCTCTTTAAATCCGGAGGATCAACAACCATATGTGAAGTCCACTAATCTTATTTGAAAAGGCCTGAAGCATCGAGAGCGGCAGTATGGTTTGTATTAGACAACTGAAACCGATTTACCAAACGCTCCAGCCAAATGTACGGGAGATTAGGGAAAAAGAAAGAAATGGGATTCACGGACGGGGTGTAGGCTACGGTTTTGACAAATCCAGGGAAGACACGCTCTGTGTATTATATGTGCATATATTTGCGAACACATGCTCAGTTTAGCACTACAATCTGGCATGAAGTAAATACAAAGCATTGCAAAACTTAACTAAAGGAAGATATTTTAGCACAATCTTCATACGAGGAGAAAAATCGAGAATAAATGTAATTCATTACAGACTGCCAGCCTTCACTTCCGAACCAACTGGAAAAACCGCGTACAAAATGGAAAAGCTTAAGTGATGTCAAAACATTTAAATGAAGTGGCCTGTGAGTCTACTGACAGTAATGTGATCGTAAACCAAACAATAGCAGAATTAAAGATCTATGATATTTATAGTGAATCTGAGGCTTGCACGGCGGTGTTTAGACTTCCCATGTGGAGGAATGGAAAATCCTAGTAGGATGAGTGTGCTGCTCTTTCATACATGAAAGGGATTCCACTCCAGATTCAGCAATATTGAGCATCTGCAAGCATGAAACCACAGAAAAAAAATCTTTGTGTTGACAAGACTTATTTAATGTGAAGGATGGAGTGCACTTGCAAGTGTGTATCGGCACAGCGAAGAATTGACTTAATGCAGAGTTGATATGGAGGTAATGAAAGCAACATTATATTTAAAGCGTTTGTGTAAAATGTCAGAGTTTTGTCAAACAATCTGAATTTAAAGCATAATGCACAGAATCGGATATTATAGTAAATATACAAAGGGGTGACTGCTTCACTGATCAAATTACACATCCAATAGCCCAAACGTCCAGATAAGTGGTTCTCAACTGGTTTGTTTTCAGAATCAGATTTTACTTTGGACATCAAAAATGTTTATTGTGTAAAAAGCTATACATGTTGTTAAAAAAACAATCTAACATACACTATTATTACAATTTCAAATAACTTATAAATTAAAATAACTAAAATTACAATTAAAAATTACAATTTAATATAAAATGTTTTATTTTAATATATTTTAAAATGCATTTTTTTTAATCTGATGGCAAAGCTGAATAACAGCAGTCTTAGTGTCACACGATCCTTTAGAAATCATTCTAATATGCTGATCTGTAATATTTCTTATTACTGACAACATTTGTGGTGCTTAATATTTTTTAAGGAACCTGTGATAATTGAAAAAAATAAATAAACTGAAAAACAAAATATATTGATATTTATATAATATTGCAATGGACTGCTGGCCAAAACAATAAGGCCAAATTATATGCAAAATAATGTTCTAATAATAAAAAAAGTCTCTTGAATTTCCACCAAGGATTTTGACGTCAACAATTTTGATGTCACAACTCACTAGTTAAGAACCACTGGAATAGATTAACTCAATATCCTTAAATTTTGTTAATAATAATTATTTACTGATTTCATGTGAATTATTTAATCTTAGGTCTAGATTTAATAATCGACACAAAGGGAAAACCTTCTGCCATGCTGATAATTCCAGGCAGTTTGAAACCATATGCATGGGTTTGCAATGAAAACTAACATCATTATGTGAAATATTCCAGAATTGAGACATAAAGAACAGTGGAAAGAAGCCTTGGGCTTGGAAGGTCTGGCTATATCACTGCAAATTTCAATATATCATATTATACAGACATTTATGGCAGTATTAATCATGGATAACTATTAGAACAGAACGTCCATACATCCGGCATTCCAGAAAAGGTCTCCATGCCGTTTTCATGGGATGTGTACATTCATGGGCATCAGTGAACCATCCATCACTGGAGCACAGGGAATGAATGAAACATGGCAAACAACTGAAAGAGGAACTACGGTGAGAACAGAAGTATGCCAATAGCAATGTGTGGATTCGATTGAGGAAGTGATTCTGGGACACAGTTTAGTAGTGAGGAAGATGTACAGTAGAGGATCAGTAAAAACCGTAGAGCCCAGCCAGCTGGTGCTGCTGTTTCGAACCGAGACCAGAGCGGCGAAGGGGGGGAAAACGAACCCATGAGACAGAAACCGGGCAGTTGTTTAAGACATTACCGAGGAAGACACTAAGAATGGAGGGATGAACTTGAATTAAAGCATGACACTTCATGACACTTGTTTTTTCCATCATCTTAGCACTAGGAGAGAAAAATGAACCTTTGTGTATTCAGAAAAAGACTCTCAGCCATTAAAATCCAAATAAACATGAATTTAAAGGATGCATGTCTCAAATTCAGCTGATGCTTTCAGTACATGGTCTGTTGGTTCCTGCAGGCGTATTAAATAATGAAAAGTGCTGAGAACCAAATATTGGCTCTGCGATTAAGCGGAAAACATCATTTCTCAGCCAAAATATTCTGGCCTTTCCCAGAGTTCATGCCTTTCTATCACTTCTGCTGAGAAACTGAAATGCCAGCTCAAGAAAAAGACAAAAATTGAAGACATTTGAAGATATTATTTAACCTTCATGTTGTGTTCCGGTTCATTTGACCCTAGAGAGTTTTTTTTCCCCAAAAATGTGATTGTTTGTGTACTTTTTTCAGACACCCACATTGTTACACCCGTGGTGTTCCCAGTCAAAAATGCCTGGCCTCCACAAATGGCTCATAAATTTATTGCTACTCTGTATTATTACCAAATATTGGATTCAATCTTATCAACTTTTTTCAATTTAAATTAGTACGTTTTGTATTTATTTTCGACTGATCGCAGCTTTTGAATCTCAGTTTTTGAGTGAGCATTGCCAAAATTATCCACAAATAATGCTTAAGGTGCATGAGCTCAGATCGATGAGACGGACAAAAAAAATGCAAAAAATGCACTAATTGAAAGAAGATGATTTTTATCTTACATATTTCTAAAAAAAAAAAAAGAAGAAATCCATTCTCTCATACTCCCTTCTTTTATGC
This sequence comes from Acrossocheilus fasciatus, assembly GCA_036784905.1. Classification (NCBI taxonomy): domain Eukaryota; kingdom Metazoa; phylum Chordata; class Actinopteri; order Cypriniformes; family Cyprinidae; genus Acrossocheilus; species Acrossocheilus fasciatus. Next base: position 24,584,039 of record CM071949.1, on the reverse strand, counting down.
TTATACATCCCACAACCCCCTTCCGCCTGCTCTTTGCTGACCAGTGTCCGCCAGGAGATGCTGACCTCTGACCTCTGTCTGCTCTGGTGGTCAGTGTTGAGGCCGTTGAGAGGCCATTGTTTGGTCCTCTGGAGGAGGCAGAGCTTTGTGTGGCTGGGACATGACTGATGCTGCGTGACCCCTGCAGTGGTTGACCACTATACCCTGATGCCGGGGCCGCTTCTGTAATTAGCCGGGATTAGTCCCCTGACAGCCCAAAGTCATGGCCCTCCCACGCTCCGAACAACATCAGGGGCTGGGCTTCATGATTTACACTTTTTATGTTGACTCTGGGTGTAAGGGTATGCAGAGGAAGAAGGGATGAAAATTGTGTTAATTTTACTGAGCCCAGAAAGCCATCGTAACCACAGCTAATGCTACTGTAAAATAATGCATTAACGTGAAATCTCCTTCAAATAAGCTAATATTGTTTTCCCCTTTATATGTATTGTAAAAATTGGTCCAATAAACTAAACTCAATTAAAAAAGTAATAATAAAATAAAATAAATCATCAGAATAAACACTAACTTTTATAAGCCAGGTCTCTTCCTCTCTGAGATTCTTTGGTCCATCTTTCTTCTCCTCATCTCTTCTATCCATTAGGCAGTTTTCCCAGAGTGTCAGAAGAGTGGCATCAAGCCGTCCTCTCGGTTTCTCTCTGGAGAGCGCTTCACGGAGTTCACGCCACCCAGGCAGGGCTGTGAACTGATGAAGTGGGAAACATATTCAGCATATGGTGTTTTAGATGAGACACAGTCATCACAGCCACTGTAAGTAGTAACCTCAAGGCATGAACACTTATTATACGTTGCTCAATTTTAGGCTTGTTCTTTTTTATTTTGCTGTACTTTTAATGTTTTTAGAAAATGCAAGCAATACACTGCAAATACATCTGTTTGGAAAAGCTGCTATACAACACTATATATAAAAGTAAAAGGGATAGTTCACACAAAAATGAAAATTCTGTCATTAATTACTCACCCTTGTGTCGTTCCAAACCTGTAAGTCCTTCGTTCATCTTCGGAACACAAATTAAGATATTTTAGATGAAATCTGAGAGCTTTCTGACCCTCCATAGACAGCAATGCAACTGAAACATTCCCAAGACAAGAAACATAGTAAAGACATTGTTAAAATAGTCCATGTAACATCAGCGATTCAACCTTAATTTTATAAAGCTACAAAATGACTTCATTCAACTATTCTTCTCTTCTGTGTCAGTCTCCACTGCACATTCACCATGACAGACACAGAAATAGTTGAGCTAAATTAGCATCATTATATTGCTTCACAACAGCCTACAGGTTATTGTGAATATAATTAATACATTTAATGCATCATGCCTAAAAACATACAAAATGTGTCTGATTAACAGTGCAATTTTCTCTTTTAAGTCCTAAAACTAAAAAAAAAAATATATATATATATATATATATATATATATATATATATATATATATATATATATATATATATACATATATACATATACATATATATATAGAGAATCAGCTCAAAAAGACTTACAACAAACATAAGTATTTAAAATATTGTGGTTGGTAGCTCTTTTCATTTGACACTTTTCCAGCCAGATGTATCTTTTCTATATATATATATATATATATATATATATATACTGTCTCCACACACACACACACACACACACTGTATATACACAAATGGACCTCATATGTATCATATTCGATCACTGTTTCTGATCAGAGGTTTGGTATGATTTGACTGTTTGGGATTTTAATGAATTATTGACTGCAGCTTGAGGTTTTTGGCCAGAACAGATCAACAGTTGGTCGTCTAATCAGTTCCGCTACAAACTTCTTCTGTCCAACTGCATGTGGTTAATATGACTTCAGTAAACAATCCCAATGAATCTCAACAGAAAAGATCTCAAAACCAGCCTTCCAGTCAAAGAATTAACTTCCAGTGGGAAAACACATTCTGGAGGGATGCCAAATTGTAGAAAGAGGATATTGATTATTAAACCAGTTCTCCACATGAACAATGCATGTTCTGCAGATGGATGGTTTGTATCATGTGACCCAAACGTGTCAAGGTGATTCCTATACAATAGCGCTATACATCCAAACAGAAGCTGTCATGTGTGATGCTGACAGGCCGTTCAGACCCCTTGAGCTCCTGAAGAATGATTATGTAAATGCAGGCATTCTCCACACACGCCTCTTCTTTTGGCATTGTTTTTGTCTTATATGCAAATGATAAATAATCTATTGATCAGTCATTTACCCTTCAAGCTGTTCGGGGCCTGATGGGGCACGCAGGGCACGAGTCTCACCGCCCCTTGAGGTCAGGATGGGCACCAATATCAGCTATTGGGTAAGCCGTGCAGCAACATGTGCAACGAGTCCACACGTGTTTGTAAGTGGGAGATTGAGCGTACGAGTGTGAGCGAGCCTGTAAAGAGAGTGAGAGTGTGTTTGCGTTAGACCATGCAGAGAACAGACTGTGTCTCACAAACAGCAGGCTCCTGTTCAGAATTGATCAGTTAACACCAATAAACCCGGCAGGACTCCAGAGACGGTGAGCAACTAGACAGACTCAAGACAGACTGAAAACATCTCCGTAATGGTTATTCAACCTGCCTCACCTGTGTCTTTGAAAAAAATAAAAATAAATAATAATACTGTATGTCCCAATATAACACTGAATGTGACCCTAAGGGAATGTTATTGGAGTTTTTTTGAAACCAGTTCTAATGGGATCAAACAAGAATCCTCTTAGAATCGAATAAGATCCCACTAGATAAACAAGTTAATTGTTCATTTTAAAGTTATGTACTGTATTTCAGAATTTATTTTAAATTCTGAACATTCCATTTTTCATTATGATTTAGTGAAATAAATGAATGGCATGTGTTATTAGATAAAGAAGATCTCTTCCCAAATCTGGTGAGCTGTCTCCCAATTAAGACATAACTTTTTAAGGCATGTTTACTAGTTTGGCTAAAATGATTACTTTATCCAATATATTTTGTCTAATGTATTTTTAATACATTAGTAGCTTGGAAACATACATTCTTACTGTGAATGGTATTGGAATAAATTTTTGGTAAGATACTGCCTTACAAGTTTGCTGGCTATGAAGGCTGCAGACTATAGTCCCCAGATGTGCAGTACTTTGTAATTGTGGACGTCAAGCATATCATACTAGATTAGAATGGTGATTCGGTTTACATTAATGGAATAATTGATTTCCATGTGAGCGGGTCATTTATGAGACAGAGAACATGATTTCCCCTGTCATAGTGTCACGCTATTACATATAACAATCTGAGAAATCACAGAGCAAATTTCATGCATTTTACAACAAATGGCAAAAAGTAAATTACATGCAAATAACCACAGCGGAAAACACGCCCTCCTGCTCACACGAGCACATATCACAAATGAGAACCATCTGACCTCAGACGCCCCCATCGCTGGGGAGAAGGCCCGAGTTTTGTCATAAATGCCTCCTCCGTCTTAAGGGGCCCTGAAAAACAAAAGGTCTCAAATGACTTTCATACGGCTGTGAAATTAAGTCTCATGGAAATCAAAAGGAGATGAAAAGAAGACACGCTAAAACAACTAGCTCCCTTCACAATCAGCTGGAAATAAGTAAAATCACATGAACAGATGGTGAGGACTACATGTGTGCTCATGCCATGACTGGGTCTGTATTATAATTTTAAACTATATGAACTTTTGTAAGGAGTCTTAAAATGAACAAAAACTAACTCTTAAGAATTAATTTTAGTGGTGCTTATTAAGACAACCATCACTTTTACTGTTGCAATCTGCCCAACATATTGGCAACTTTTGGCAACTAACCCTAACCCTAACCCTAACCCTAACCTCTAAGAATTCTCTAGCCACCACATGTAAAAAAAAAAAAAAAAAAAAAATTCAAATCAACTCTAAAACCCTTTGCAAATGCATATAAATCACCCACAAATAATTTTAAAAAATCATTATTATTATTTTAGTATATTTTACTTAAAATACCTTAAAATTACTTAATAAGCAACACTGCATACAACATCAACACCTGTTTTCAGAGGATGCCTCTTTATAATGAAGGTATTTTGTATTATTGTTCTGGAATATTTTAATGTCTTAATCAAAAACAAACAAAAAACAAATAATTAAATAAATAAACAAATAAACAAACAAACAAACAAACAAATAAATAAAAATCATGAAAAGCTGCAAGTACAATAAGACACAATTAAATTATATTAAAGATACAAAATTTTGATGAAGTAATATCATATATGTTGCATCTTAAAATTGATATTGTTTAAAATTTTAGAGTTTTTATATAAGTACAATATTTTATGTATTTTTATTCAGTAATTTATATAGCAAAATACATGTTTAAATTTAAAACAATATCAATTTGAAGTGTTTCAAAAAATAAATAAATAAAGAGTAGAAGTGTAGAATTGTAGCTATGAGTTTTGCATTTGCACCATTCACATTTTCTTCAATCAATGAGAAGAAATACTTTATTTTTTTGGCCCTACCAGACATAGGACCAGAGATGACCAAGAAATGAACTCAAATCTGAAATGACCTATTATCTTACATACAGTACTGTACAGGAGTACCACAACCCTGCATGCTAGACTCACAAAAGGTTAATTTTTATACCAAGGTCTTCAGTTAATGAACATGGAAAATTCAAACATTTTAACAAAACAAACTGCCCAGTTTGTTGCTATCCCATCCTCCCTGACTTCTTCTCATGAATCCAGAGAAGACAACATTATCTCCAAGGCCAGTGGGAGTTGAAACATGGAAAGAATGTCTTTGAAAAACATGGAAGAGAGGACTGTGAGAGGAGAGAGAAAGCTGGTGTCTCTGCACCTGTTGTCACACACTGCTGGGGTCCAGACCGATCACTGGACAGCGCTGGCCAATAGCTGAGGGGGGCTGGGAAGGCCAGTGGAATTCTAAACCTTAAATGACAGCTATGGCTGGGTCAACACCCCTCACGTTACTGACAGCAGGAGTGTGTGTGTGTGTGTGTGTGTGTGAGAGAGAGAGAGAGAGAGAGAGAGAGAGAGAGTTTCACCTTGTTCATCGAGGTGGCCCAGGGTTGAGGTAATGTTTGTGGCATGTTAAATATTAGCTTAGCTGTTAAAGTCATTAGCAGTGATTTCATTTAGCCACCTGTTATGTTGTTACACAGTTAGAGGGTGCTTCAGTCTGCCAGCGTGGAGAGAATGTAACCAAGTGCCCTTCTTTTCAAAACAGAAACTACAAATAAAACAAACAAAACAAACAAACAAAAAAAAAATACAGGCTGTGGATCTCCATGTGGATGTCTTTTCTTTAGTTTTATCAGTTCAGATGTTCTTGCTGTAGTCTTTTTGGTTTCTGCTACTCTGTTTATGCTGTTGCTACAATAGTGTTATCTATTATCTCTATTAGTGTATCTCATTATCCATTTTTCTACTTTCTAAAATTTGTCCACTTCAATGAAATAAAGAGAGCATTGGCTAGGCAATGTATCATTTAGAGTAATATAGAAAATATTATGTAGATTAGAGTTTAAAATAGATTTTTACAAATTTATAAGAAAATGTGATGTAATTTTGCTTGCCGACACAAAATTAGGCCACAACAGTTGGCAACAAAACAAAAGTCATTAAGGAGCACTTTCATAAAGCAGAAGTGTGGTTTTGTTTCCTCAAGTTGCACAAACAGTATTGCAACAATGACATTTTTAAATGTCACAAAAAAAAAAGAACACAACATACAAAAATAAAGTTTTTATTTAATTTATTTTATTTTATTTTTTAAGAAAATGTCATGTAATTTTGCATACTTGCCCATGCAAAATTAGCCCACATGTTATGGTGGGCAACTTGTGTGTTACTGTGTGGTGTATGTATATATGCTGTATGTATGACTGTATGTGTGTATATATGTGTATGTATATGACTTTTTTCCCCTTTAAACCTGAATATAAAAAAGTATTTTAACGAGGAAAAAAACTGCTCACTTCACTTTTACATGATTATATTCTCATTCTTTCTTTTAAACATAAACCACAGTGTTAAAGGAGTAGTTCACCCAAAACTTTTAGATTGCAATGAAAGTGGATGGTGACCAGGGGCTGTGAAGACTCAAAAAAAAAAAGGACCATTAAAGAAAAGCACCATCAGAAAAGTTGCCCATACAGCTCTCGTCTTCTAAAACAATTTTTTTTCTTTGAGAAATTAAAATTTACATTTTGCCTTAAAAATCTCACTTGACAGCCATGGTCACCATTCACTTTCCCTGCATGGAAAAGAGCAGCTTAATAGCTGCTATAAATAACTCCTAAACAACAAAAAGTCATACAAATTTCAAAATATATGACGACAATATTCCTTTTTGTGAACTATCCTTTGAAAACCCGAATTCCGGAAATGTTGGGACATTTTTTAAATTTGAATAAAATGAAAACTAAAACACTTTCAAATCACATGAGCCAATATTTTATTCACAATAGAACATAGAGAACATAACAAATGTTTAAACAGAAATTTGACACTTTTATCCACTACATGAGCTCATTTTAAATTTGATGCCTGCTGCAGGTCTAAAAAAAGTTGACATGGGGGCAACAAAGGGCTGAAAAAGCAAGAAATTTTGAAAATATTCAGCTGGGAGGACATGTAGCAACTAATTAAGTTAATTGACATCAGGTATGTAACATGATTAACTATAAAAGGGATGTCTTAGAGAGGCAGAGTCTCTCAGTAGTAAAGATGGGCAGAGGCTCTCCAATCTGTGAAAGAGTGCTTAAAAAGATTGTGGAATACTTTAAAAACAACGTTCCTCAAGGTCAAATTGCAAAGGCTTTGAAAATCTCATCATCTACAGTGCATAACATCATCAAAAGATTCAGAGAAACTGGAGAAATTTCTGTGCTTACGGGACAAGTCCGAAGACCTTTGTTGGTCAGACCACACTGCTTCACTCATCGGCATGATTCTGTCATTGACATTAATAAACTGGCCCAGGAATACTTCCAGAAACCACTGTCGGTAAACATAATCCACCATGCCATCTGCAGATGCCAACTAAAGCTCTATCATGCAAAAAGGAAGCCAAATGTGAACATGGTCCAGAAGCACCGTCATGTCCTGTGGGCCAAGGCTCATTTAAAATGGACTGTTTCAAAGTGGAAAAGTGTTCTATGGTCAGACGAGTCCAAATATGACATTCTTGTTGGAAATCACAGACGCCGTGTCCTCCGGGCTAAAGAGGAGGGAGACCTTCCAGCATGTCATCAGCGTTCAGTTCTAAAGCCAGCATCTCTGATGGTATGGGGTGCATAAATGCATACGGTATGGGCAGCTTGCATGTTTTGGAAGGCACTATGAATGCTGAAAGGTATATAAAGGCTTTAGAGCAACATATGCTCCCCTCCAGATGACGTGTATTTCAGCAGGACAATGCAAAACCACATACTGCAGCTATTACAACAGCATGGCTTCGTAGTAGAAGAGTCCGGGTGCTGAATTGGCCTGCCTGCAGTCCAGATCTTTCACTTATAGAGAACATTTGGTGCATCATTAAACGAAAAATACGTCAAAGATGACCACAAACTCTTCAGCAGCTGAAAACCTATATCAGGCAAGAATGGGACCAAATTCCAAACACAAAAATCCAGAAACTCATAACTTAGATGCCCAGACGTCTTCAAACCGTTTTGAAAAGAAGAGGAGATGCTACACCATGGTAAACATGCCCCCGTCCCAACTATTTTGAGACCTGTAGCAGGCATCATATTTGAAATGAGCTCATTTTGTGCATACCATTGTAAACTTTCTCAGTTTAAACATTTGTTATCTATGTTCTATTTTGAATAAAATATTGGCTCATGTGATTTGAAAGTCTTTTAGTTTTCATTTTATTCAAATTTAAAAAAACGTCCCAACATTTCCAGGAATTTGGGTTGTAAAAGAATAAATAAGTATTGTATTGTTTGATTAATTGCCGTATTTCATGGTTGATTTTCATGTCTTTGTTCCTTTGTGTTGATCTTCTGCGTGTCTTTTGCATCCACATATTTAGAGATTCAGAGACTCCGGGCTCAATTATTCATGTGTGCTCAGCGCTGTGCTGTAATCCTGGCCGACACTAAAAGTCTGTCTAGATTTAGCATCATGAAATTTTCATGGTTAAGAGAGAGGCTCTTTCTCGATCTTTTCACATCTCCACTGTACACTTTTCTCTCACTCCACGCACAACAGTCTGCTTTACGGTTTCATATTCTCCTCTCACTCTCTCTGTCAGAAACACACACACCCACTTGCACACCTTACACTTCTTTCTGCGCAGATGATGGACAAGGCCTTGAGCCCTGAGGCGGATCAACCAGGTCACTGAAACACATCTAGGTTTGTTCAGTTTCTCTTGATCAGGCACGCTGCATTCTGCTACTTTCTTATACATGTAAGTAAAGGGACCAGCAGCTGTTTGGTTACCTGTATTCTTTAAAATGCCTTCTTTTGCCTTGTTTTCAACAGATAAAATAATTTCATACAGGTTTGGAATAACATGGGGGTGACTAATTGATGACAGAATTTTCATTTTTGGGTGAACTATCCCTTTAATACAAACAATTATACACAATACCCGAAATATATATTGAATATTCAAATGTTTAATTTCTCAATTAAGATTGAGAAAAAACTGAATGGAAGCTTTCCACCAGTCACTACACTATCAGTACTACACTATCAGTCACTGTGCATGTGTGTTTGTGTAACTGCACTGTAGGATGTTTTTTTCTGCTCCTGTCTCTGATTTCCTCAGGTGTAGAAGTGTGTTTATCTCTGAGCAACATATCAGATCATCAAGATCTAGCCAAATGGTTATGCGGCACCAGTCTGCTGTGCTAACCAGAATCATTCGGTTTTGCTTTTGTCTGTCATGAAGACATCTGCTTCCTGTTCTCCAGCTCATCAAATAAGAGAAAAAAAAAAAAAAACATGGTAGGTTTAGGTCTCTCAATAAATTTCCTAAGGATCAAAGGGTTGATTCTTCAGGTTTACTGGAAGGGATTGCGCCTGTAACAACCATATATCTTATTTGTCTTAAACTTTTCTTTTTTTCACAGAAAAACAGAACATGCTCATTGTTAATTTCTTGAACCCAAGAGCAGAGAAATCTCCCCCCTCCCCACCGTCTCTTGACAAATCATAAATACATCATTTATCATACTGAAAATGGCTCCAACTGAGCACTTACATGGAGATCATTTTTATGATTTAGAAGTTCAGCTCATTTTTGCTTTTATTATGAAACTCTAAATCAAACCCAGACAAACTCCACTGATTTTTCCTCATTAAACTCATTTTCAGTGTCTTTATGAAAACCAAATCACAAATTTCTCTCTTTATACATTCCCTTTCCTCAAAAGACATCGATTACAAGATAAAATGTACTTATGGAGACCAGTGCTGTGAAGCAACTAACTAAAAGTAGTGACATTTTATGGTACCATGATTTTTCAGTACTGCACATAGCTATGAATTCTTATTGGAACCTATTCCAACTTTTGCCGTGTTGCAACAGCTCAAAACCAAGCAAACGGAAAACAATGTTTACATTTATTTTGGTGAATTAGCTTTTTGGTTAAAAAAAAATTAATAAATTTGTTTAAAAAAATAAATAAAATAAAAATTAAAAGTGGCAAGCTACTCCAGCACTCCTAGAGACAGGCCAGTACATTTTCAGTGCTAATCATCTGACATCAGTCTCTGGAGTGATGCCAATATTAGCGTAGCAACATTAACGTTTCTCCCGTTATCTCAGTGGAAAAGATTGTGTGGGAGAAAGACAAGGCCTACAATTTGCCGCTATTGTAATTTCACTCTTCAAATTCCTGAATCATGGCACAGAGCAGCAATGGAGATCAACCGATAACTTACAATGAGTCCTTCTAATTACAACACAAACCCTCATCCACCTTCCTCATCACCAGCTCTGTTTATCATTAGCCCACCCACTCCACTGAAACGTAATTGGAAAAACCAAGACATGATTACTGCAGACGTTTGGTATAAACAAAGAATCGAGAAAATCTTTGTGGATATCTCAAATCCTAGTGAGTATCCAGGAAATCCTGGAAATATCAGGGAATTTAAAAGGGGTATTCAAGACTTTAACGTCATGGAAATGAATGAAATTTTAAAGAGTCATGGAAAAATCCTGAGAAATGTTAAAGTTATGCTAAACTCTAAGATAATGAATCAACAAAGTGAGTAAATCTCTTAAATTTAAATAAATAACTATTTGTGCCTTGATTATAAAAACTGGAAAAGTCATAAAAATGGGTCAGCATAAGAAGTTTTTTTGGAACAGAACCCTTTTTAACTTCTGTACAAGGTTATTTTTATGAACAATTTCATATTTCATTTATATACGATTTAAAATGTGAGCTAAGCTAAAACAAGTTTATGAAGTCATATTTCTCTCCTTTTGAACCCAGTTGGGTAAAGAACAAGTTTTTGAGGGTGTTTTTGAGCAGTTTGTTCCCCCCGTACTGTTTCCCTGAAGCCTGTGAGTCCATTTTGCTGAACCTTACCGACAGAGTTAAGTATGCATGGTCAAGCATTTTTTTTCTTATGGCTGGTTTTATAGGCCACATTTTATGCAGGTTTATATTGCACTCCGCAACACAGAAGAAAACTAACGTCTCTCTCCCTCTCTCTCTCTCTGTGGCCTCCTCTTTTGAGAGAAGAGACCCATTAAGCCTCTGTTTTCTTATTTAAAATGGAAGGTGTAAAAGCATGTCAGGTCTACACCTAAGATGTGCTTTATGAGCCTCGATTTAGTGCATCTACTGTCACAGCCTCGACACTTCACCTGTTTAGGAAACCGCCTCAGGTTATGATGTGAAAGTGAGCCACAAAAAACTAAGCAAGCAATTTTACACACTCTACGTGAGAAATGCTAGATTACCTAAAGGGAAAACATTGAAGATGGGAATCCCCCACACACTAGCCACAAATCTGTTAAAATTCAGACTTTCGTGAAAAAAGGAATAACATCCAGCTGGGGGAAAAAAAAAAAGTGACCTGATTGAGATTTTGATCTTAAATAAACAATTTAGAAGAATAACTGCCATGTAAACCTCTGAATCTGACTATTTTCATGCTAAAAAAATTGATGTTACATTCTTCAAAATACCTTTTATTATGCTTAACCAAAGAAAGAAACTTGAGGTGAGTAAATGATGACAGATTTTTCATTTTTAGGTTGAACTATCACTTTAACAGTGCACAATAAATAAACTTTCATTTTTGATGAAGCTCTTTCAAGTTTGGAACTTAAGAGTGACTTTTTTGGGTGAACTATCCCTTTAAATTACAGTGATACAGTCACCATGAAATCAAAATTGACGATTCGTATTTTTAATGCTGCAAAGTTTATTATAAATTATTTATATGTGCACCTTATTACGATCCAACAATCCAATCAATTTCAAGTCCCGCCCCAACATTTGTTCTCGTTTTAGAAGTCGTTTTACTCAGATATGTCTCAATAGGGAAGAAAAGATGATCTCAAATTTTGCATCATGCTGACTTTAAGAGGAGCACAGGCATGGTCGGATATTTTGTGTGGTGCATATTAAATCTATGTATGTAAACACAGTCACTAACAGGAACTAAGCAGCATCTAACTGATGCTAAATGATGCATAGTGTTTACTAACTCCCTGCGTTAGTGTCTGATCGTAGTTTGGAGTATGATTCCAGCTGTCGGTGCACATACACACACACCACATGGTTCCTGGAGAGACTAATCCCTCAGTGAGTCACACAACATGAGGGATGAGGCCACCCAGATCCTCTCCACACTCTTCTACAAATCACCCATCAGGTCTTTCTCTACATCTTGCCATCTCAAAGCCTCATGAACTCTTTAACAGCCACTTTAACACTTTTTCTTTAAAGAATGTTTTCATGTTGCTGGCTTGTCAAGCAGTACATAACTTTTCAGACCATTTCAAGTCGCTCACATTCTGAACTGTCGCAAGGACATTAACTTAAACTGTTAAACTGAGCTTGAATGGTCCAGAATGGCGTTCTGGCATCTTTGATTCAAAAAGGTAAAAAATTACTGCCAGTTTGTATTCTTCAGTTCACTTTTGTTTGATTCAATCAACATATTCTATCACTATTTTGCAAATATTTTAGAGACAACACTTACTTGCCTTGAACAACACTGTTCTCATGGGGCAGTCAGTCATCTCATTTCCTGCTCTCCATTTCTGTGAAATTACAAAATGAAATTAAACCTTTTTAATGTTTTTGAAAGAAAAACCTTTAGAAATTATTCTAATATGCATATTTGATGCTCAAGAAACATTTCTTATTATTACCAATGATAAAAACAGTTGTACAGCTTCATATTTTTGTGCAAACTATGATATACTAGCATTCAGAAATGTGTGGTCAATGACATTTAAGAAAAAAACGAATAAAATAATACTTTTATTCAGCAAGGACATTAAATTAATCAGATGTGAATGCAAAGATTTCCCTCAAACGAGTTGTTTTCAACCATCATTGTTTCTTTCACAGAACAACAAACTGGATGCTAACCAGTCAGGTTTCAGGAGTGGCCATTCAACTGATATATATATATATATATATATATATATATATATATATATATATATATATATATATATATATATATATATATATATATATATATATATATATATTAACCTTTTATATATTAATATTTATATAATTAATAATTGAGCACCAATAATAAATGCTAACAACTGAGCACCAAATCAGCATATTAGAATAATTTCTGGAGGATCATGTGACACTGAAGACTGAAAGATATCACAGGAATAAATTCGATTTTAATATATGTTTAAACAGAAACCAGTTATTTTAAATTTTAATAATACCTCACAATATTACTGCTTTTACTGTATTTTTTTATGAAATAAATGTAGGCTTGGTGTGCGTAAGTGAAAAAAAAAAAAAAAAATATATATATATATATATATATATATATATATATATATATATATATATATATATATATATATATATACAGTGTATATATATATATATATATATATAATACTTTTTCCAAATTTTTGATCATGATTATAATTAATAATAAATTAATTAATTAATGACTTAGAAATAGACATAGAAAATATAGAAAAAATTATAGAAATATCCCATAATCCCCCTCTAAATCCCAATACTGCACCAGAACTGCTTGCATCAGCCAGATAAAAAAATGGAATTTTGTCAGTTAATAAATTCTATACATTTCCGTTCTAAATAACATTCAAACTTTTTGTATTTTAGGCAGGGTATTTATGCTAGGAAGATTTTAAAAGATGTACAATTTTTTGCATGAATGGAGGCCTGCCAGCATGAACTCTTATCATAAATGTTTATGCATATCTAAAGTGAATTTTGCCGTGTGCTATAGTTATGACAGATATGTAATGATGCATGCCTGAACTGGTTTTGGTTGAGTGATGACATGTCATTTCTGTAATATTCACACACCTACACATGACTGAATACACAATCTCACCCGGCCTGTAAACATCAGCAACTGTTCCCTTATTGCTTTGGGTGATTCGGTCAATAAAGGCCAGGTGGGAGATGCAGATGTTAAATGGCTGGAGGTAATATATCGACTTCATTCTGTCCTGAAATGGCACACAGCCATGCCATGGTCCCAGGATGAGGGCCGTTTGGAGAGACACACACACACACACACACACACATACACATCCAGACATACCCAATCACACATACGCACACACAGGTTTTTGGACCCCATTTGCAGCAGTGAAACTTCTCGTCTGGCAATCCCAGAAGTCCGATGTCGGAAGCTTATTAAAGGGGGGTGACCAGCCCTGTGGGCTCAAGAATATATGAATAAATTTATTACACTAATGCAATGACCTTAAAACTGTGAGAGGCATTCACACTCTCAACCATCTATTGATGTTATAGATATAACAGGAAGAAAAAGAAAGGAAACTGAAAATCATTGCAGTAAAAATCACATGGCGAAAGTGTACACCACATTTGTTTCTATCCTACAAAGGATTGGGGGATGTTCTGCATTAAAATGCAGAACGAGTCATATGAGAATGAACATAAAGGAGAGAGAGACGAATGATAGTTCACAACCATTATTTCTTTAGCATTTACGCTGTGAATGTGAACCAAAAATGCATGCTAAACACTATTATTCAGATTTCATTATTAAATGTTCTATTCTAATAATACAGCTGAATAGTTTTATCAATATTTTTTTTTTTTTTTTTTGAAACCATATAATTTGAACAGGACAAAGAAAAAACACAAAATATGATTAATTTTAACAATGCATCTCATTCTGAACATATTTAAATCATGTTTTTTTTTTTAACCAATACAGATACACTACCGTTCAGAAGTTTGGGGTTGATACGATTTTTAAATGTTTATTCTTTGATTGGATGGATGGCTGCATGGATTTTGCAATGGTAAAGGCCAATTACATTTTCTTCAAAAACTGTTAAGGTCAGTCACATCTTAATGTTGATAGTGTGATACCATCACTGAGAATGAGAACTGGTGAAAACAGAAACCAATAATGGACAATGAACTAATGGAACTGCAGGGTTTCCTTGCCTATCACACACGCACAGACGGAAATGCATCAGCAGCCGATAATGTACTCGATAGACTGTCTAATACTTATGAATGTTTTTACCATTAAACGCACAACCACACATGCACACACACAAATGTGAAGCACACAGTCCACTCGATCCGCTCATTAGGGCTTTGCTGAGCCTCCGGCCTTTGAGAATGACTAGAGTCTCATCAGAGAGCAAATTAGACTCATCCATTCGTCTGAGCGAGAGAGACTTCCTGCGGGGACACGAGTCAATTGTCCCATCGCCGTGCGCACACACAACCAAAATGTTCCTGCTCTCTGAATTATTGATGGACGTCAGTCAGTTGTGTCTGACCACATTTAAGTGTTTCCACGGGGGGTCCAAAAGCAATCAAAACACACACGAGCATGAGCACGAGCACAGCTGGTCGTTTCGTATCTTCATCAGTTGTCTTTTGTTATGACGCCACGCCACTCGTTGCTATTGATGTTAGCTAGTAGGACACAAATTTAAACTTGTATTTGACATGTACTTAATTATGCTATATCAATCCAATAAGATAACTGGTCCCACTTTATATTAGGTGGCCTTAACTACTATGTACTTACATTTAAATTAATCATTTGATACAATGCACTTGTACTTATATTTTTTAAAAATACCTATATGTAATTACATCTGTAATTAATTTCTGTAATTACATTTATAATTACACTGTTGACCCATCCCTTACACCTTAACCCACCCTTAAACCTACCCATATCACCAAACCCCTCCCTAACCTACCCGTATCCCACCTCAATAGCAGCAAAAGTGTTTCGCAATACAATATGAACACAGTAAGTACATTGTACTTATTTTTGATGTAAATAGTAGTTAAAGCCACCTAATATAAAGTGTGACCAGATAATAATCATACATGCACAAATGCAGACTTTCTCCAGCTATGAAATACTGTATTATTACTAACTGAATGCAGCACAGTTAACACTGTATACTGTTTACTACTGTGTTTTTAACGGTAGTTAGGCACTACACGATGATAAATGCTTCTTTAGTACAACCCGAATTCCGGAAATGTTAGGACGTTTTTTTAAATTTGAATAAAATGAAAACTAAAAGACTTTCAAATCACATGAGCCAATATTTTATTCACAATAGAATATAGAGAACATAATAAATGTTTAAGTGGATGAATTTTACACTTTTATCCACTAAATAAGCTCATTTCAGATTTGATGCCTGCTACAGGTTAGGGCTGTGCGATTAATCGAAATCATCATAAAATCACGATTTGAGCGAGCACGATTTCTAAATCGCTTTATAGCACAATTCTTCTCGCGCCCCCGACCTCCCGCAGTATGCTATCCGATTCAATCACAATGCAGCGTGCCTAAATGGAGAGCGAAAACAGAACATACTGGGCATACAGACATAACGCCGGGTTCACACATACTCGGTGCGTATTTTTTCCACGCCCATGTTAGCGGATCAGAGCGTTCACACTGCACGCGGTTGCGATCCGGCAGTGCGTTCCAAGAGCGGTGCGTCTGCAGCAGTCATGCAGCGATCGTTTCCGCACCGAGTCAATTTTTGCTGGGCTGCACGCGCTGAATTAAAGTGACAGCACATTGTTCGCAGTAAAAATGAAGGTCACACTTTATATTAGGTGGCCTTAACTACTATGTACTTGCATCAAAAAATACGCACAATGTACTTATTGTGGTCATATTGCAAAACACTTTTGCTGCTATTGAGGTGGGATATGGGTAAGGTTAGGGACAGGTTAAGTGGTATGGGTAGGTTTAAGGGTGGGTTAAGGTGTGAGGGATGGGTCAACAGTGTAATTATTAATGTAATTACAGAAATTAATTACATATGTAATTAGATATAGGTATTTTAAAAAAATATAAGTACAATGTAAAAACATGTATGTACACAATAAGTGCATTGTACCAAATTATTAATTTAAATGTAAGTACACAGTAGTTAAGGCCACCTAATATAAAGTGGGACCAAAATGAACATGGATTGACACAGAAATGTAGTAATTACACCATAAATTCATATAATTAAAGTGTACTATTTCACAGTCAACACATGGCTTTTTGGCTAGATTTATATCAAGGAAAAGTGCACCTTTAGATAAACAAGGCTACTTGTGGATTTAGGAAAAAAAAAATTATATTTATTGAGTTTAAATGTGAATATGTCTATGAAAGATTGTATTATTGTACTTTGATAAAAGAGAATCACAATGCTGAAAAAGCATTTTCTGTAACAACGTTTGGATTTGAAAGCAACATAATGGATAAATGTTTGTGGTAAACAGCCGTGGACCAGGAGCGGTCTGCAAACACATCCCGTGTGAAAGCAAAATGAGTCTGTGCTGCTTCTTCACCGCATACACGTACTGTAGGCCTATATGCACTGCAGACGGAGTATGAACCTGGCACAACAGATCGATTTCAACATCTGAGGCAGCACCACAAAGAGCTGTATGACCAATGCATGGCAAATAAATAAATGAAATAAATAAAAATTTCCTGGACACGGTCCTAGAGACATTTTGTTATACCTTTACTTAGCGATTATTTTGCCTTATGTCTGTTCTAGAGACATGTTACAGCTTTTTGATAAAGCTCTAATTGTTTTTCTTTTGGAAATACATTTCAAATTCACACAATGCATTTATGACTGTAAAGCATGTCTGTGTGTGTCAAAATCTTGATTAAAATCGAAATCGCAAAATTGATGAAAAATCACAATAGGTTATTTTTTTTGGTCCATATCACACAGCCCTACTACAGATCTCAAAAAGGTTGGCATGGGCTGAAAGGGCTGAAAAAGCAAGAAATTTTGAAAAGATTCAGCTGGGAGAACATCTAGCAACTAATTAAGTTAATTGACATCAAGTCTGTAACATTATTAGCTATAAAAGGGATGTCTTAGAGAGGCAGAGTGTATCTCAGAAGTAAAGATGGGCAGAGGCTTTCCAATCTGTGTAAGAGTGTGTAAAAAGATTGTGGAATACTTTAAAAGCAACGTTCCTCAACGTCAAATTGCAAAGGCTTTGCAAATCTCATCATCTACAGTGCATAACATCATCAAAAGATTCAGAGAAACTGGAGAAATTTCTGTGCGTAAGTGACAAGGCCAAAGACCTTTGATGGATTCCCTCGGTCTTTGGGCCCTCAGACGACACTGCATCACTCATTGGCATGATTCTGTCATTGACATTACTAAATGGGCCCAGGAATACTTCAAGAAACCACTGTCAGTAAACACAATCCGCCGTGCCATCTGCCGACGCCAACTAAAGCTCTATCATGCAAAAAGGAAGCCATATGTGAACACGGTCCAGAAGCGCTGTCGTGTCCTGTGAGCCAAGGCTCATTTAAAATGGGCTGTTTCAAAGCGGAAAAGTTTTCTATGGTCAGACGAGTCCAAATTTGACATTCTTGTTGGAAATCACAGACGCCGTGTCCTCAGGGCTAAAGAGGAGGGAGACCTTTCAGCGTGTTATGGGCGTTCAGTTCAAAAGCCAGCATCTATGATGGTATGGGGGTGCATAAGTCCATACAGTATGGGCAGCTTGCATGTTTTGGAAGGCACTATAAATGCTGAAAGGTATACAAAGGTTTTAGAGCAACATATGCTCCCCTCCAGCTGACCTCTATTTCAGGGAAGGCCTTGTGTATTTCAGCAGGACAATGCAAAACCACATACAGCAGCTATTACAACAGCATGGCTTCGTAGTAGAAGAGTCCGGGTGCTGAATTGGCCTGCCTGCAGTCCAGCTCTTTCATCTATAGAGAACATTTGGCGCATCTTTAAATGAAAAATACGTCAAAGATGACCACAAACTCTTCAGCAGCTGGAAAACTATATCAGGCAAAAATGAGACCAAATTCAATTGAACACAAATACTCCAGAAACTCATAACCTCGATGCCCAGACGTCTTCAAACTGTTTTGAAAAGAAGAGGAGATGCTACACCATGGTAAACATGCCCCCGTTGCAATTATTTTGAGACCTGTAGCAGGCATCAAATTTGAAATGAGTTCATTTTGTGCATAAAATTGTAAAATTTCTCAGTTTAAACATTTATGTTATCTATGGTCTATTGTGAATAAAATATTGGCTCATGTGATTTGAAATTCTTTTAGTTTTCATTTTATTCAAATTTAAAAAACGTCCCAACATTTCCAGGAATTTGGGTTGGATATTTCATTGTTGTCATATGAGCTTATGTGAGTGGCGTCAAATTATCATCTTTGAAATTAAATGTTTTACTTTTTTGCAGGAATGCTTTAGGTTTAGTACAGGTTCAGCTGACAGCATTTGTAACAATAATTTTGACTCATTCCTAATTTTCTTAAAGAAAACTGTGGTTGGAGTAATTGACTTGTAAAGGGACGCAAACAGGCAATACATATTAAAACACACACTGTTTATAGTAATATAGTAATATAGTAGTAGGTCATATTCATTTCCAACATAAATTATGGATAGTCTGCACAATATTCATACTATATTCATACTATATTCTGCAGAATCGGAAGTGTAGTATGCTAGTACGTATTATTGTATTTTGTACTATTGTTTTAAGTTTAATGTGCAGTATTCAACCAGAAAATAAATAAATAAAATCTAAATTAATAGATTTTTATATATATATATATATATATATATATATATTTCAAATATGCTAAATAGCTGTGTCCATGTTGTGTCCAGTCAAAAAAAAAAAAAAAAAACCTGTCAAGAAAAGAGATAGTGGTTGAATTCGAAACAGCATACAAGCATACTCTTATTATTTCTGTCATAAAAATATAGCAGAAATATTAGGAAGTATGCTAGTTAAGCACATTGCATTGTTGCTGCACATTTTGACAAATTTAGTAGGTCTTCTGGGAATTCAATGCACATAGAAGATTCACGTACTGTGCACAGTTAAAATATAATGCAAACAGTAATAGTATATAAGAACAAGCTTCTCTCGTTCTATTTCTAAGCTGCAGACAAGGACAGGTGTATCTACAGCGCCTATCAGATTCAACACGTCTCTCTATTAAAAACCGCACACCTCCATCCAACCACTCTTAAACTTTTTTCCAAATACTCTTTTTTCTTTGCATGTCTATCCCCACCTGCATACATACCATGCCATTTATTTACATTTCCTCTTCTATGTCTACAGTAAAACCAACACCACCATATAAGACAGCTGCATGATCCAGCATGCTGCTTCCTGCAATAGTTACCCCATCTTAAAACTCAGTGAGATCCTGCACAGGTAACTTGCAGTGTTACCTGTCAGTCTGTTGGCCAAATGGTCCTCATATACATGGATTATGATCGAAATTTGATATTTTTATACAAATAAGTGATGGAATGTGTTTAATCTGGTTGGCACAAGGACCTAGTGTAGATTTTATCAACTGAAAGGAAGCATGCAAGCATATTAAATGGAGTAACATGCACTCTGAGAAAGCCAAACTGAAGGAAACACCTGTGAGGGTGTTGTATGTCACACAGAATGGACAGTTCCTTTGCTACCTGAATGTGATTAATCACAAACACAAACTTGTAGAGTAGTGGAATTTTCCAGACATTTAATGAGCATGAGAAATGCTCCAGGATAACTTGCTTATAATTTGTTTATTTTAAGTGTCTAAAATAATTCTATTGAATATCCTTCAAAGATTCAAGACCACAGCACAAACTCTGGCAAAAGCAGCTATAAGTTCTTGAACTGAACTGGCCACACCTCACAGGAAGCTGAATTGGATTTGAATGAGAGAAAAAAAAAAGAATTTGCTGAATTGTAATTCAAAACAGTTTCATCAGAGGTGAAAACATGTTGAGTGCATATGAAAACCATAACTTGACACTTTTAAAACATAAAATGGAGGAGTGTGTTGACATGAAAGTGCAAGTGCTGCCCACTACGTACCACTTTTTAATGGAAAGCAGCATCATGTATTTCACAAATTAATGTGGTATCAAGGGGGCTGAGCAGGATGAATTATTGACGCCTACATTTCTTTGAAAATACGCCGTATTTTCCTCCATGGTAGGCCTTCAACAACAGTTTTAATCCTGTCAGATCAAATATGCTACAAAGCAATCACAGTCATAGTGAAAAGGGGGGTTTATAACTAGGGCATGGGGACTTTGCGTGTCAAGAAAGGGCCAGGTGTCTGCACCCATCCAAACCTCAAAAACAATAGCAGTCGTACCCACAACATCCCGCGGCGGCTGTGACGACAGCAAGTCATCGGTTAGGAGTAAAGTAGCAATTACTGGATACCATTCAGTGCCCAGAGCTTAACAGCAGCAGCATAAAAACTTCCTCTGAAGGTGTCCTGGCTCCGAGCCCTGTGTCATTCACCTGTAAACCGCCTAATCAGGTTCATCATTTATCGGTATGGGTCATGCCAACAGAAGGAGGTTTTGGATGGAGGCCAGTAAAGTCGGAATGGTGTAAACAGACTAACCGGAATGAAGTCTACACTTCGGCTTGTGGTGAGCAATTATCCAGTCTCAGACACGCCGGTGTTGACTGTTATCTTGATGAAAGGAAAACAATTATGGCAAGACGCAGAAAAATGGAAAGCTGAGACATGTCTCGCTCTTCACGAGGCCAAGTTCGTTCCCTCATGGCGTCATTTTCAGCTATCTCTAACAGGGTATGTCAATTAGCTAAAAACGTGACAAGTTCCAGCAGGAATGATTTGAGTTAAATCTTCTAAATCCATCCAACCAGCAATTACCGAAACAATAAGTGGTGGACCGGCGGTTTTGGGATTAAATTACAATTGTCGTAGTTGCACACAAACAACATAGAAGTGTTGCCGTGTGGGCCACAGACTCCCTGTTGTTTACAGCAGAGCATATGGCTCTTGCCCTCATCTCTGTTCCCTAGAATGCTTTGCTCCTCTGGAGGACAGAGGAGTCACCCAAGGCTCAGCTTTGCTCTATTCCAGCCAAGGATCTCTAAGATCGGGTAACACCTCAGCCCCATAGGGGGTCTCCAGGGCCAGCTGTGTTTTCAGAACATGTCAACCCTACAGAATGTCAGGCGGCCCTTAGAGTGGAAAAAAGAGCTGGAAACACAGATGACAGTGGCAACGGTCACTATAGAAATAGAGTAGTATTTGATAAAATGCAAAAAAAGATCTGCAAACAATCTTAAGACAATCAAAATTTAAAAAAAAAAAAAAAAAAAAAAATCATATTAGCATTTAGGTGTCATAAGCTAGGTTTCCCTCCACATATTTGTATGCATTTTTTGAGATATTAAAAAAATCTTTATGTGATTCACTACTTTGACCTTTATCATGCCTGTGTGTGTGTGTGGGGGGGGGGGGGGGGGGTGTACTGAAAATTGACTGTTGTTGCCCAGGAAAGATATAATACTGCAAAAACATTTTGACCTTTTGTTGTGACAACAGCAAATTTTGTGCAATATTGCATGTGGGGGGGGGGGGGGGGGTTAGGTTTAATAAATAAGAAAAGTTAAAATAGGCTACTATATATATATATATATATATATATATATATATATATATGCTTGCATGTGGTGGATATTGCATTCACAACAAACACAGTAATATGCATGAAAACAAATTTACTTAATAAATGCATTAAAGTAGCTATGTGATTTTGCTCAAAAGTCTTTTGACTGAATAATTTGTCAAAATTATTGATTGCTACTATGAACTGTCTGAATGTGATAGTTTTTTTTTTTGAGTTTTTGAACAAATAAATGCTGATTAATTCAAAAATTACATTTTCAGCTTGGATGGAAACAACTACTGATGTCAAGAGCTGGCCAGTAATATAAATGCAACACAATTTCCTACTTTTAAACTTTTCAGTCTGGCACACACACTTCCAGGACAAACTTTTTTGGGAAATAAAGTAGTTTGAAGCAACTTGCACAACCAGCAGAACACAAAAGATCCCTCATTCATCCTCAGGTGACCCATATAGGGCTTTGTAAGGTTTTAGTGTCCATGGCAGATGCTGCTCCACCACACTTTCTAACCCAGGTGCAAATCACCTGTCCCCAGAGACTGCACTGCCCGAAAAAGAAGAACTGCAGTCTTGTTTGATAGCCAGCCTGGTGGCTCTGACCAGCAATAAGCACACCAGTGTGTTTGGTGGATCTCACCACAGGTACATGGACAGAGATGTCCTTTCATTAGAGGGTCAGTGGGTGGGCTGCAGGAATGTATCCACTGACTGTCTCCTCTATATGAGGCAATATAGAGAAAGAAGGTGTACTAGGTGCCGATCTAGATGCTGCACAAATCCTTCTCTGAATAATTTGAAAAGAAACTACAAAGACAATCGATGGTCATTTCAAGTGCTACAGCCTGGCAACTTCCTGAGCTTCTTGTACTGTGTTTGTATCATGTTGGGTTGGGTATTTACATATTGTTGCATAGCTACCTTAGAGAAAACAGTAAAGTCTAGAAAACTATCCTGCAAACCAAGATATTGGTGTGAAAAAAAGGTAGAGTTCACTGAAGCAAAACTTGACTGTTTTTAGCAGCATGATCATAACCTAAATCTGCCATTAAATAAACGCGTACAATGTTTTGGCAGCAACAGTGAAAAAATTAAGTCAAACAATAAAATGAATCACAAAACAAGCCATTAAACAGTAAATATATACAGGCCGCATCACTGAATCTTCAACTTTACAGCAAAATAAATCATGTCTTACCTGAGGTGTGAACGTGAATTCCTTCCTTTCACTTTCAGACCATGTTATAACTATTTTCAGTGATGACTGTATCAAAATCTAGTTTATTTACTTTTTAATATTTTAACTTTAATTTTTAACTTTTTACTTATCCTATACAGTATATGGTGTAGGGGAGCTCAAAAGGGTCATGTTCAAATATGGTGACCTTCCTTAACTTTTCTATTACTACATGTAGTAGGCATACTTGTATAGGTTTAATAAATAATAAAAGTTCAAATAGGCTACTGAAATGTACAAATGGTGATTTTCTTACAATGTAGATTTTTATTTATTTTCTCTCACTGAGAATTTGTCACTGGTCTTGCAATTTCTTTGTCAAGATGTACAGGTGCATCTCAATAAATTAGAATGTCATGGAAAAGTTCATTTATTTCAGTAATTCAACAAATTGTGAAACTCGTGTATTAAATAAATTCAATGCACAAAGACTGAAGTAGTTTAAGTCTTTGGTTCTTTTAATTGTGATGATTTTGGCTCACATTTAACAAAAACCCACTAATTCACGATCTCAACAAATTAGAATATGGTGACATGCCAATCAGCTAATCAACTCAAAACACCTGCAAAGGTTTCCAGAGCCTTCAAAATGGTCTCTCAGTTTGGTTCACTAGGCTACACGATCATGGGGAAGACTGCTGATCTGACAATTGTCCAGAAAACAATCATTGACACCCTTCACAAGGAGGGTAAGCCACAAACATTCATTGCCAAAGAAGCTGGCTGTTCACAGAGTGCTGTATCCAAGCATGTTAACAGAAAGTTGAGTGGAAGGAAAAAGTGTGGAAGAAAAAGATGCACAACCAACCGAGAGAACCGCAGCCTTATGAGGATTGTCAAGATTAATCGATTCAAGAATTTGAGTGAACTTCACAAGGAATGGACTGAGGCTGAGGTCAAGGCATCAAGAGCCACCACACACAGACGTGTCAAGGAATTTGGCTACAGTTGTCATTTTGATTTGGGGTGCAATGTCTTCTGCTGGTGTTGGTCCATTGTGTTTTTTGAAAACCAAAGTCACTGCACCCGTTTACCAAGAAATTTTGGAGCACTTCATTCTGTTCCATACCACCTCAGCAGTGCCACAAACTGATCACCTCCATGCCATGCCGAATTAAGGCAGTAATTAAAGCAAAAGGAGCCCCTACTAAGTACTGAGTACATATACAGTAAATGAACATACTTTCCAGAAGGCCAACAATTTACTAAAAATGTTTTTTTTTTTTTATTGGTCTTGAAGTATTCTAATTTGTTGAGATAGTGAATTGGTGGGTTTTTGTTAAATGTGAGCCAAAATCATCACAATTAAAAGAACCAAAGACTTAAACTACTTCAGTCTGTTTGCATTGAATTTATTTAATACACGAGTTTCACAATTTGAGTTGAATTACTGAAATAAATGAACTTTTCCATGACATTCTAATTTATTGAGATGCACCCGTAAATGAATGCTTTAATGGGAGAACTGAACCGATTCAAAATTAGATTTTTCTTTAGAATGATACAAAAAAACAATTCTTTCAGAAACACCTTTTTATATAGAATTCAATAGTCAATAATTGTTTATCTATCATGTCTTATACTACAAGAAGGCATATTAATTGTGATCAGAGTCAAGTAGTTTGGTAAAATATATATTTTATTTTATTCTTCATACAAAGCAAAAGTATGAATGTTCAGTATTTAATTATCTAGAAACATCTGTTCCATTTTTCACTTTCATGGTGTAAAATTAATTTTTGATACCACAAAATACTTGGTTTACATGTCTTCCTCATCATTTGTACATAAAGATCATTTCTAGTCTATGTATTTGTGTTATACTCAGAGTAAGACAAACATTTCTAACATCTGGATATCTCTATGAGGTTGAATAAAACTCAACCATTAAACAGATGCATCAGCACACACTGCCTGACCATGAGCAAAGATATGAAACTTTGCTCATACCAACTTTTGACAGATCAGAATTCATATGCAGTTCACATGTAATCAGTGAGGGACAAACTTTACCCAGAAAATGCCTGCGCAATAAAGCTCCTCTTTGACCTCCTGGGACAGTTATTCCGAACCAAAAAAACTCAATTGCACTGGTAAAAATCACAGGAGGCCCTATGGGCGAGCATTTGATGACAATTAGCTTGACCTTATTTCACTGCCATCATCCAACTGATTTGCTTTTAAATGCAATGTGAATGTAAGAAACAAGCTTTGATGATTTGATTACAGTTCGCATTGTTTCTCTTTTGCCTCCTCAGAACATTTGATTACTTGATGAATTGAATAAAGTAGGAAAAATGCCCTGGGAAATTTCCCTTAATTCAGACTCCAAGGCCAACAAGAATCGTATGGCTGTGTCCTCACAGCTGATAAATATTACAATCTCCTCTCTAAATGAAAGGAAGTTGGCTAAGCATAGCACAGGACTGGTTCGAGGCACAGCATGTTGTAAAACAAAACAAAAATCAGTGAGCTGATACAGAACGCTTTCATTTTGTTTGTTTTTTAAATGCATCCATCCAAAAACAAACAATTAGACAAAGATTTCCCTCTGCATTTCATTTTCCAGTATATTAAATAGGGGTGAAAAAGGCGAAGTTTCAGTACATTCGTAACACTATATTCTGCCTTAAAACCTCCCTGTGACCTCACCCCTTCAATTCTGCTCCAGGAACAGCATCTCAGCCTGACGTTGGCGTGAAAAGTGACATGTTGGCTCCATGCACCCTTCAAACCCTACACCTTGTGAGCTGATCCTGAATCAGGTGCTCCGAGTGAACAGTAACCAGAGCTGCATGAAGCCCAGTCATTCATCTTGCCTTCGAGACAGCCGCCATCTCAGCGGTCACGGGATGAATTTCACAGATAAAGAGCAACTGACTGTTTCTCTGCGCTTTCAAGTAGAAAGACAAACAAAAGCACATGAAGGCTTGCATGAGAAAAAGATGAACAATGAGGCATCTCAATGCAAGCTTGTTAAAATTTGGCAAGAAGAGGAGAACTGAGATGTGGCGTAAAACGTGTTTTGATGGGATGAAGGAGAAACGCTAGTCTTCACGTTAAGGGTTTTATATTCTAGTATGAGTAAAGCTTCTTCGTAAAGATAGGGGCCTGCCATCTATGAGGCTTATATGTCATCATTTGGCTCTTGCTTTTTAAACAAATCCAGTTCCTTTCAGTGCTATCTTGACCTTTGAACCTTTCAGACAGGACAGCAGGCCGTTTCTGAGGCAGGAGAAAAGCTAATCGATCAGTTCATATATATTACGCGATTAGCATAATGTCGACATGCTGCCTTGCTGTCGTCCGAGATACGATTTAGCCATCGACGGATTGGTCATTCATTACAGGAAAGGCCAGCGGTCGACTTTAAACATGAGTGACACTGTAAGTAGCAATTAGGGCTATTGATCGTCATGTTATTGAGTAAAGGGACACATCGGATCAGCTCTCTTGTTTATCAGCCGTACGGAGTGTAATGAAACACGAAATGCAGTCAAAGAGTGAAATATAGTCCATTCACAAAGATACACGTCACTAGACAAGCAGAACTGAATAAAGTCGCTGTTGGTTTGTAAATGCACAATACCCGTAACAAACTGTTTTTGTTTGTCAAACCATTTTCGAATTCGGAAGCACCATTAAATTCATTGTGAATGGAAAAATGCACAGCAAATCAAAAACGTGGAATGTCGGTGGTGAGACTACAGTTGGGCCAGACGTTATGTACAGTATGGTTAGGCAGCTTAGTGAATTAATTGCTTAGAAATTAAAAATAAATTATTATAAAATAGATTTCTGTACATTTTACATATATATAGCAATCATCTCAATGTCTTTTTGCCATTTCAAATACACAGAAAAAGAAAGAAAACAACGAGTCCTCCATTCACGGTTAATCCCAACCAAAGTTATGCCCAGTCATCTGGTAGAACTTCATGTTGAAAGGCCTGTAGAAGTCTCTAAGTCTCTGCACGACCTCAGGGTCAATGTTTGGATGGGTCCGCCCTTTGGTTTTACCCAGGCAATGGGGCTTGCTGCTGCCCTCGGCCTTTTTGAGACAAGGGAAGCCCTTGGTCTGGTTGAAGTAGAAGTGTTTGTCTGTGATGATCCTCTTGAGCCCCAAGAAGTCCTGCACGCGGCCCAGCTCTCCGGCCGGGTCGCTGATCAGCCGCTCTCCGCTCACGAACAGGATCTGGCTCATGGGGAAGAACTGCAGCCAGTTGTCCAGGTGTTTGGCGTAGATGCCGATTTGAATGGCGCTCCACGAGGTGTCGATCAACCCTGTAGTCCTGTTTTTGAACGTCAGGCTCTCAAAAGTAGGAATGTCAGGCTTCTTGGACAGTGTCTGCGTGTAGTCAGAGATGGCTCGAGTGACGGGGTCCCGGACCACCACGATCAGTTTGGTGTCACGGGACATGGCGTAGATCCGGGCCGGAGCCTCGCGGGTCACAAAGTAGCTTGGTGTTTTCTCCATGGTGATCTGGCCCTCCAGGGTTTTAGGCATTAGGTCCCTATGGAGAAAGAGAGAGAAAGGAAAGGGGGTTAAGATGAAGGTCTAATGAAAACAAAACTTTGCATAGCGCAATCAAACAGATGGAGCATGTGGTGCTCCTCAATCAATGAGCCGATTCAAGGCCATGATTCTGGGTCAAATGTGATTAGCATCGGTTGCTAAACAAAACATGCATTCAAACGTCAGAGACGCATAAACCATGTTAAACGGCATGGCTGCTACTTAATAATAAAGGCTTTCTAATGTAATAGAGAAGCTTTGGAGAAGTGTTATTTGCTACTTTGTTTCCTAAAAATCATGCCTAGATCAACAGACATAGAGTCATACAGACTACTACATGAAATCATAATATGCATTTTGAATATTGAGTATTTGCTATTAGTATTATAATCACTGTTATTTATGTCTATTATTGAAGAGTTTGTTTTAGAAGGACCAATATTCAAGCATTAATGTTGAAAAATTTCTATATTTATTTATTTTAATATCCACATATATATCTGATTCTGAATCTGATTCCAATAGTGTTACAAAATATGACCTCAACAACGGTCTTATACTACTGACCACCCAGATCTAAACAATGACTTATAATTCAAAGAGACCGACACAAATGACCACACTTAGCAAAGGCCTTCAAAACATATGTGCATTCCACATGAAAGTTGTTCAGCCTTGTTTAAAGACAGCGATCTGCTTTTAAGGCAGTTACAGGGTGAAATGGATAGGGTACGTGCAGGACCACAATCAAGGGACATTTTTTAAATGAAAAGTGAACATGCATGTTAACGCCAAACAGGCTTGGGTTTCACAACCCCGTCCAATCAGGAAGAGTGGATTATAGTGGAAGAGGTGATAACAGAGGACTTTGATGGACACATGGGGGTATGGATCCTATTTCATTGGCACAAGCGCTCAGAAACTTTGACGTGTTAAAAAGTGCGGAAACACATCTGAAGAAAGTTTAGCTTCTGCTGATTGAAAATTTCAAGGCATAGAAGATGATATGTAATGAGAAATCAACCAAAGAAAATAACAGAACACCAAATTTAAGGGATGGAGATAAGTAAAGATAACAAAGTGTGAATTTCAGCCACGCTCAGACGTCAACAGACTCAGAATGAGCCTCCTTTGGGTATCGGTGTGCAAACAGATAAAGCTCTTGTTGGCCTGTTGTCTCTGGAGTATCGAGCCTTGTTGTTAGCACCAGGGCTAATTTACTGCCGCATTGTGAAGTGCGCTGTCAGCGTCTGGTGTAATCCTGCTTCTGCGTATTTACACCCTGCGGAAACGAGGCTACGAGCAATTCAAGAGTCTGCAAACAATTTGTTGAAGGATATCACACACACTTCAGTGGATCACAGTTTATTCTATCTCTCCAAACAGTCTTCAGTAAAAGCCTGACTATTTTTACCACTGGTGTTCACTAGTTAGAGGTGAGAACCCCTCAGCACCAGAGCAGAGAGAGGTGTTATCATAAACAAAACCCATGGAGAGTGTTTCAATGCGGACATAAATTTCAAAACTATATACCAGGTGCTGCTGTAGACCTAGATTTTTCCTGCATTCTGCTGTTTTTTTTTTTTTTTTTTTTTTTGCTGTACAGCAACTGCAAAGCTCTAACTCTCTGCACTAAAGGATTTTTCAAGATCACACAGCTGAAACTATGTGTGAAAAAATCCCCATTTTGCAATTGAAAATCAGGCAGTGGAGGATTCAGAAAGCGAGAACAGCCTAAGGCTGCAGGAGGTAACGTGTTGATTTATTTGATGGAAAACTGTTGGCAGATTTGTGTGGTTACATGGCTTCTCTAAAGAGCTGGCCACAGATCCAATTATGATAATATCAGTTTGATTACTGCTCTGTCAGAACGCTGGAGTGAGAGTTTGAGGGAAAGAACACAAGGGGAAAAAAAACTCATTAATCTCTGTGAAATGAAAACAGATTATGTTAGTGCCTTTTTATGCAGTGACGCACTCTCGCACCCTCATCTGCCTGGTTTAACTGTTTATCTCTAGTCTGGAAGAAATATAAAGGTGTTGGCTTACTAATATTTAGCCTCTTAGTGTGCAGGGGTTTAGGAAAAAAAAAAGTGTATTTACTAATTATTGCACAATAGACACAAACCAGCTGTATGTGTGCATGTGTGGTGCTAATGAGGTAATGCAGAGATAATGCAGGTTTTTCCTGTTAAATCAACCACCCACACCTACTGTGCTGGGGAGTAAAGAAACACACACACACACACACACACACACACACACACACACACACACACACGTATACATCCCTGTATATAAAGGATTAAAAGGGTGGACACATAAACAGGGTTATTTGGAGAACAAACAAACAAACAAAAAACATTTGAAAATGATTTTCCTTGAAGCTACCTCATAAATAAACTAATAAAACAAAATGGTACAAATAAAGTGCTGCACAAGCAAAGAATGCAATGACTGTGGCAACTTTATTATTTGAAAGGATACTATGGCAAAGTTACTGCTTTCCTTATTCAAACAGATTTAAAAAGAAAGCTGTATCATACACTTGGAAAATTATGAGCTGAAAAACAGGCTTTAATATGACTATATTTATATATAAACTAATATGAGGCAATAATAATTGTCTCAAAGTATCAAAACCAAGTAATTACATTTAAATCCATTTAATTTTAATGTCTGGCCACATGCAAAGTCAGAAACTTTTATTTTGAAATCGTGATGTACAATCAATCGCATACTTAGAAATATTTATAAGGTTTATAAATGATTTAAGGCAAAGGTTTATAAATGATTTACGTTACAACTCTAGTGAGATAACGCACAGTTTTCCCAAATGAACGTAAACTCACTGCATAAGCTGAGAAAGAGATTAGCCCCTTTCACACTTACAGTCTTTACTGGTAAATAAAAATCTTTTTCAAAACTACCGGTAAATTTGTTCTAGATAGACATCTTTGACCTTTGCGCCTTGCAGCTTTTTCAATGTGTCGCGCGCTCGAGACACAGCCGCTTTTTTTCCATTCCTCTGCTATTATGCGCATTTCGTGTTTATAAGAGCAAAAACATCTGATGGCTAGTAATGTTAGTTTGGTTGGGAGTGAAAACTGTGTTCCTCTCATACCATTGGTTGGGGCGAACTCATGAACTCGAACACGATATCAACAAGTTATTTTAAATGTAGGACTATCTTTTTTACGCTGCCAAACCCCACATGCCGGAGATCCGGCACAGTGCCGGAGAACTTTAAGCCCTGATAGATAGATCATAGACTTGCTTGCTGATGTGCACCTTGCAAAGTGACAAAACTACCAAGCTACAATGTTAAACAGTTGCCGCTATTAATGCTATTGGGGGTTTGGACCAAGAAAAGCGAGAGAAGAAAAAGTTACAAGACACAAAAAAAAAAACTTAAAAGCCTCCAACGATCCTCTCACCTCACTTCTTTTACTTTGGCAGAGGGCAAAAGAAAAGGGAGGGAGGGAGGAAAGGGGTTGAGGAAGACAAGTAGGCAAGCTCTCGGAAGAACAATAGCCTTTCTTGCCTGTTTTGATTTATGAGGTGCTTCTTTTTAGACATTCCGTCAGCAAACAGGCAAAGCTTTGACACCGGGGCCCTCTTTTTTCCCCTCTTTTCTTTGAAAACCGAGCATTGTCCTTCAATGATCTGAAAGAGCAAGGGCTGTGGAGAGGCCAGAGAGGAAAGGGGGAGGGTGACCATTGAAGGATGAGTGGAAAGCACTTCTCCAGCTCTCTCAGGGCTGGGCGAGAGGAGGCTGTGGAGAGCTCTTGAGCCGAACGTGTGCCTCAAGTGCCTCGCCGGTACACAGGCGCACGCTGCCACTGGAGCAGGTAAAGATACGCTGCATATTAATTATTAAAATGGGGATTAGAAAGTGGATATGAGTGCTCGAAATGATTCTACTGATAAAAAGGGTCACTCCTCTCAAATGATGAGGCAAGGTCAAAGTTTGCCCCTGCCTCTTGTGTTTTCTGTCGTAATTCATTCCTAGTACAATTCTGCCCATGACCTAATAGTCATAGCTGTCCTGGATCTACATTGGATGTGCATTTAGTGCATCTTGTTTAAGCTGCAGAGAACATCAGAAAGTTCGCTTTTTTTGCTTGTTTTTTTAACTCCAAAATAGGATCACAATGACCCCGAGGGGCATGATGAAAGGCTTTCTATCCAGTAGAGATAAATCAACAAAGGGAGAAAATGACAAACGAAAGCACACGAGAGAACAAAAGACACAGAAGGGAGTTTTTATAACAATGTTTTCGTCTTCTGTCGTATTTGGTTTGTTAAGAAGAGCCTGTTTTGCTTAAGATAGACACAGCAGACCCCCAAAGAGCCCCCAAGCTTGCTTTATCTATGATCTCATTGCTTTCAAGTGACAAGGATTATAGTATAACTGTCTTGCAACTTCAGCATTATGGTGGTTATATTCAGGCCAGCATTTTTGTTTGTTTGCTGTGCGTATTTCTTTTGTGTACGCAAACTGATTGGGACTATAAGCATGTTTTATATCTACCGCTTTAAAGTCTTGGAGGGATCAGAGAAACACAAGCATACCTGGACTTTGGTTCTGAAGAGCAAGTCAAAACAGATACAGTGTGTGTGTGTGTGTGTGTGTGTGTGTGCTGTGTGTCTTTGATAGACATCTAAGCATAAGAACTCACTGCTACTACAGTAGCGGCAAGTTGAAGAGCTGTTTGAGTAAGCTGCAGTGCAATAAAGCCTCAGCAGTCAAATAAACTTAAATTAATTGCCAATGAGTTTAACAGCTCAGCTGCTTGGGCTTGGTACGCTAGAAAGATAAAGAACAGAGCCGCAAAGCAGTTACAGTGATGTGAAATGGCAGTCCTTGTGCCAGAATGGTAGTCTGAGAGTTTGCCTGTGCATGAGAGTGAAAGTGCGTCATAATCATTAAGGGTTAGTTCACTCAAAAATTAATTTGTTGTCATCCTTAATTCTCCCTAATTTTGTCCCAAAGCTATATATGACTTTCAGTAATATGTATATGTATATGTATATACGTGTGTGTGTGTGTGTGTGTGTGTGTGTGTGTGGTAATATATGATATGATAATACAATATGCCATATATAAAATAAAAATAACAAATTTGAATTTGAATTTGTGGTCAAAATATCTGAAACATCATGTGGGTGAGTAAATAAAAAAAAAAAAAAAGTTCTCTGCATCTGCAACTAGTGGTTCACACACTTCAGCCTTCAGCCAGTTTCATAATCAGACTATTGATTACAGTGTTCTAACCCCAGACTACCGGTGTCACGAGGATCAGAGCATTTGAGTGACACTTCACCCTACCAAAGGCTGCCACTCTTACCCCTAGCACTTTAGACTATCAGAAGTGGAGGATGGAAAAAAAACAGACGTGACATTCATCCATGAACAGACGATGGCTAACACTAGAAAAGAAACAGAGGGCTTGTTCAGGAGAAAGTCCGCTGCCACTTCATGAACGGGTGAGAGTGAGTTGATAAGCGACTGTCTCTCTCTGGGCTGAATCATTTTATGACTAAATTGTGTTTTTGACCTTTTTAAAGTTCTAGTTTGAAGCTTGACTTCAAGTGTCCACTTATTTACCGTGTCTGGAAAGCCTGCCGGGAAATATAGATTCTGTCTTCGACGGAGGCCGTGTGGCTACATCTGGTAAATCCAGGAACCTCCCAGGCCGCTCCATACAGACAATATTTTCTGCTCTTTGTCGTCATAGAGACCTGAGCTAGGCTGTAGTTTTGAAATACACCCCGCGGAGTCTGGAGCCTTGACATTATATTTAACCGCAGAGCAAAACTGCTGCCGTAAATCTATGGAGCAAAGCTGGATTTTATAGCACAAGCACCGAGAGAATGGTAATGGGGTGGCGAGGGGAGAAAAGAAAGAGAAAAATAGCGAGCGACAGAGCCAGGATGAGCATGTGTGCAGCAGCTTTAAGTTACCGCTGTATTTTGAGAGGTACGCAGCCACTTAGAGCCTTCTGACGGTTGGTTTCCTGAGTGAGAATTGCCAGAGATCTCCTCTTAACCTGCAAAGCTGAAGCCAAGACTGTAGATAGCACATGCATGAGTGTTTTATGAATATCCCAACTTCTAATGGCTATATTTTACCTTTTCCTCGCCTAACCTTTCTTGCTCCACGTCTAGCTCTTCCTCGGGTTTCTCCTCAGCCTCTGATCTTTGCCATGTAACTCTGACGTGAACATAAAGAGGTGTAAACGGCCGTCTCCGTCGGGCCCGTCTAAGGTGTTGGTGTGTCTAAGCTTCAGTTTCTGACATTCTCGCTGACGGATCTCGTCACTGGATCTGCATCCAACGGACAGAGAAAGCCTTTCTCACATGGAGCGACTGCTCTGATGGATAAATAATGAAAGAACGGGGAGGATTGCAGACACTTCTGACCTGCCTTTCTCCGAGAATAGACACACACTTTAGAGTCGTCTCTAAAGAGGGTTATACCTTAATGCTGATCTAGTTTCTCATTAAATTATTATGGCTGAGCTGGCAGCCAGGCTCAGACTTTCTGAAAACTACTTTATCGGTGTATTACGGGCTAAAAACATCTGCATGAAACTGTGAATGGTTGGCCCCTCAACATTAAAGAGAAACATTGAGTTGTTTAATCTGTATATTTTCTCTCTCAGAGCAGGGGGCTTTGGTTTTGGGATGAAGACTGGTCTGCTTTAGGGTATCAAGGGCAGAAAAATATATTTAGGTCTCCCTGTAGTGCTGTATATATAAAGACGTTGGACATAAAGTGAGTATCGTGAGAGAGGGTATCTACTCAGCAATCATACTGAGGTCTAGGCTTGACTTGTGCCAACCACAATTTCAGGCCCATTTTCTTTCTTCTTTCCTTTCTTTCTCTCGCTCTCAAACTCATTCGAAACCACAGCAGCCTCTGAGAAGGGCAGAACATGCATAAATCACCAAGACCTCGGGCTCTGTACGTTGCAATCTGCCCAGTCTCTGTTTCAGCTTTATTTGCTGCCATTCAACACCTACCAAAATCTCTTTAAAACAAGAGTGGGGTGTGTTTTCTGCTGTCCGAAGTGCACATTGAGTTACAGCCCTACGGTCGTGCCAGCTGAGTGGAATTACTGTGTGTTAGCGACAAGGCTGTGCAAGAAGAGGCTGCCATCAGCTCTGAATAAAAGATGGAGGGATGAGACAGGGTAATAAAGTGCACTTTTCTCTCACTCAGGCATGCATTTTACAGTGCTGTAGCATGTACTGAAGAGCCGTTTGTAGGACTGGCAGCTTTGACTCTATTGAAGCGGTGTCTGTGATATTAGAGTCATACCTAAGAGCATACAATGCCCTGTAAAAAGTGAGGTTTTGGACAAAATCAGCATAAATCATTATTTTGTACATAAACTACTTTGCATTGATAAAAGACAAAATATTTTATTAAAGTATAAATCTAGAACATACTAGAACAAAGATATTAGAACTATGTTTTGATGTTTGCTATAAAAGTGTGTTGACCCAAAAATGCTTAAAAACTAAATCTGGGTCATATTTAATCCAGTAGGCATTTAAAATCAGTATTGCTTGTCCTTGACAATTGCAAGCTACTTTATTAGCAACAAGAAATTATTTATGCTGATAGTAACCAAAATTGTGTTTTACCTGGGGTATTTCCAAACGTTTAGGTGGTAAAAGGAAAGGAAAGGAAAGGAATGGAAAGGAAAGGAAAGGAATGGAAAGGAAAGGAAAGGAAAGGAAAGGAAAGGAAAGGAAAGGAAAGGAAAGGAAAGGAAAGGAAAGGAAAGGAAAGGAAAGGAAAGGAAAGGAAAGGAAAGGAAAGGAAAGGGGGAAAAAATTGTTAGTTTGTTAGCACAACTCTATTTAAAAAAAAAAAAAAAGACTTCATTATAACAAATCGCCCAGCGCATATAATTATGTATCCTGTATTGAGTATTGACTGCCCCATGTTCACTCGCAGTAATTCCACAAACAATAGCCTTTCCATTGAATCTACTTGAGTTATTAGCAGTGATCAAGCCAGTACCCCAGTGTTTATCTTGCTCTTGCTAATCCGCAGTGATAAGCTTGTTTACTTTGGGTGTTTGTAGAGGGTGTTAACGGACTCAGTCCCACACTTCATTTACATTCCCACTGAGTGACACAACGAGTCTCTAGACTGTGAGCGGTTTTTAGTGTAACTAGACTTGATGAGGTTTTAACTTGTTTACTAAGGCTATTAGCAAAGCTACAAAGCCAAACAGTGTGCAGATTTGCCTTGAGTCTAAAGATTGCCTTGTATTTTTTTCCACATACAATTCATACTGTTTATATATACATCATTCATATATATATACAACTGATGTACACAAATTTAAATGTTTCAGTGACTCAATACGATTGACGCTGGGTCCTGCTGGCTTGTCAAAAAGATCATCTCATCAGACAGTAGAATACCTCATTAGATTGTAAAATTGGCAAGGAGACTTCAATCCAATTCAATTTTTCACTTTTCAAAGGCATCACACTCAAACACAAGAACACACATGCATGCACCTATTACATCCTGTTTTGCTTGGCACACAATCTGCTCCAGCTGAGGAGCTTTTGAAGACAGGTGAACTTTAAAGAGCTGGGAATTTCCTCCAAGTCTGTCAGCCGGTTACATCAGAGGCTTACAGCACAGCTGCATTACTTTGACGCTGTGGGTTAATGGTTTACAAATTCCTCCAGACTAGAATTCTTCATTGCTAACCCACAATTAGCTAAATTATGTGGTGATAGCTCCAGAGATGACAATTAAACTGCACGTATAAGACAAGAAGACTAACAAAAGCATACAGCTCTCTCCTAAGGCAACTCCGCGAACGTTTTTTTGGCCGATGGCCTAGCTACAGTCTGCTTTGGTATCTCAGTGCCAGTTGAAGACAATATAACTGGCGTGAAACACAAAGAGATCACTGTCAGACGCTTCTGCTGAATGTAATCAGCCGAGTGCGGATGTCACAGGTGTAATTTGATTTCAGGGGTTGCTATTTCAGCAGGCTTGTTGATGTATTGCGAGTACGATGACAAATGTTTTTGCTTTCCTTTCTCTCTGCTGTCCGTGTTCCAGAAAGCCTTACGGTCTCACAAGAAACAAGATCTGATGTCTTGGTGCCAAGAGGACAAGCCATTCAACCACATAATGCAGATTTGAAGAGACATTTGAGAAATGGGCTATGAAACCAAGAAAAAACAGTCAACTAATAACTTTTCATTTCATCTCAAGTCTTTTCATTCCTGATTCTGATATGACTTCAGCTAATGATATTCCTATTGGTTGCTGATGTAAAAACATACAGTACTATGGAATATTTATGCAATTATTTAAATTCTGACTGATATGTATAATTGTACTTATTTTCATGTTATGACTAATAACTAAAAAAAGGGCAATTTTAAAATTGCATTCTAAAACTAAAAAACGGTATCCCAGCATTATAATGTATATTGAAATTTGCTAAATATTTAAGTGTTATTAAATGTATTATAAATGATAATATAAATGAATGTGTATGTAAATGATTTAAGTGTATTAAATGTGTTATTAAACATTAAAAGCATTTTTTTTGTTAACAACTTATTAAATTTTCTTCTAGAAACAGTAGTAAAAAACAAAACACAACTGTGCAAATTTAGAACCCACCCCAACCCACAATAAAATCATTTTTAGAAAAGATGACAACATTAAAAGCTGAATGCCATAAATTTAGTTTCCACATTAGATCCATGTATACGAGATGTTTCGAGATAATGTCCAACAAATACACCATTCAGGTTCATCTGTCCATTGTGTGAGGAGGATTCCAACGGTTGACTAGCAATTTTTTTTGCTGCTGTGAGAGCAGCTAACAGTAAACATCTTTGTTAGTCGGACAAGGTGAAGTCCCAAAAGTCATTCATGAGAAAATGACGCAGAATCAAACATATCTCAGTACCCAACAAATATGAGACCAAAAAGGTGAGAGAGAGAGGCACTCCCAAAGAAACAATGCGAAAACGTGCCTAAAGATCATTACGAACAGAGATTACACTTAGGAGATGATGACATATTCAGAAAAAAAAAGTGTGATTCCTTTGGTTCAGATTTATCTAGGATATGCAACATTACATCATTCGTATCTGCACCCAATACAATTTCAAAATTCGAAAATTTTAAGAGATAGGTTGACAAAACAGAGAAAAAGTAGGGCCAGGAGTACAAGGGTCATAAACTGAAAGAAATACAATATTCTTATTCTCCACTATTGTTTTTATATGTGTTAGTCTACCGTCTGTATCACAACCTTTATCTAAAAGAGTCATATTTAAAGTCTTCCGCACCAATATTAGGACACCCTTGGTTTTAGTATCCGACGATGAGTGAGATACCACTTCATAAAACCCACCATTACACCTGCATATATCCTCCTCTTTCGAATGGGATTCTCGAACTAACACTATATCAATCCTTCTTCACAAAAAATCCAGAAAATCTGTACGTATATGAAGGCCATTTAGGCCATTAATATCACAACTCAGAATATTAAGGTCAGTCATAGGTATATAAGTTTGAAAATAAAACCAGTTGAGTCTACCATTAAACCACGCCCCACCCTTCCCGTCACTATATAAAAAAAAAAATAAAAAAAACATTCCCATGAACTATGGCAGATCAAACTAAGAACAAACCTTGATTTGCCAGCACGCCTTAATATGATCCGTGGTGTCAACAAAAACCTGCACATTACTGAAGCATCAACATTGGCCCCAAAATCACATATTGACTAGGTAGTATCTCTATTTATGAAAAAAAAAGAAAGAGAAGGAATACAACTAAAATATAAATAAAATAACATCATAATCAGTAAGCGATACTGTATGCACAATGAAAGCTTCTAGTAACTATGAATTAAGAAGAACTATGAACAGTGAAAAACACAGTCACCTAACCATTCTCCGATTAGACAGCAAATGTCCAGCTGAAGCTCACTGAGAGTTGGTGGATGAATGGGATCTGAGAAAAACTCTTGCTTCTTCTGGGGAGTATAGCATTTTAGGTTCACCTTGATAGAGAATGACCTTCAGTGTTGCAGGATAAAGAAGAAAATTCTGGATGCCAGCTTCTCTCATTTCCTTCATAACTGGCGCAAATGCACTTCTTTTCGCAGTGACCGGGGAAAGATCTGGAAAGAACGACAGCATTGCTCCGTCGGATGTTTTCACCGGGGCGTGAAGTCTGGCGGCCCGCAGAATGAGCTCCCTGTCCGTGTACCGCAACAGTTTAAAGATGAAA
Source organism: Acrossocheilus fasciatus (assembly GCA_036784905.1). Lineage (NCBI taxonomy): Eukaryota > Metazoa > Chordata > Actinopteri > Cypriniformes > Cyprinidae > Acrossocheilus > Acrossocheilus fasciatus. The sequence continues at coordinate 24,544,713 of CM071949.1, read as the reverse complement.
ACCAGTGGTTTAGCGCGATCTGAGGAGAGCCTTGTGTACACGCGATGTGCTTGCTCCACTTCAGTCTTTTAGCCCGCCAGAGACGGGAGCCACGTCAGTAGCGATCTTTTCAAAAAGCCCATAGGGTCATCCTTTTCGAAACCTTCAGGCAATCTGACCAGACGCAGATTGTTGCGCCTGTTGCGATCCTGTAAGTCCACAACCTGTTGCTCGAGGGCGGCTACTCGCCTATTGTGATCTGCGACAACTTTCTTTTGTTCTCTCATCTCCCCTGTAAGAACATCCAATTTAGAGCATAGCGACTGAACAACTGACATGTGAGAAGAGAATTCGTTCTGCATCGCCGTCAACTCAGTTCTTAGAATGTCCTCAAAGTGTTTGCCATCTTGTCCACCATATCACTCACGGTCAGTAGCTTGGATTTCTTCTTAATCGGAGAAGCCTACAGTGACAACTCGTGCTGTTTCCGATTGTATGCCATCAGGGAAAGTATTAATGAATAAAACTTAAGATAAAACGAAAAAAAAAAAAAAACTGCAAAAACGGGCCAAATGTACAGAGCTCTACTCAAGTGCGACTAGGTTCATGAGCACATCACGTGACTTCAAATGTTAAAAGCATTTTTAAAGATTAACTTTGATGAAGGTAATCTAAACTTGAAAATGAGCATGCATTACTGACATATTAAAAATAGTGGCAGATAAACAATACAGTATCTATTTATTGTGCATCATTTAATGCAATAGAATAGAATAGAACATAGTAAATCTGTTCATTACTGACAATGTAGAAAAGTAAAATCCTCACTATAAAAAAAGATGACATACAGACTTGTCATATGTTTTAACTTATTTTCTAATAGCTCGTTCTTTTCCTAGAAGAGCACGAGAGAAAGAAAACAATGCAAAAAGCTAAAAAGAGAAAGTGTGAGGACAAAAGTGGTGACAGTTCCTGGGCTACAGAGAGACACTGGCTTTGTTGCCCTGGAGCTCAGCTCATGCTGTGCTCCTCTGGGCACATCAGCAGAGTGTGTGTGTGTTCCTTTAATTGTCTGCTCTTTTCTCGCTGAGGTTAATGGAAACCTCAGGGGGTCTCTACTTCTCAATGATCCTCTGCTTTTCACTTTCTTCACAGATAGACAGACAGACACACACACACAAACATTGTGCCTCTAAAAAAATAATCTGCAGTCAGCGGTTATATAGCATCACTTGAAGTTTCTTCTCACTGCTTCTGCTAATACTCCTCAGAGTGTCAAACTTTCAGAAAATGAGCTCTGATGATCACACACTTGGGAGGAGACAGACCTGGTAGGAGACATGGGCCAACAATTACCGGACCGCGTGCTGAAGCCCCCAGGCTCCTGTAAATGCTGTTTATTTAGCTACAATGAATGAGCATTTACTTGTTGAAGAAAGACAGCATTATTCTGACATCCGACATCCAAATTATCGCCTCGTTTAAAAAGAGCCCAATTCACTGCAAGCTCAGAGGGAGGGTCCGTACACAACAGGCCACTGAAATCAAATAATAGGTGGAAGGGGAAGGGTTTTATCTTGCATATTTCTCTTGTTGTAAACTGGCCAATCAACCAGAGATAGTATACTTAAAGGATTTTCCAATACTAGGAAGACAAAAGCTGAATGATCAGTTATAACTAATCCCTCATCTGCTATTTGTCATTGGTTGCATATGTTTGGTGTTTGAAGGCGTGTATGAGAGACAATATTCCAGTAGGAGGGTTAGAAACACGAGCGTTTGACATCAAGTTCCTGTCTGCCTTTATTTTATCCTCCAGCAGGAGGTTCCTGCTGAGGGCGGCCATGTTATTTTGCTTTTCTCTAGAGGAGACTGTAGTTTCTCAATGGCAGACCACCACAGTGGGCCTCTACTGTCCGCCTCTCCCCAGGCCATCCCTTTCACAATTAGCCGGTGGTAATTTGGCAAATGAAAGCCCCTTTCTCTAGACTAAGACCCTCCCTGCTTGGTCTACCCCACTGGTAAAACCATGCCAGCTCAAGTAGGGGCCCACTTTCTCTCTCTGACCAGTGTGCCCGGTTGGGGGTGGCCTTATGTGGGCAATGAGGCCTACGACAGCCCCGCCTCTGACGGGGGAACTAGAGCTCGATGTGGGGCCCAACTCTAATATGAGATACAAGGAGAGAAGACACGTACGAGAGGGTCTTTATATATGTTCTTCTATAACTACACATCATATTTGAGTCAAAATGGGAGGTTTAGCAGAAACACAAAGAGGAGATGGAAGAGAAGGTAAGATGGACAGAAATAGAAAAAAAAAAAATGTTTCACTTCTCGGAAGTGTGAGAGATGAGTTCCACGAGAGGAGAAAGCAGAAACGGAGCTGAGGTTGAACACAAAAGCAGAGTAATCCTTTGGTCTAAAGGATGCTGAGCAGTTTTGCCAACACTAAAGCATCATTTGGAGGCAGTCCTTTGAATGTCCTCAGTCAGCTCTGCTCAGGCTCTCAATAGAGGATGTCAACCTGCTGACTGCTGAATGGATGACCGGTCAAGGTTCAGATCCAGCTGAGTGGAGGAAGTCGATTCTACTATGAGACCGAAATGCTTTCATGGATGCTGCTCCTTAATCCTGACCTGGGATCAGTTTATAGATTCAGATTACTGTAATTACCAAAGTGACTGCAGACAAAGAAATTAAATCAAATAATAAATAATAATAATAATAATAATAATGAACCAATATTAATAATAAATTATTAAATAAAAACAAAAAATAAAATAAAAAGTTATGATATATTATATACACACGCACACACACAACATATTTACATTTAATTCCTAACAATTTTGTTGTTGTTAATAACTAATTGTGTGTGTTCAGGCAGGATGAGGGCTTGATCGGTCTCACCTGCAGTGCAGATGGTCTTTACAGAGGCAACGTTGCTCAACTGATTCACAGATAACCCGAGCCACAAAGACCTTTAACCCAACACCACACAGTGCCCGCCACAGCGTAAACTAATCAATACATGTAGTCCCACAGGGTCTAAGCTGGCTTGAGTCATTACTTTGTGCTTATCTGTGTGAGTGTGGGGGTGTAAGTTTCTTCTACAAAAGTCACCAACCATCATACCGCACACTTACACTGCAACAAAATAGTAGGGTAAAAACTGATTTTCCAATAAAAACAAGCTTCATTTTAGATGTTGATTCCTAATTCCTTTTAATCTTTTAATTTATGTCAGTGTGGCAAGAAAACACATTTTTCTCATGGGCTGCATGCAATAACATTAAAAAATAAAATAAAATAACAGTGTAATCTGATTCACAAACAAAGGACTCTTCTAAACTGATTATTTTCAGTGAATCAAAAACATACAGAGCAACCATTGTAGAGAACTGACTCTGATGAATCCTTCAACTGAATGCCCTGAATCCATCAGAGCAGTCACCAAATCAGTTAGTTTCACTGATTAATATTTCAATAAATTACTAAAAATAATAAAGCAATATAATATAATATAATATAATATGCTCTGATGTTCATTTTTAAACTAATATTTTTGTAATGTACCAAATTAGTAGCTTCCCTGTATAATTTAAAACATTAGTTAAAATAGTAAAATAAGTAGAATGGACAATAAGACGACAAAATATGCTCAAATGAATCAAAATAAATCTAATCATATTGAGAGCTTGCGAATCTAAATTTGTATGGAGTACCCAACCCTTGCAGTCAACTACAGCTCACTGTTTACCAAGACACCCCGTAGGCACAGCCAAACTTCAGTTTGATCTCACCCGGTACCACTTAGACAAGGTGGCCCCTGCTTTGTACAAGCAGGAAGGAGGGGGTCACTGGCCACAGCGTCCGTATGAGTCACCTACATGGTAGCGTGAACACCCCATGGAGTGTGGGTACAAAAGCAGAGGCATCCATCCAGAACTAGCCATTCCATGGATGGAAGTGCTCATCTGGACGAGGTGGCAGGGGGTCGCAGCCCTCCAAGCCCTTCAGAACTTTCAAGTGACATGCTTCCAAGAGAATTCCCGGGTCCGATAGCGGAACGGGATTTTCTGCGGAGCATTTCCCACTTACGGAACAATGCTCCACTTGTCCTTTTGTTGGCCTGCAGTTACAGACCGTGTTGCTTAATGGCTGCTATTCAGAAAACACACCCTTAATCTCAGGATGGACTCAGGGATTGCACACTAAAGAACTACATTTTGCTACTAGATACCTGACTTTCAAACATTCGCTGGAGAAAGATACACAGACGAAAAGTTACCAGTTGAGTGTCTGATTACTGTAAGGGTGACTACCTACAAGGAGTCGTCGACTAAAAAAACTGCTCTGGTAGATTTGAAAATTATGTAATATTAAGTCAAACACAGCACCAGGGCCTCCACAATGTTTGCCGTTCCAGCTGGGACCCTGTCTGTCTGGGTGGGTGGGATTTTTGAGAAGCCAACTCAACTGCTTATTAAATCATCAGAGTCTCCGCAAAAAAGCAGCAAAACCAGCAGAGATTTTGCAAGGTCTCACAAATCAGAAAAGTAGTTGAAACTGAAAACTGCGAAAGGAGAATTGCCAAAGTTATTACTCAACAATTCAATCCACTACGACTTAAGCTATTCACTGTAATATCTCTTACAAATAAACTGGCAGTTGTTACAAACTTTACATTGACCAGACATTCTTGGGAGAAGATCATAACAAAATGTGAAGTGCCTGCAGATAATGTTTGAATGTCTATGAATCATACACCAGACTTACAGTATCTAAAACAGCCTGAACAGGTCTAACCAGTCCCGAGGAACAAAAGCTCATCTGCCATGTCTCTTTCTCTAGCTCTCTGTAGCACAGAAAGGTCTAATAAGGTCAATCACAACATTCTGATAAACAGAGTTAACACATCCACAGTAAAACACCTTATTAAAAATGTCTTGCATGCTTTCAATGCACTGGGATTATTTGAAAAATGCATGGTTTCTGCACTGTTAACTCTTTTCCATTACACAGCAAATCACTTCGCTGAATATGGGACACTCTTAAAACTCAAGACTTTGGCCATTTCACTTCTTTAAAAAGACAAGAAGAGACCGAACGGTCATGTGAGCACAGAGGGTTCACCTCAAGCACTCCGTCTGTCTGCACACACTTTCCAATACCATTTTAGACCAGGTCACACAGAGACGTTGGAGACAGAAAAGAGAGAAAAAAAAAGTAAAAGCAAAAGCAAAAGTAAAAAAAAAAAAAAAAAATCACAAGTCTGCATTTGTTTGTGCCCTGTATCTTCAACCCAAACAGCAGTGGCCAGATATAGAATTTCGCTATGGCATCGAATGTCCAACTCAAACCAGCTGCAATGGTATGTGAATCCTGTAAAACTTGAGACAGAAAACTTTCTCATAAGAGTGGAAAACAAGCATTATACCCTTCAACGCCCAGTGTTTTCATCTTCTGGATCGGTTGTTTACTCGACAGAGTTACTTTCAATCAACTATGTAACTTGGTAAAGGATCTGCTCTTCATTTGGAGCATTTTTTTTTAATTAGAAGGAAAAAATATAATAAAAAAGCATTTTAGAGGAAAACCCTGGTTTTACATCCCACATCCACTGACCAGACAACTACACTTTTTCCAGAAAGAAAAAAAAAAGGTTAATTTAAAAAAAAGACCTGCCCTTGTGATCTTTTCGCAAACATAATTTGTTTTGGCTCACTTTATGGTATAGCTGTAACAGAAATAATTAAAGTAACAATCAACACTTCTGACCACCTTATTTTCTCTTTGTTTTAAAAGATAGCGTAATCCATGTGATCAATTAATTCAATTTAGCAAATGAATGACATGTACGAATCTGAACAATTTTGGGACAATCTTGACTGATTTTGTTGGATCAGCCTAAATTTGCATTAGACTGAAGTGAGGCCCCGGCATTTAAATAATTAATCAAATAAATCTTTTTTCCTCTCAACATGCATGAATATAATTCCCTTTTCATCTAAGCTGGACTACCGAGCATTCACTACAACGCCCATTCTTTCACCCGTCCTGTTTTTTGTTATAGGGGCCCTGAAACGTCGCATATATTTAAAAGCACTGGGCTTTCACCCCCTCAAACCTTTGCAAATCCGTTTAGAGAGACAGGCGTGCAGTCCAGTACTGTTTTATCAACTTATTGAGTGTTTCTTTCCGCTCTGTGTCTGGGGTAAACAGAGACAGACTCTGGGGCAATAAATCCCCCTTTCTCTCTTCAGCTTCATTTTATACAAGCTATACATTTATTTCATTACATTTTACAGTAACACATTAATACAGTTAACAAATAGTTAATCAAAATGTCATCACATTTAAATAACAGCAACACAGGCCTATAAGTAGCCTAACTAAAAAAATCCTAAATCTAAAGTTGATTTGAAACAAATGTCTGGAGTTCTTACAGCGAGTGTAGGCTAATGAATTTATGAGCTCTCATACTGTGTTCTGGCACGTTAGAAGATAAAAATGAAACAGGCCAATTAGTAATGTCCAAAACACGCTCAAAAGAAACAGCTATGCGTAACTATAAATAGAATTTCAAACACAAGCCGAAAAGTTTAACATGGAATTTAACGGGTTGTAAAAACAACACAAAAAGAAAAAACACAGCTGCGCTGAGCTAAACTTGCATTCAAGACATTATAAACAAGTCTAGTACAATTCACAAGCTACTAATTTTATTGGTCCCATTATGTCAAATTACTTTCATGTATGATTTTTATTTTCCATTTAGGCTATTTCTCTAAACACTTGCGCACCGAAAATTAAGGTCAGTCTATTGAAATGCTCTCATTGTCATCCAACTTTAAAAATCCACAGTTAATAATGTCTGTCACTTCTACCCTTTTTTTTTTTTTTTTTGGTCAAAAGTGTAATGCAAAGTACCTCATTTAAATTAGTTAGGCATCAGCCGACTGAACTTTCCAATTTTAAAGGTTTACAGTTCATTTGCTCTAATTATGTTGCATCCGTATTTAAGAAAATTGTAGAGTAAAACTGAGGTCGTGGGCCAAAAAGGAAAAAAAAATAAAATAAAAAATAAATAAAAATGCAGAACTTATGTTTTAAAAGTTATAAAAGTGAGCGAAAAAGCAGAGGTCCGTTAACCTGCAATGATCAGTGTGTCCAACAGAGACCACTGCGTCATCTGCGGTCGGATACGAGTCACCTCTCTAGATATTACAGTCACAAAAAAATGTATTATTACCGACCTATTGTGTTTATTTGAATAATATCCGTCTGAATGAATGTGTATTTGAAGGACTGTGTTTAACATTTCAGCCCCGAGTCTAATAGTCTAGTTCCACAGTAGCAGGAACAGCGGAACCAAAGTAAATGTTTAAACTGGAATCAGAAAACTACCGCCACTGCAACTATGCGTTTCTAGATGACTGAATGCAAACCATACAGAACATGCCATTTACATAATAATAATTACATTTGATTGCCTAGAAAGGTTTGAGATCGAGCCAACGGGTACAATTACATAATGAATGACAGATACAACAAAAAAGGCCAATGCATGAGGGAAAACAAGGTTCACTCTTGAAAAAAAAAGATAAAAGGTGGCTATAAAATAGTGTTAATTTGGTTCACGTAATAAGAAATATAGCCTACGCAGCCGTCAAACAAACTAAAGCTCAGATAAATTATGAATTAAAAAGAGTAGCCTTGCTATATGAATTCAAAAGCCGTGTAGACTACGCTACTTTATAGGCTATTCTCCGTTTTCTCTCATTTGTGAATATATTGTAGGCGTGTTTCTTATTTTATAGAAATATTAAACAAGTTGTAGGATTCCATTCATTACAATTAAAGTTTAAATTTACATTTAATTTACGATCTTACAACTCTGAATTTTCTTTAGTAATTAAACTCAAAGTGGTCGTAAAAGGAAAACGAAGTTATTAGTTAGTCCATACGAATTAGCCTATACTAAGTAAATGTTGCAATTAAACTCAAGTTAAAATTTAGTCGGGATTAAATTTACAGCTCAAATCTCGTTGAAAAGAAAATGCCAACACCTTGTTAACACACACGCACACAACTTCTGAGGATCAAACAAATAAAACATGAAATTAAAATTAATTAAATAATGCATATTAATAAAAATACCAAAAGCTATTTTGGAAGGGGTAGGGTCAAAGTGTATTTATTATTATTTACTTCACCTTAGAATAATATAAGCGACTGGAAGTAGGCGTGTAAGTTAGAGTATTTATTATTAACGTTGTTACCTGTACCAGTCCAGTCCGTTGTCATAGTTACGGTCGAAGAAGTGCGGCTCGGCTCCGACCGCGCGAATATCTGGATGCACGCGCAGAAACTCCAGCAGCGCGCGCGTCCCGCCCTTTTTCACGCCGATGATGATCGCCTGAGGCATCTTCTTACTGCCCGAACCGTTGGAGAAACTTGACAGCGGAGAAACTCTCCTGCCGTCGTCCCACTCCTCAGCTCGGTCCGCGTCCGCTTCATCTTTAGAGAAGTCTCTGGGAGCTCTCCTGACCGCGGGCTCGTCATAATCTGACTCTACGTCCGTCCACGAGCTCTGCGGTCTGGACAGGAGCTTGGACATCATCAGGTCCGGCCGGCCACTCTCTGCCTCGGCATATTTCCCGAGGAAATCCGTCTCCTTCGCTCGGTTATTATTATTGTCCACAACTAAACTTGGTGGCATAGTGGCACAGTAGCCCACGCAGGAGTACAGCATGTAGACCCAGAGGAGCAGCATGATGAAGAGGAGCCCGAGTTTCTTCTTCACGGGACTGACAGAGAGTGCGTAAAAGTGGTGACAGAACAGGCTATATTCCATAAGCCCTGTGCATGCAGACCATCACACTCCAGCTGGACATATTGACAGGTAGGTACAGTTCTGTCCAGGTCCAGGTCGAATCCCTCCCTCAGGAGTCTTTAAAAGCCATTGGAGTCCACAATAAAATCCTCAGACGTGAAACAAACTAACCCAAAGTGAACGGGACATCTAGGAATGCGAGTTTAGTCAGCTGTTCTAGCTCATATCTGCGGGAGGAAACGAGAAAACTATCGAGACCGACCGGTGCACTTGATTCCCAGCCGCAGAAGCTCCTCCCGGCCGCATCCTCGAGTGTCTGAGCGCTTTCGAGAGAGTAGACCTTATACAGCGCTGATACGTGTGATTGACAGCAGCGCCAGCCTACCGCTGAGCGCTCATTTGAATAAAGGCGGGGCTGTTTAAAGACGCCTGCCAATCAGAGAGCAATACAGGCGGGGATTTCAGACAAGACACTTGGTCGCAGAGCCGATTAAACGCTCTTATTGGATAGAGAAACATTAGACCGGAATCCTTTTATTCCAGTTTTTGGGAGTTTCCAAAGTGTTACAAATTTTACGCAGCTGAACGGTTTAGAAAGGAATCAGGATTTGGAAAGTTCAGCAAAGTTCTCCTACAAACTATAAGCCTAGTATATTTATTTAATAAATCTTAGCATACACATATATTAGTCTAGAGGCGCATTTGCTTCTTGTAGCCTACACTCAAATTTTAAAAACCTAAACTAAATCAGTTTTAAAGTGTGATTATTCTTCTGGATTAAGCAAACGTAAAATGAAAACTGTTGATAATTATTTATTTATTATTATTATTATTATTAAGTGCTATGTTCATTTAGCTATTCAGAAGTCTGCAATAGCTGAAGAATCGGGGTATAAATATTCAGACGTCTTACACAAACGTGCAATGCAATAAGAAAATCTGCTAGTTTAGCCTATATTTAATCGCATTCATCTGTCAGAAAGTCAGAAGTTTAAAACTCACGATAAATCTTTATCTGCATAAAGACAAGTCAACTTGGCTAATGCAAGCAAGCAAGCAAAAAATAAATAGGCCTAAATAAATAGTCAACACGATATTTTACTAGATATTTTTTCAAATGAAAAAAAAAAGTCGCAAAATAGTTTTAAAAAGTCTATAAAAAGTTTTTCAAACATTTTTAATCTTTCGATCCATCAAGTGTTTTATGAAAACTTTAAATCACATAAAATAAACCGAATACAACTTCATTGAACTATCAAATTATTTTATCATATTATTATTTTTCTAATTTATTAGGTAGGCTATTTGCATCGTCTTTTTTTTTTTTTTTTTGGAGCCTAAACATATATTAGTTTAAGAGGTTCAATGAAATAAACTTTAAAACTATTTTTAATTCTGAAAGCTGTGCTTCGCTGCAGTAGATATTTTTCAGCATGCTGCTGACAGATTTTTTGTGCAGTTTTGAAAAACGAATCAAGCGGCGCTTCAGCTCGCTATTATAAACACGCAGCTTATTATTTCCACTGCCTTAAAGTGAAGAAGAGCGTTAGATGTTGGACTAAACGCAGCACTTTCCGTAGCCCCACACCCTATGACTAGTGAATTTCCATTACTTTTTCTCAGTTGTTCTTGATTACTGGATAACGACATTGTATAACATTTCTAGCTGATTAATTATTTCGAACATAAACAGAAACTAATAATTAGCTTATGAAAAATACGGGCCTCGAAATTACAGATTGTCCTGATATTTTCAGGTTTTATGTGACTTCGGGAAGCCTGCACTTTACACTTCACTTTCATGACAAACTATATATACAGAGAGAGAGGAGGGTAATAATAACTATAGCGTTGTTTATTAAAGTTTCTAAAAAAGTGTTAGTAACTTTATGAACTACACACTTCTACAAATTGAGTCAATATTTAAAATTTAGTTTGACTTTGAAACATCTTTTTGAATCAATCAAAGTCTAATTTATGATTTAGGGCCTGCGTGGACAATAATTCATTTAGAAGAAGTAAAGAAATATAATTATCAATATCTTCTCAGAAAAAATAAATAATATCTGGGTTTTTTTATGAATGGTGATATTCCATGAATGTAAGTGCCAACAAAATACTAAATAGAAACAGACAGAATTCTTAATTTTTATGGTCCAAAGCTTAAACAGTAGAGCATGCTGCTAGAATCACCAAGATCATGCATAGAACTATCTACACAATGTATTGTAAGTCGCTGGGTAAAAGTTTCTGCCTAAATGTGCATATCAGATGAAACAAATCACAAAAAGTCTAAGTTCCCTCCAAAACATACTGAACGATGAAAGAAAAGCAACATTTTCAAAAAGAGTACAGAACTTTTTGTTACAATGTATTATTTTTACATAATTATTGACTCTGGCACAGACCTTAGACTCTTCTGTCGCCTTTCACCACTATAACGCATGAACTAGACCACATTTCTGAGATTGATGTCACTGTGCGGGTTTAAAAATGAGTGACTCCCCTAAGGCAAATATATCTGTGCGAGTTTAAAGAAGTTTAGGGAATACTTTGCCCAAGAAACATTCGTCCACCCCATGACTGATTTCAAGCAAGTGGCGAGTAGGTATAAATCAGTTTCAAAAGCCTTGCGCTATACTGTTTTCCTTACACACTTCATGCCAGGAATACTTGATGCTCTGCTGCTCGACGTCTGCCAAAATTGTTTGTCATCCTGCCTAACATGCTTAAACGGCAGTTAAAGAGCATTTTAGAAAAATACTGTTTATAGCTGTCACTCAGCGTTAAGAGTTCCGAAAGATTTATTCTTAATTGTAATCGGTTTCGTTTATAAACTAAACCAAGTAAACATTTGCTTTAACAACCAAAAATGAAATCATCCTGCATTTCAGTGTAAGATTTCAAAGCATTTTGTTGCCTGTAAATGAAAAGAGAGGAGAAATCCACCTGTTGCTGTTGTAACAAATGAAAGTCTGGGAGGCTGTTAAAACTGTAATGAGAATCCAAGCTGGATGAGAAAAACCACAGAGAGCCAAAGATCATTATGGGAAATGTGCTCACCTCCTCAGGGTTCACAGCTCATAATGAATGAACGCACTGTGAGAAACTCGCTCCGTGACACTCAGAGTCAAACAATATTTTTCCTGAGAAGAGGATTACTCCATTTATGATGCATTCGTCAAGCCTGACCTGATAAAGGAGGGGAAAAGGCACTTAAATGAGAAAAGCAAGCAATTTCCACATGCAGCACTTGTAAACTGATGCATACGACCACAGCAATACCCTATAAAAGAGTGCAGGACGTCCCATCCAATGCTCGTGTACTGGAAGGCCTGTGCGCTTTGTCCCACACAGGGTGTCCACCACGAAAAAACCTATAGAGCGGAAGCTGTAAAATCATGGTGGGAGAGTCGACGGACCCCAGGAGGGCTGGAACTGCTATTTAATCTATTGACATGTTGGGAACAGCTGTTTCGCTCTCTGTTTCTCCCCCTCCATCCCTTCACTGCCTCTCTGATGTGAAAAGGCACTGGCTGCATCCAGAGCAGATCTTTACGAGGGGAGGAATGCCTCGTCCTGTCGCCCTGACTAAAGCTCGCCATACAGTTTATGTGGGCATCTAATGGAGGTGCTGAGAGAAGTGGAACCATAGAGGACAACTGGGAAGGAAACAGCGGAGTGGTATCGAGTGTTGTAGCCGGACAGGTGCAGAGGTCGATACTTAGGAGATTATATGAGCTGATATCTTAGCCAAATGTGTCCAGAGGAGCCAGACATTATTTCCAGGCCTGTCTGGAGATGCAGTGTGGGATACTTTGATGGAACTCAAACACTGCTCGGTAAACTACCCGCCACACAAATATTATTGATATGGAAAATATTATACACATACAAACATACTTTATGCAATACCATTTTGTAGTACATGTAAGCTGGGCTATATAATCAAATTCCAAAAGTAAAGCACTTGTAATTAGAGTATATTACATTTTAAAAGGCTGCTAATCAGATTATATTACTTTTTATGGACTACATGATTACACATTATTTACAATGGCAGTAAATTATTCATAATTTGTGTTTTTTTTTGTTTTTTTTTTTCATTTCATTTCTAAATAAACCTAGCACTTATATACAGTTTTGGAAAGTCTGCTGTTATGTAACGTTTAATGCATTTCATAATGTTAGTACAGAATGTATTGCTTTTTTTTTGTTGTTGTTTGTTTGTTTTCTATGTGATAAAAGAGCTCAAAAGTAATCAAAGTATTAAAAAGTGATCAGTCATGGCATTATCTAATGTGTGTTACTAACTACACTTTTTGTCATGTAATCTGTAATGGACTACAATTTGTAAGCGATCTACCCTGCATGAGAGAGTGAGAGATGGGTTTATGGATATATGTCGATTATACATTTTTTTTAATTTAAGTAAATGCTGTTATTTTAAACTTACTATTCATTTTAAAAAATCATTTACAGTAATACATACATAGCAGTTGAAGTTATCAACTTTTACATTGATAATAAAGAATGTTTCTTGAGCACCAAATTATCCATATCAGAATTTATGAAGGACATTAAAGACTCAGAAAATGACATCACAAGAATAAATGACATTTTTAAATAAATGAAAATAGAAAAGTTACTTTAAATTGTAATATTTTTTACAGTATTTTTTTTAAAAAAAAATAAAGCATAATACCTTCAAAATTATATATATATATATATATATATATATATATATATATATAGAGAGAGAGAGAGAGAGAGAGAGAGAGAGAGAGAGAGAGAGAGAGAGAGAGAGAGAGAAGAGCTTTCCCATAAATTAATAATCAGAGTTAAATAATAAAATGAAGAAAATTAAAGCAAATGCGTTTCTACTGGCAGCATAAAAGTACATTGTGATATTCAATTGCATTTCCAAGATTTCAAATCAAAACTCAAACACAAGCTTGATCACAACATATTTTAATAAGAACTTCCATTGTTTTTGTGTCTTGCACAAATCATTGGTACAGTGAGGCTAGATGTGGGTAAACCGTGAAGGTGCTGAATGGAGCTGTTTGGAGAGAGCAAACAGTAACAAAGCATGGCTGCAGTCGGTGATATTTAGCACTGTTACATTCAATGAATCAACAGTCATTCAGTTCTGGGGAGTTCAAATGAGTTGACTGAGTTTATTTGACTAGTAAAGATCTTTGATGGAGCTAATACCCGAGGGCTCTCTAAAACGATCATCCTTTCAACATCTCAACTCAGAGGGACGGAGTTTCAAGCAGAATAAAGACTTCTGGGCCTGCAGTGAGACTCAGCGGTTTCTTTACTAAATCATTTATAGCCAAAATGAAATATTAACAGACTCAGAAAGTGAAAACTTGGAAAATGTCAATTAGCAAGTAATTAGATGAGAACAAACTTGGAAATTACTTGATAGGTGCATTAAAACAAACCGTTCTTCATTATCGGGCCTATATCGCATCCAAACAAAATATCCACAGTAATGGCATCGTTAATTGCAAATTCTAGGCAAAACGTTTTCTTGTCTTAATTTCAATGATCCACATAGACACAAATCAGTCTATGAGATTACAGACAACAGGGGGCTGCGTCAAATAAATATATAATCTATTTACACACACAGAGCATTGATTTGTGTACGTTACCTGAGTGAATTCAGGGATTTTTATACTGTTATTTTTCCCTGACGGAAACTTTTACAACAGTGGAAAGAGGTTATGACTTCCCTCTCCAAGGTACACAACTTTTGGTGTCTTTTTAGCTCCAAGATGATTCATTTTAGGGCTGATAGCAGTTATGTAGCCAGTATGAATATGGCAGGGGATTGAGTTTGCTCTACAGAGCCAGAGACGGCGTGCTGGGAGACACAGCTGCCTCGTCCTGCGGCACGCGGCTCTTCTTGCAGGTGAGGGCCAGCAGCAGCAGCATGGGCAGGTGCCAAAGACTACAGAAAAACAGCTTCCGGGCGTTCTGCCTGTCGCCATAGCGATAGAACCTGAAAGCCAGGTAGCTGATGTAAAGGTTAATGGGCAGAGAGACTAAGGGGAACGTCCAGGTGGTGACGTCCAGCACGGGGCCCAAGGCTGATAGGCCAATCAGGCCTACACTGTGGCGGAGGGCCACACGTTTACAAAGGCCGGGATGGGTGACGGACATCATTCGGTACCCACCACGCGAGTAGTCCTCTCTTAGATTCCAGCTTAGTGCATTAAAGTGAGGAAACTGCCAGGAGAACAGGAAACCTCCCAGTAAGAGTGCTCCTGGAGAGACAGAGAGAGGAAGAGAAGAAGTGAATAAACAAACAAGATCTCCCAGATCATTTAAACACCATCGGAAGTGCATGTGTGCAAGCAGGAAATGAGAGTGTGCAGAGTAACTACGATAGAACACTTGAAACACTTGTTCAATCACTGAAAAGACATCCGAGTTTCTTCACATCCTGCTGTGGAGGAAACAAACACTATTCTCCTGCGTTCAGAAGCTGGAAAAGTGGAAAGGTGACACCGCACAAACAGCGGCCCGTGCAGGGGTAGTGGAGCATGACGCAGCGCTGCCTTTGTGTATGTGATCTTAGAAAACACAGATCCTCTGGGAAACACCGCACAGGGTAACATAACAGAGACCTCAAACACTCAGGTCATCTTTTTATGCTTTGTGTGTTCTTGAACTTGCTTTAAGAAAACAGTCCAGTCCAGTCTACAAATATAAGAGCAGTGTGTGGTTGAGTGGTAATATGGACTTAATGTAATTCTGTCAGATTTAAAACACTTTTTATTCAGTTTGGTGTCACTATGTGAAGTAATTACAATAAATAAGCACAAAATTTTATAAATTAATTGGGAAAAAAAAGGAAATGATCAACATACTATATATAGTAGGGCCCTATGATTAACGCAATGCAGAAAAATTGTTAATACAAATTAAATGGACTGTATAACACAGAATGTCAAGGGAAATTGGCAAATGTGGGTGAATAAATCAAATGTAGAGCTGTACAGATGTATATTAATTTGATTACATTAAGAAAATTTGCTAAAACTAGGGTCAGACACATACAGAGTCAAAGGTCTTCACTAAAACATGCCCAAATAAATGGTTTGTTGATTAAAGATATGCTTTTTCACGTTATATATAATGTAAGTAATGTTTTAAATGCTATTCAGAAGTAATATTAACAATAATAATCATAATAATACAGATAATAATCATTTTTAAAGAAATATCACAAAGATTTAACTTTGTAAACTAATTGTAAACTGTTATACAGCACTTTAGAATTGTTCAAATTTTATGAATTCAATTTGTTCGACATCCTTTTCGATTATCACAATTTAAGTAAACTATTAAAACAGAATCGAGAAAAAATCAATTAAAATGGAAAACAGAATGTGTGAGAAAAAAAAAAACTGAATTGAATTTGGCAATAATAAAACTGATTTCAAAAGGCCCTAATACAATGAGGAGTGTTGGCAAGTTCTCAAGTTTATTAATGAAGTCAAACGTGTCAAGATTTTTATTAACTTTATTAGCTTTAAATTCACCTCTCTTTAGCACTTCCACAAAATATATTAAAGATGCAGTTTCTCAGCTAGATAGTTCTACTAAATAAACTGCAATATAAAATAAATAAAATATTGAATGAAGTCCTAGTTATTTTGATCCACTTCATGTTGTGACCTCACTCTAGATGGGGTCGTAACAATATTTAGGTTTGCACATCCTAATAAACATATGCTAGGAAAGGGCACTGAAACGACTGCTATAAAACACAGATGGAAGCTCTGGGGAAAAACATGTAAATATGCACACAAACACTTCAGTCTTTCGCTCCCGTGAAAACAGATCTCATGGCTGCCACAACAGTGCACTTTTAATAGTTTGAAAACAGGCCAAAGACCCCCTGCTGTCTTCCACAAACACTTGTTCTAAAAAACACAGGATGCTGGGTGTATATGTAACTACAACACTCATAAATGGACAGGGACCTCGGGTCTGGGAGAAGAGGCTGTGCCATATGGAACATGCACATCAAGTTTGACTTCTCTGGAACGGCTGCACAACCCTGAACTGTGAGATAAACCGTGATAGCACTGGAACAATCACAAAGAGGGCTTTTAAGACTAAGGACACATATCAGTGTGAGCCTGATAGGAAATTCCTGTTTGAAACACTAACACTCTTTGGCAACAGAAAAGATATCACATGATAACGTATATAATAACACTGGTAATATCATCCATGCCCACAGTGCCATATGTGGTGCTATGAGAAGAGCTTTACAGCTCTAGAGGTCAAAAAATGATGAATCTTTTAATATCTTTCCAAACGTTTATGAGTTGTTCTTATGAGGAAAGTTAATGCTATTCTTCTCCTTATAGTAAAAATCAAAGGATGGACAAAAATGCAGCTCCAAATTTTTTACATTTAGTCATTTAGTCATTTAGAAATGAGGAAAATAGAAGCAATCAAAACCAACAAAAGAACAATAAAATGCAAGTGCTATGATTTTCATTTAACATTTTTATCTGTTACAAAAAAGGCAAGAAGCATATTTTAATATATGAAAACATATCCTGCTGTTCAAATGTTTGGGGTCATTATGACTTTTATTTTGAAAAATAAAATAGTAATACTTTCATTCAACAAGGACATATTCAATTGATTGAAAGTGACAGTAAAAGACATTTATGTCACAAAAGATTTCTATTTCAAATAAATGCTGTTCTTTTTCACTTTCTATTCATCAAAAAATACTGAAAAAAATTGCATCGCAGTTTCATCAAAAATATTAAGCAGCACAACTAAGAAATTCTTCTTGTGCACCAAATCAGCATATTAGAATGATTTCTAAAGGATCATGTGACACTGAAGAATGGAGAAATGATGCTGAAAATTCAGCTTTACCATCACAGAAATAAAATCACATTTTTAAATATATTCAAATGAAAAATGGCTATTTTAAATTGTAAAAATATTTCACAATATTACGGTTTTTACAGAATTTTTGATCAAATAAATGCACACTTGGTGAGCATAAGAGACTTGTTTCAGAAACAAAAAAATCTTATAGACTCCAAACTTTTGAAATGGCTTCAAAAGTATTGAAATATAGCACAGAAGTCATATGGACCAGTTTTATGTGTTTTTTTTTTTGTTTGTCCTTTTAGCTGGTTACTACGGTGGCCGAGCTCAACGCGCTGCAAATAGAAAAAAACACCTGCAAATTAAGAAAACAACTTCATCAATTTGACAACACACGCGCTGCAAATGCTCACAACACAACCAAATAAAGAAAGGCACTGCAAATAAAATTATTTATTTGGTTGTGTTGTGAGCATTTGCAGCCCGTTTCTTTATTTGTTTGTGTTGTGAGCATTTGCACCACCTGTTGTCAAATTGATGAAGATGTTCCCTTGATTTGCTGGTGCTTTTTCTATTTGCATGTGTTTTCTGAAGTTGCAGCGCGCTGAGCTCTCTCGGCCACCGTAGGTTACTGTATACAGTATAAATGTATGGAAAAAGAGCAACATGAACGTTCTTAAAAACGTCTCATTTTGTGTTACACAGGAGAAAAACAAAAACTATATAGGTTTAGAACAACATGAGGGTGAGCAAATACTTTCATTTTTAGATGAATTATTTGAACAGGAGTAAATCAGTTTAATCAAAGTCATTCCAGCAGGAACTATAATCACTAGTGTGTGCTTGTAAGAGGAGTTTGTACCTGGATCGAGAGCACCGGTGGCTGCTGTCCAGCCCATTACAGGTGGGATGGCGCCCACCACGGCACCCGCCCAGGTGTTGGTGATGCTCAGGCGTTTCAGGGGAGTGTAGCAGCACGTGTACAGGAAGATGTTCAGGGCGCCCAGGAAGCCAGTCAGGGGATTTACACCCAGGGTCAACAGGGTCACACCTGGGATCCCACACGCCAGGGCGAATGACACGGCATGCAGAGGACTGAGAGAAACACAGAGATGGACAAATTCAGAACAACAAAATCATTTCCTATGTGCAGTTTAAAGGATCATACTTATACTGTTACTGAAGCCATTGTGTCAAATACAGGCAATTTATTTTTCAGGACCAAATAGACATTTAGGCATTGTTTTAGCAAAATAGAATTTGATCTGGTTTAAATTAGGCCACGGTTTTGTTGAATATCTTGCTTCACTTAGAAATACGGCAGATTACAAAGTAAAATGGCTTTTGGACAGCAGATCTAGTCGATTTCAGTATGATTTTTGTTTTCAGAGTACACTGAACTCTTATTTCAAAAGACAAAGAAATGGTTTTATTCATAATTCTTTAAAACAAACGAGTTTGTACTGGCCCAGAACACATACATAACGTTGCTTTACAAATCTGAAACCACCACCAAATGCGACAAACTTGTAAATCAAACCAAAAAATTCTATGCAACACATTGTGATGTATAAAAACACAAGAGTGGTCCAAAAGAGAAGCAGGAATAAAGCGCATACATAACATCAGTTTCTGAGATAAGCTTTAGTGTGGTTCTTTGAGTCACATCAAAACAAAGGCTTGTGGGTCTCTGCTATAGATTAAATCTCTCCTGGCCACAGACGCTATTCTCTGTGCTCTATTGGACAACCACTTCCTCTAAGGTTTATTAAAAGCAGTCAGTTGCAATCCTGCAGAGGCGTCTGGTTCAAATTCACAGCTAACTGCTCCATAAATTAGAGGAGTATTGAGACAGAGACCAAAGCGGAGAGGAAAGGAGGGCAAATTTTCCGCCCAACAGCAGGAGATTCCATTTTAATGTTATTATCATTGTTATGGCTGTTTTATGTGGTGGAGGGGTTTAGAGTCTATATGAGTCCCATAAGTTAACGGGTGAGCTGTTTGAGGGATAAGGCTGACTAACTTTAGGAGCAAAGCCACTGGCATTTCCGACACTACATGAATAAATGCGTTATTCTAATGCACCACCAAAAAAAACAAAACAAAAAAACAATATTTCAATTTTATTAATTATTGAATTTATCTAGGGTTACAAAGGTTTTGTTCATCTGATGGGCCATATAAAACAAGCACTCTAAGTTGATCATTCAGATCTATCTGACGTCATGGTCTCATGTGGCGGATTTTCCCAGGAATCCAAAAAGAATCCCAAATGAAGCCAAAATCATGAGGTCAACGATGACTCTCAGTGGGAAATAAATCGGTTACATAGAATAGTTTACTTAAACTGTCATTATCAAGAGATTTCCATATATGTCTTAATGTAAAAATAGTAATACTACTATAAATTATAACTTTTATTTAAAAAAAAAAGCAATAATATTTTTTTCCATGTTTTAATTTGAAACATAAACCTCTGTTGTGCATCACATTGTTTGACAAAAATATAAATAAATACAATTGTTTTATTTCCATTAGCTTCCTTTACTTACAAGAAAAAATTAAATACCCAACACAGCATTTCTGGAAAAAATAAAATATAGCAAGCATTTTTTTTTCTTTTTTTAATTCTTAAACTATTAAAATGGAATCCAGAAAGTTAAAAAAGGAAAATATAGAATTTGGTTATTAATAATAATAATAATAATAATAATAATAATAATAATAATAATAACAACCTGAATGTGAGAAAAAATAATACATTTTTAATAGGGCCCTAAAATTCTTTTTTCTTTTTTTCAACTTTTAATAAATTGCAGTTAAATTGTTTAAGTTTCATGATTTCAATTAACTACACATGCCTTGTGATTAATAAAACTTAAAAAAGGAATCCAGAAAAATTAAAATGGAAAAAAAACAGAATTTGGAAAAAAATAAAATGGAATTTGGGAAAAAACTAAACTGATTTCATAGGGCCCTACCTGTGTCTGTGCCTTTATTTCAAATAAGCCTGATAATAATCCCCCCCAAAATATTTCATAGCTTCCACAAACTATTTTAAAATATACAGCAGCAATATATTAAAATATGAAAATATTTATAAATATTTTAAAAATATATTAAAATACATTTTAAATTGTAATATTTCACAATATTATCGTTTTACAGTAATTTTGTAATTTCACAATATTATTGTTTTTACAGCAATTTTTACAGAAAGATTTCTTACAAAAATCTCACAAACCCCAAACTACATGCACACAAAAATTAAAAACGAAGAAGCCATTGGATTAATAAACGTAAAAAAAGTACAAAAACTCCACACGGCGATCTTGAGAATGAAAGGTTTCACAGCAGTGAGATGCTCTCATGCTCATTCTCTGCCTTCAGGCTTACATCAGAAGAATGTGACAGTCACACGCACACAAACATCAAAGAGGATGTGTCATCTCAAGTCTGCGTAATAACATACTGACAGACACACGAGTGCATGTTCGGGCGTAAACAGGTTGAGTTAGGACACATCTAATGTGTGTAATGACACGTTTTGGTAGGTGACTCTACTGTTAGCATGCTGTGCATTTGTGTACAGGTCTTGAGTGTCTGCAATGGTGTCAGGTGAAGATTTGTAGTTGCGACGCTGATGAATTCCTCCTGTCATTGACAGTCTGGATCGGTGACGTATGGTAAACATTCAGGAGAGCAATTTAGTTGTTGGAGTGACAGAAATGGAGTGCATATGATAGCTGCCAAATCACATTCGTCTGCTTTCATATAAACGCTGCTCTTTAATCCACCTGCACAGACCTCCTACAGCGCGGCTGAATTAGTGCCGTGCTTCTGCGAGCTTAAATCACACAGTAATTAAGCAGCTCTGGGGGATGCTTCCAGAAGTTTGAAATAGAGCACCATTTATCTGCTCACCTCTTTATCTTCTGCTCCAAAACGGGATTTAGGCTGTGAGGAATGTTGCGTGTTTGAAAGGGAGTTAATTGCACAGCCATACGTTTTCCAAACGAAGATAACGCGTGACATGACAATGGCCAGAAAACATAGAGTGCGCATGCATTTCCACTCGACATCCTATCTTTCCTTTCACCACTCAGACTGTCACTATCAGAAATAATTGCATGGGGGAAAAAAAAAACAAAAACAATTTTTTAAATAAACATTAAAATGATTTTTGAATAGAATTTATCATCATTTCTGATCTTTTTGCACTCACTGTAGTTTATTGTTGCAGGTTAATTAATTTATTCAAATTTAAAAAGTCTAAAATATATAAAAATACTAAGCAATTTATTATTTACTATGATAAACCATTTATTTATTAAATACATTTGCACAAATATATTTTATTACTTAACACAAACAATCTAATCTGCCTCAGAAACGAGGCGGCTTATGATCCAATCATATCTTGATCAACAAGTCCAATTCTACATGTTTTTTTTTTTTAAATTGCAAATCCTACTATATACATAAAATTGTATATATACTTTAAACAATCCAGTGCATATACAAGTTTGAAACTGAACTGTTGGCCTTAACAGGTACCATAATATTAATTTTTGCAAAGTAAAATAAAAGGACACTTGGGTGTAGAACGAGCAGGAATGGGCTGAGATAGCTGACAGCAACATTACGAAACGTACACTCTTATGTTATCATCATCGCTCATGATGTCTTCATTTGTGAGTGTGTGTTTAATACACACACACAACAGCAGGACAAGCCCAGATGTTTGGTTTGGGCTGTTTGGATTAATGTGACTGCTTGAGTCATTTCTTAAACCCTCATGTCAACAGATCTGCCCCTTTTGTTTTTGGAAAGTGACCCTCGAGGGAGTGAGAGAGGGCAGGGGTCCCATTCAGTTAAATTCCACTAACACACTCAATTAGCAAAAAGTAATGGCTGTCAAATGTGTGGTGGTGTTAGGTATGGTATTGCACTCAAAAACCTATGTAAAGATGCCAGAGATGGATACAGAATGCTTCTTAACAGCTTAAATCAACTATTTTAGACAGAGCTATAGTGTAGGTGTTCCAGATTTTGCACTATGGTGCTTATGTGGGTAATGCAGGATTGAGCCCAGTCTGCAACATTCTTCAGAGTGCTGATGATGCATTTTGGTGCTTAAAGGAGTAGTTCACTTCCAGAATGAAAATTTCCAGACAATTTACTCACCCCCATGTCATCCAAGATGTTAAAGTCTTTCTTTCTTCAGTCGTAAAGACATTAAGTTTAAGGAAAGCATTTCAGGAATTTTCTCCATATAACGGACTTCTGTGGTGTCCACAGGTCCAAATTGCAGTTTCAATGCTGCTTCGAATGGCACTACACGATCCCAGCCGATGAATACGGGTCTTATATAGTGAAAAAAATCAGTCATTTTCTAAAAAAAAATTCAAATAAATATTTCTATACTTTTTAACCACAAATGCTTTCCTTGCACTAGCTCTGCGATGCGCATCCACGTCTTCACGCATTGCGTAATCACGTTGGAAAAAGTCACACATGGTTAGTTCTGGTTCAAAATGTAGAGCGAAAAACTCCATCTCATTTTCTCCTCCAACTTCAAAGTCCTCCAAAATCATTGTTTTACATATTTCGTGAAGGGCGTTTGACGTTTTTGCACGTTCGCTTTGCAAACATTGCGGCAGTGCTTCTTCCTACATCACACGTGCGTGATTATGTAATGTATGAGGTCGAGCTGGTGCAAGATGAGCATTTGTGGTTAAAAAGTTTATAATTTTTTTTTTATTTTTCGTGGAAAATGAACAACCGTTTCACTAGATAAGACCCTTATTCCTCAGCTGGGATCACGTAGAACCCTTTGAAGCTGCACTTTGAAGTCCACTATATGGAATGGAATCCTGGAATGTTTTCCTCAAAAACCTCAATTTTGATTTTGACTGAAGAAAGAAAGACATGAACATATTGGATGACACAGGGGTAATGAAATGGTCAGGAAATTTTCATTCTGGAAGTGAACTACTCCTTTAATTTTCATGACATCTAGGTTATGTGACTCTGGTGTAGTTTGTTTATAGCCTTCGTTTTGCTCATTACTTCTGACAATTGTATTCAGGCTTCAAAACTGATTAATGCTGCGCTCAGTTGTGAAAATTATCAATATGATAGACAAAATGTGAGAATCTAACCTTTGTTGGTCAATAATCCAAAAGCTGGTGGAAAAATCCTTTTGGTTTTTGTCATGGAACTAAAGGCGATGCTAACTTCCTAGAAAGTCATATATGAAAGAATATAGCATGCTAGTCTAACAGCATTGAATGCTAACACGCTTTCTTATAAGTTACAACTGTAAATGCCTTCACTTTAAAGCTCCCAAAGCTAAAACACAAATTACTCAACTTCACTAATCAACTGTTGGTGGATGACCATCCTGACCCATCTTTTGTCAGCAGTGGAGTGAGATGGGAAGAGCAGAGAGGTACACCTACACACACCTGGATCAGGTTACGCAGGACAGGTGCGCGAGCGGCTGGCCAGCGCTACAGATATTAGACAATGGCATATAGTTTCTGATACCGGCAGGCTCACCTATTCACAAACACCGGGCTACTTGAGAACAATGTAGAGAGTAAACGATGTGCATAATGAGGCTAAGGAAACCATTTTATTCTGCAATGGCTCTTTACACAGATCTAGGATGTGTTTCAAAACCAAGTGAGCTGCCTACCTAGACAACATTTTTGGACAAGTATACAATATATACAAGCATGTGTGAATCTACATACAATACCCAAAAATGCAGTCTAGGTTAGATGCTCACTAGGTTTTAAAACAGAGCCCAAGAGAGAATACAGGTTTTGAGGGATCTTACCTGATTTGTCCTCGAACCAGAGGCCTGTTTTTGGTACGATTCATGTTTGAGTCAAAGGGCACCTCAAAGTACTGCAGGGAGAAAGAATGATGAAAATTAATACACAAGGTACATTAACAGCCAAAAAAAAAAAAAAGTCACACAATGATAAATATCCCTGCATATCCCACTCTTTTCCATTCCAGAACCTTTCCAGTCTGAAATCAAACATTCTTTCATTCTAACAGACAGAACCAATATTTGTAGTCATATTTTTCACAGAAATATTTTTGTGATATGGTGAAAGGTACTGTAGCATTATGACAACACACATTTTATTATTTCTATTTGAAAACAATCCAAACTCGGAATGACCTCAAAATATAAATTATGCAACACATCAGGTCCAATACAGAAGGCAAAAAGAAAAAAGGTGTGTAAAATATCAATCTCACAGTTTTGAATCATAATACACTAAAGAATGAATCACAATATTGCATTTTGACTCAAATATACATCATATTTAATACATATTGACTTAGTATTACATAATATTACACTTTGTGAACTGAGATACGCATTTTCTAATGATTCTCTGCTTAATAGAAAGTTAAAAAGAGCATTTATTTGAAACAGAAATCTCGACAAAACGTCTTTACTGATCAAATTAATGCATCCTTGCTGAATAAAAGTAATAATTTCTTTAAAAATAAAATAAAATAAAATATTGCCCCAAGCCTTTGATATGGAATGGGTTAAATTAACTCACTTATTGAAGTATTTCAAAAATAGCAATTATACTATAAGTACCAGCACAGCTAATGATTGTTCATTGCATGCAAAAAACATCAAAGATAGACTCAGTTTCTCAGCGATTTGCTCTGAAACATCTGCTGAAGATATCCAACAAATGCATGAAATTCAAACCCTTAAATGGATCGATATGAATGCATGTGTTAGAGACAGAACGACAGAGGTTGCTTAGGTGCAACGGGGACGATTAAGGTATAAAAAAAAAAAAAGGTTTTTGTGTTTTATGGCCTTCTGCTGGGGAGTCTGCACAAAACTCACCTCGGGGAATCTACAATGTGAGACTAAAACACAAACACATGGGGCATTTAAAGCCAGGAACCAGTTATTCAAGTCTGTGAGAGACAGCACATGCACCTAATGAAGAAAACAGATAGCTCACTTTTCAGCTGAAGAATTTCAGGATCCATTTCTCCTAAAATATGACCTCCATAAAATAACTAATAAACAGATAATCCATTTCTCTTTTCCTCTCTTAATTTACTGTCCGTTTGACATCGGAAAAGAGTCCACGCTTAAAAATGCTCTCGTGGTAGGTAATACGTTTCACACAGACTACATTTATATTTTGCTAGATACCTCGGAGAACGGGACCGTACCACTGTGAAGGGGAACGAGGGGGAAATACATATTATCTGTGACGGTGCGTGTCTGTTTGGCATTTCTAAGAGTCCCCTCGAGTTTAAAGAAGAACCCTGCTAGTACTATTTGCTAACAAATGATAACATTCATCAATTACATGATCCTTCCCAGCATGCACTTTTACATAAGGGTAAGGACAAAAACAAAAGAACCTCATATTTAGACTAATGTGCAACAAACGGACAGGACAATAAAACATCTCAAGGAGGTAAAAAACGAGCTCTGTGACAAACGTGTCTAAAAGCTGTCACGGGAGATTGATGATTTTTCATTTTGTTTCAGCTATTTTTGGCAGCGTTTTCAAACTCAGACCAATGTCATCCAAAGTGATAAAGTAGCCTGATACAGTGCAGAGGAAGTTGAAGCCCAAAGTGTGTTATATAAAGTTGAGTGGAGGGTCTGCTGAATCTCAAATTTATTCTCTGGGCCGGCAGTGTTATTGCACTCGAGATCCTGGACGGGGCAGGGCACAGATGTGGCCGTAGCTGAGGCCCCTGCAGTTTTAGGGCCGAGGTGTTAATTCTATTTCCTGGGTCAGGAAGCGCGTCAGAGGGTCGCCGCGGAGAGAGAACCGGAGCGAATTTCTGCTGCTTGAATAGTCTCTGAAGTATCAGCCGGATGCTAACATGACCATTCCAGAGTGTATCTTGGCTACAACTGCTCATTTTAGACCTGTGAGATTTCAAAAGCCTTGTTAACCTGCAAAAGGACAAAGTTTACATTAAAAGACTCCCAACAGTAAATATATGGTCTTGGGCTGAAAACCAGATTTGGAGCGAGAATATGAATATGTAGACTGACAAATCAGTATTCTGCGCCACACTAAGAAAGGTGTTCTCAAGATGTTTTGGGGGCCTGTCAGAACCAGTTAGTTCTTGGGCATTGTCTTATTTCACAGTCTATCTTTATACACTTTTTTCCTCTGGTATATCATCTGGTTCATATCAACACCCCGAGACCCCTGCTACTTCTTCCTCTGCGTTTACTGCTGGTGAAGATCACGCTTTGAAAAAAGGAAAGAATGTGAAAGTGTAAATGAACAAGAAGTGTGTGCATGAGATTACAGGCTGTCAAATCTCCATATCTAAGGTCCTGTATAATCAGATTCTTTGTTTCTTCTGTGAATCTGTGCTTATCAGAATGTGTTGCCAATTCAACAATGAAAAGGCTCCATATTGTTATTATATAGAAGAGGGGGGGGGGGAAGACAGCATGACTAGCTCTTCAGAAGCACACGCACAGTATATACAACATGCACAAAAAAAAACGTTCAAACGTTTGGGGTTGGTAAGAATTTGCGATGCCTTTAAAAAAAGTCTCAAGGCTGCACTTGCATGTTCAAAAATATAGTAAAAACAGTAATATTGTGAAATATTTTACAATAAATCTCTTTCAAAAAATAAAACCATACTGAACATTTGGACAATACATAAAAAATAAAATAAATGCAAATTAAAATTGTTAAAAAACTACGCAAAAACTTATATAAATAAATAAAAGTGTGAGAGTATTTGCAGTGTCAGCATAGAGCAACCAATCAATGAGGTCAAAGAAGTGGGAATCAGAGGGGAAAAGGCAGAGGGTGTGAACTAATGTCAAATGAATGAAGTCTGAACCATTATTTCTGACTATGTGATCAGAGGCCTGCCAAATTCTGCTACTCGAATCTGAAAATGTCAAACAAGCCTTCAAGCAACAGGACATTTAAGTACACAGTGAGAGTGTCATTTACACTATAGACAGTATCATAGAAACCCTTTTAGTGTTTTCTTATCTTGCACCAATTCATAATATGAGTTTTTGCTGTCTACATAAAGGTATGTCCAAACTATTCACTAGGGATAGTCAAAATATTGAGTATTTGCTGCCAAGTAAAGTGATACAGCAAAGTTCCACTACATTTTGTGAGTGTATCAAGAAACCTCTAACTTTAAACCTCATTCCGTTCTTATCGACACCACAGAGTCTCAGTATATTTATAAAATTGCTAGATCAGCACAAGAGTGATACTGCCGAGTTCACTGTACTTGCAGTGACAGGGCTCTGGGTTCACTCACAGGGAAAAGCGCTGTGACTGCAGCAGCGTGACGGGACAAAGTGACAGGCACAGCAAACAAACGCTGCCTGGACTATGAGACCATACTAACTAACGCTGATGAGAAACTTACTATAACATTGACAGTGTTTACTGAACAGAAGTGCATCCGAGGGCAAACGCACTTACATAAACACGCAAACAAACACACAAAATTCAGGCTAAATATTCTCACGGAGAAAAACGCACGTGCATGGAGTCTGTGTAAACAGACATTTACAACACAGCTGCTGTATCTGAGAAAGACATCGGCGTTGATCAGTAGAAATGGGTGAAAGCAAACACCACCTGCTCAAACACCTACTCAGCAACTTTTTTCTTCCACCTCTGCAAACAAAAAGCACAATCCAAATTCTCAATCAACGCTGCGCACATTGTAAGTACATACATTCAGTGATAATTCCTCATGCTGTCAAAGACCAGGTGCAGAACCAGAGTTCAGGAGTTGAAGAGGTAATACTCCATCGATTTAACAAAATTACCTGGCAAATTTCTAAAGAACAGCAGCAGAAACCATCAGCTGCGAATCATCTCAAGCACTTATGAAAGAGAAATTCCTCTTAAGTGACAGCGGCTGCTGAATCACTGCGGTTCAAGTTCAACCTGAGCTACGTGAGTTTTTCTGGGACCCTGCGCTGTAGACCTGCAGAAACGGTTTGCCAGACTGCTATGCTCACCATGTAACAATTATATGAAAAAGCCTGCACTTCGGTTATGCTTTAAAAGTGCACGACTGGATCACGCTCCACAGAATTATAATTATGAATGTATATATGAATGTGATAAAATATGACTGTATATACGAACATTTTTGTGAAAATCAGTGAAGGAGAAAAAAAAAAAAAGTCAGTGGGCAAATAAATAAACTCCAGAAGGAATAATTCTTCTGCACTTGTGATTACAATTATTTGACAAGTCAGCTGCACATAGTCCGCTGCATCTTACCTTCCTGACACAACTGAAGAAACATTATAAACTAATGAAACCTGCAGACAGGCATGTACATGATGCTTTGGTGTCCTAGAAATCACAGCAGTACAGACTGACATCAACTCAATTTTTGCATTTATCTGAAGCAAAGAGAACAAATGCCTTCACTACTAAACTCTGAACAATGGCTTCAGTTCACAACTTTAGTACACGTGAATTATAATTTAAGGACAGATTTTCAGTTTGAGATCTTAGTCTGAGTTATTCAATTATTAGTGTTATTAACGAGTGCTAGAAAGGTTATATAAATTTAGAAGTAGGGGAAAAAAGCATGTAAATTCAATTTCCAAAACGGACTCGTTTGAGTCTAACATTGCCAGATATGGTGTTGATATATTGTGCATCCCCATTTTTTGAAGAGTGTGCACAGAATAAATGATCAGAATAAGACAAGAAACATTTATTAATCAAGTAAATTTAAATTTAAATTTAAAAATGACTTCAAATTTAGGATTGAACCAAAAAGTTGCTGAATGCACGCATCCTGATTAAATGGAGCTCATTTAAATTCAGATACTTCAGAGTCCATTTAGTCTAGGTTCATTCTGAGCACTATTTAATATCCCTACTCCCTGCTATCTCCATACAAAGCCACGATGCAGGTCCTTGTATCCCAGCCTGGTATCCGAGCTGTGATCATTTGGCCTCTCCAGCTTGGAGCAATGCAAGGATTCTGGCAGTAAGTCAGCTGGCACAGCGACAGGCTTGATTAATGGCCCGTGCAAAGCAGAGTTGAGTGCTAAACCGTCCACATGCTAATCAGCCAATTACGAATGTTCTGCTCTACACTAACGCCGCTGCCTCAGTGCAAATCAATGTATTTAGTTATCTTGCCAGCGGGCACCAGAGAAGATAGGGAGGCTGGGAATGCTTAGGGATGCTGTCCTGAAATAGTAAGGATAAAATAGCATACGGAAATCTGTGCATCATCAGTTTAACCGAACTATAAAGACTTGCGTTTTGGTCTTGTTAGCCACACACACACCCAGGAAAAGACAAAGGCGCCATGATCTCCCTTCTTTTTCCAAGGCATCTTGGTTTGGTTCCAGCACTACCATTAGCAGATGTTTTTGCAACGTTTGTTCCAGTTATTACGACAACATTAAAAGGTATTTCATGGCGATGACATAAGATGGATGAGCGCTGTCTAGGTCGGTTGGGAGTTGGAGATGGAGATGGAGGCTAAGCCGGTGGTTCGAGAAGCCGAGAAACTCCTGTGGGAAAGACGAGCTAGTTCATTATCTTTGGCCTGATGTCAGTTCACATAACCTAGATCATCACTAAGGTGAGCCTGTAGATCGCCGTCGTGATCCCACACCACAGCGCCTCCTGTGCTTCAAGTTACACAGAAAGAGTCCAAATGGCTGACAGTACTTGGTTGCGGCGAAGTAAAACAACTGTGATGGATTGAAAATTAAACAGTTTCATTATCGGTCATGTATTTTGTGTTACAACAAAAACAACAAGACCTCCCCGAAAAAAAATGAGGCAATTATAAGTTAATCAAGTCATTCACAAGCAAGCCAAAACAAACCTTTCTTCAAAAGATCTGGCACATATGGAACAATCAAAATAATAACCAGTCTAAAAATTTTAGTGATTTGGTGATTTGAGCAAGATTCGAGAGTTACACCATGTACTTCGTTCACAATGTTAAATGAAGAAACTTCTCTAAAGTAACAGACATGCGTAGGCATGTTTATGAAAAGAGCTTTCTACTAAGAACCCTCATTAATCATGAACCTGGTAATCAAAGCTCAGTTTAAGTCTCTGGCAAACGAAACAAAGACACATTTGTGTCACACAATTATTTTTGCCGAGGACGCAAACATACTATGTGCCAAAAGGCCTTGTTTCGCTTTGATAGGACGGGCCAGCCATACGTCTGCTTAACCTGTAAGACATGGGTTAAGATTAAACGTTGACATTCCCAGATTACCATTAAGCCTATGAAATGTTTGTGCAACGGGGTCGTTTAATATCAGCATCTGCGAGGACGTCAAGTAAGCATGTGTTTATGCAAGAGCGCATGAGTGTGTGTTTAGATTATATCTGGTGCCTCCAGCTGTGTGTGACAGCACAAGCCTCATGAGAAAAGCAGTCTTGTGCAAATGCACAACCCTAAAATGCTCACATACAAAGTGTTTACACACAGACCTACAGTTTATATCTTCACTGAGGTTGAACTCCATTCCCTACCACCCCAGTTCCATTGTGTTGAATTTGTCGCCATCAACATCGTGTGGCAAAAATGCACTTTTTCTCCAAACATTTCTGCCAACGGATGTCTAAGTTTACTTCCCGAGAGGCTGGTTCACTGAACTTTTAACATTCCACCTCAAAATAAGTGGACAAAGATGTGACATAAGGCAAAACATTCATCATTACGCCACCTCACAAACGGACATCTTTAAGAAGTGGTTTTCTTATCAAAACGTTCATGTCAGTACCCTCTCCATCTACATGATCCATGAAGCAAGCATGTCAGATTTTGAGCAGAAGTGTTTTTGGTGTGAGACAAATATTCAGGCATATCACGCAAAGCTTACACACATTCCTAGTGCCATTTCACCTATAGAAACCCTTTTCAATGTCTAATCTGTCTGTTATTCTTTATCAGTCGTTTGCGGTAAGCTCTTAGACATGTCTGGACACGGGTCAGAAGATCTGTTTTTTTTTTTTCCTACTGCAACTGCATCTATCTTTCTGTGAAACCACAGGCTGCAGTTAACACCGAGACCCCAAACGGTGTTTGCATTCCATAATTAGGACTCCTTTTCACATCCCTACACTGCCTGCAAGCCTTGGATAGGACACCAGGAAGGGTAGATGAAGGAATGAGTTGAAAAGCAAGAACTTCTATTGATTAGAATTGAACTAGAGTTTTAAACTTCTAAAATAATAAATAGCAATGGTATCCAATGAGGATGGCCAGATATTAAAATTATGGTAAAAAAACCAACAAATATCTGATATTAAAAATCTATCCTAATTAGTCTAAAATCCAACTAAATGAACTAAAAACAAAGATTTCAAATGCTAAAAGTGGATTAATGCTCGTATGAACCTTCCAAGTTATAACAACTATCCAAGACACACTGAATTTACTGGTTACACTATAATTTGCAGGGATAGTTTGACAGCTGAGCCATTCCAATCTGATTTAATGCATGTAGACATTGCAAGAAGACAAGAACACATTGAAGACCAAATAATGAGAGAAGAACATATGTATTCTGTCAAAACTGGTCTGCACCAAGTAAATATCCAAGAAACTGGAGGTCTAGGCATGGAAGATTGTCTGAAGGGCTCTAGGTCAACATACTTGGATTTGATCACCATCCTCTCCAGCATTAAAGTTGGTAATTACAAAGCAGACACTAATTGTGGTTTTTCAAACCCATATGACAGGGTGCCGAGCACCAGCATCCATGGAAACTAACCCTGTAATTAGCCCGAAGGCTTCTGACAGATGGGGCATGGATTGAGTTAAAGATGCAAGTCTTGTTTTAATGGGGGCCTCAGATTAACCCCTGTATTAAAAAAAAAAAAGAAAAGAAAAAAAGAAAAAAGGACCTCATCTCCTCTGACCAATTCTGAAACCATCAAGGAACCACTGGAGATGCGTTTGAATTATTCATGCCTGAAGAACAGTGCCATCCAAGCTAACAGATGGTTTTGAAGAGCTCGACTACGTGCAAAGAGTTTCTGTCAACCTCTGTCCGCTCTCGCTTCATGCCTTCGGCCCTCGAGACCCTTTCCGCTCTTCTTCTCGTACCTTAGTCAGGCTTGTCGAAAGCAATGTCAGGCTGTTAGCTCTGCTGTCAGGTCCTCTGAGTAAGTCGTCAACCATCTGTCGCCATTAAAAAAAGCAAAATGGTTCCTGTCAGAGTGAAAGCAGATTAGTGAGGACGGCAGAATAGCGTTTCACTATGGAACGATGAAAGGAAACGATACCAGCTACAGGACAGTGGACAGTGTGAATAAAAAAGCCAAGAAAAAATAGCAATGGTCAATTAGGCGTATGATAGAAAAACAGCTTCCAGATGCTTCGAGACATCATGTAGAGCAACAATGGATTCAAATCGGAAATGCTTAACTCTCCCACACGTTCTGAGGTTAGCCACCTTAGACGCATATTTTGGGACTCAATTAATAGGTCTAGTGGTTAAGGGACAGGAATTCATGCTCCATAAACCTCTAAAGCTCAACCACACACAGGATATGGCCAATCAGCAAATCATAAGCAGAACAGGCATCATAATCACACAGACTCAGGCCCCAAAAGAGACTGTTTCCGACGGTTAGCCAGTCGATGCTCATCAGAAATCTGAACTTTGATTCCAGCCTTGTAGCACTTGCATTTCCTGTAATCTGATGTAATGATCTGATATTCATCAAACAGGCTTTTTTTTTTTTTTTTCTGAGTGCACCAGTGTCATGAAATCAATGAGGAACATGTTGAAGAAATGCCAGTGGGAAGGTTCAGGAGATGTGAAGAAAAAGCACAGCACAGCCGATCCCCTAGATGGATGGAGATACAGAAATCGCTTTCATCACCTGCCTGTAATGAGAGCAGTGTCCTGAAACTAACGACAGCTGGCTGTTTAGTGCTTTTGTGTTCCCTGGATTAAGCGAAACAACAGATAAAAGACAGAAAACCCTTCAAAATGAACAAATAAAAGAAATGGCTCGACACTATAAAGCCTCTCGGCATTGGAAAGAAGAAAGCGGTGGAAGGATTTCAAAGAATTAAACTCAAAGAAACAGTTGCCAAATGAATTCTTAGATATAAAACATGAAAAATAAAAATACGGTAAAAAAAGACGTTAAGTTCATAAGTGCCATCTGTGAATAAGAAGAAAAAAGACGATAAATACAAGAACACCACGTTAACTTCAAATGAAAAACACAGGACACTGAAAATGCAACAGTCAATGTATCACACTATAGGGGGCGAATACATCTGCATTTGACATGTAGCTGGAAAAAAAACATTCACCAAACAGAGTAAGATGAAGTCGATCCTGCTCACTGTCATGCTTTAATCCTAAAGAAGCTTCATGAAGTCGCATATGCAAAGATCACAGGGAGGAATTAGCACATGCACAAGTTAGCTATACGAGCTGAAAAAAGAAAGCAGGAGATTAGAACATTCTAGAGGGGATTTCCTTTCAAATTTCTAGATAAGAGAACAGTCAAGTTACATGCACAGCCCACAAAGAACCTGTCTGAATTTAATAATAATAAAATTGAGAAAGAAATGTTTGCAAATGGGAAAACCTATTTTAAAGCTATAACAAAAGTTTGAAAAGGAGGAAGAGATGGAATAATTGCAAAAATATGGTGGCTGTAGGAACAAAAAAACGTTATTTTTAGTTAAAATAGTATTTTTGATAGCGACATCACACATAAAATAAAAACATTTGCTGAACCAGCCTGAAAAACATAATATTTATAAAACGATTGACAATTTGACATTTTAAATATGACATTTTCACATATTCAAGACTTCAGACTTTAAAACTCAGCAGTCTAATCATCTCTTTTATAACAATGAGTACGTATCTTTTAAGTTGATCAAGCTGCGTAGTAAATGCCTAGCTATCTGTGTGTACACTGAATGGGACATATTTTCTTCTATTAAAAAGTATTTTCCGTTAGCTAATAATGGTTTAGAATGGCATGTGAACAAACAGACCTTGACTCAGAGCTTGTCTGGAGTCACAAAGTATCACCACAAATACAGGTGCGTCATGCACTAAAACCACAGCCAATGGCTTCTTCCGCTAAAAATCACTACCACACCTTTTAAACCACTTACACAGACAGTAATCAACAATTACACCACTCAAGTCAGTCAAAAGTGACACGGTTTCATCAACAAATCACCTGCACAAAAACCAAAGTGAGCTTTAAGAGCAGATGTCAAGCTGGTGAGGAAGAATCATGCAGGTGGCTTTTGATCAATTCAAACCCTAAGAATGTGCATTTGCAATCTCTTAAAATAGGTTAAATGGATACACAGCCTTTAAAACTATTCAAATTCTGGATATTCCAATGGTTTGGCACCAAAAAGAAAAAGAAAATGGTCAAGATGATTAGCAGGAACAGCTACTCCTTTATGTTGAGAGCTACTATTACTCAAAAAGCTTGCTTTTGTAAAAGCATGCAAAATAACAAACCAGCAACTGTAATTGACAACAAAGTGTGCAATTATTACTAAACGCAAGTTGGGTGCATCCTTGGATTTCAAGAACAGAACCATTTTAAATAGCTCATCACAAAACAGCTCTTCAAAGTACTGATCCAGGAAGCGCCAGTTACTATAAAGCAAGAAAAATATTGCAAGTTCAATTTGGCATATAGCCATTCCACAACATATAAAAGATCCGTTTACCTATGGAAATATAAAGAAAAAAAAAAAAAAGCAAAGCTGTTCTGTTAAAAAAAAAAGCTGTCCCAGGTTTTGCTAATGGAGCAAGGTCCAATTTCAACAATATAACTCTGAAGATGCCTAGTCGTACTTACGATTTTGTGGCATTGGCAGCCAACTCTTGCAAGTTAAAATTAGCATTCAACACAAGCTTGTGAGTATGGTGCTAACAGGGCAGCTTTTGTTAATTAGTTATGCATCTCAGTACTAAACAAAGTGTTCCTATTGCTGTTGGCTGCTACCTTCATTCGGAAGCAAAGAAAAGTAGACTTCGTAAACACCTAGTTTTAAGCAGCTAACACTGGATAAGTCCTTTGAAATGGGCAGGCATTTCTTAATTGATACATGTTTTTAATGGACAAACCTATCACACCACTACTCAACACTAGCATACTGAAATCATATAAATGCTCCTGTGAGGTAAACAAGACAATGGCTGCTAAGATAACACATTATTCCTCAAATGACAGTAGTCACTACCCTTAATTTCAATTTCCTCCTATTTTTCGCTGCCCACTATTACATTAAATTATGGTGTTGTTTAGGTGCTCGGACCAGCATACAGGCTACAAATGAAATGCCTAATTTTTAAAATCATTTTGTTCTAAGAAAGAACATTGGGACCAAATGGAAATCACGAAAATAGCAGAAGCTAATTTGGACGCATCTAATACCTGCTCTTCTTGCAGGACACGAAGAAGAGTTTGTATACAGGCACAGATAGGTTTTCAATGGTTTTCAACATCCAAAACTTGTGAACCAGCAAACAAAGACTTTAGCATGAGATGCAGAGGGATTTGATGGTTGTATGATTTCTTATTTGATGCAATCTTTATACTGAAGACTGGAATACACTGCATAACTTTTGCACCAGATTTTCCCCCCAATTTACAGTCTGGAAGAGTCAACTGCCGAAAGTCAGAGCCAGTCTGCAGATTTTGGCCAATCTGAGTCGACGTATTTCAGCATCAGAATACAATTCCAACAAAAGCATGTCAAGCATGTTTGTGTTTGTGGCATTCAGAACAGCTTCAAAGTCTGATAGCATGTGATCCTCAATTGTTTAATGTATTATACAGAGTTTTTCTCTGTAGCCATTTACAAAGTCGGCAAGCGTATGATGCCTACAGTTTTACAGATCTGTTCAGAAGTTGTGTAGTTTATTCCAACCTTGAAATGTTATCACGACATACAGCATTCATGAGCTTTAACCTCACAAATGCATAACACAATATTC
Source organism: Acrossocheilus fasciatus (assembly GCA_036784905.1). Lineage (NCBI taxonomy): Eukaryota > Metazoa > Chordata > Actinopteri > Cypriniformes > Cyprinidae > Acrossocheilus > Acrossocheilus fasciatus. Next base: position 24,507,976 of record CM071949.1, on the reverse strand, counting down.
TGGTTGATCTAAGATGGCCAAAGCTCTCCTCAGTATGAAGAAGTGCATGATCCTAATGAACACAGTTGCCCAAGGAAACAGATATGCCTCCGCATTTGTGGCAATCCTAGTCAGCAAAGACTGCTTTGTGTGGGAGTTTCCCCAAAAATGTACTGAAATGCACTAAATGCTGATTAATTGGTCAACAAAGACCATGCAATAGCAGCAGCACCATGTCTAGACCTGTAACCTCTGCTAACATGAACATGAACCGCATGCCAAGCTCTCCTCTTGTGTTGATTTGTACTCTTCGGAAGAGGATTGTGGTAAATAAAAGGATGATAAAGTGATGAGAGCGGGGTGAGACATCTTGCGTGCGAGGGTGCTGGCGCTATGTGAAAACCCCTTTGATCAAACGCGCCGACGATGTACAGCTCCACCTGAAGGAGTGAATCCCTTGGGGAAGGTTTGTTGTCTTTCCTTTGTCAAGATCCCGTCTGGTTTTGACTCTACCTGTGTGGCTGGTGACATGTGAATTCAATGAAGCCTCACAGACATGCAAACAAATCTCACATGGGTGAATGCCTAAACCACAAACACCAAGGGCCACGAGAAAAGACAAACCACAAGAGCACCAGCGAACCCACACATGCTTGAAAGTCTGAATAAATATAAGGTAGCCCAAGGCTGAGCAAAAGCACCACAAATTGTCCATTGCTCAAGACAACAAAACCCACTATGACTAGCACTTCATCAGAATGCAAGACTAACCCTGTATAAATGTAACATGCTTGAAGGTGAAAGGCAATAGTTATTGCACAATACATACCAAAGGGAAAAAAAAATGTAGAGGATCATTTTTTAGCTTCACCACGACATTTGACTTTAAATAAGGTCAAGGGATATCAAAACTGACACTGGTAGAGCAGATTACCCTGTCCCAAAGAAGAACTGTGCTGTTCTGAAGGCCTCACCAAAATCATATAGCTGTGACATGGTATTCATTTGGCTTCTTATAAATGCAAAGTCGGCAACACCAAAGCTCCAAAAGTATCAAATAAATTTATTTTAAAAAATTTGCATAGTGTGTTACGTTTCGAGCACGCAGGCTCTTCATCAGACAAGTGAACAACACTGATATGCCTCTCTTTATACCTCCAGGTGATCAAAGGTCACATGACCCAACACAATATTACCATGATAATAATAATAATAATAATAATAATAATAATAATAATACCCCAACAAATAAACCAAAACAATAACATATCAGTCAAGAGAAAAAGAAAGAAATGAAAAACAGAACATATAAAACTAGGCAAAATAACGAAATGCAATTCTCAATCTACAATTCAACAGCATTAATTGATACCTGCCTACGTACATAAATTCAACTAGTACCATCAAAACCTTTATTAGAGCTGTAAAAAAAGCCATATAAATAGATTATTTCATATTTAAAGAAATGGACGAATATCAAAGTCCTCATTTAAACCTCTCGGGGACAACGTATCTAATGTAAAAATCCAAAAGGCCTCATGTTGTAAAAGTAATTTATTAATATCACCACCGCGCTGTGGACACTTGACTACCTCTGTTCCTATGTACTGAAGAGCGGAAACGGAGTGTCTCGAGTTTGCAAAATGCTGAGCTACTAGACTTTTTGGATTGCGATGTCTAATTGCACGCCGATGTTCAGAAATACAAATTTTCAAAGGTCTACTAGTCTTACCAACATTGCATAAGCCACAAGCCGTCTTGCACAAAATCATACCCTGAATTTTAAAGGTTTTCGCCGTATGAGGATGTGTAAAAGTCAATGTCTCTTAAATGTGAAATTACACTGTTGACAATTACCACATCTGTAATTACCACACGGTATTTTATCCAAGAAATGAGGAGCAGGTTTCAAATCGGATCTGACCAAGATATTTTGAAGATTTCGAAGATTCTTATACACTAAACGAGGTGGTTCATCAAAACACTTCTTGAGACCGGGATCACTCTCTACAATATGCCAATGTTTTGAAATGTTATCAATAAAACATTATTAAATGTCCTTCGAAACAGGCGAATATTGAATGTAACAATTAATCCAACGTTTAATTTTTTTTTTTTTTTTTAAACGAGACTCTCCTGTTGCGATACATCTTTAAAACGACTCATTACAGACTGGGCCCACTCTTCTCAATATGATCGTTTTCTCAATCTCTCCGATAAGATTTGTGATTGCTGTTGAAAATCAACATCTCTGCTACAAATACAGCGAATACGACTAAATTGTGAAATTGGTAAGGAGCTCTTTAATGACACAGGATGATAAGACTGTCCGTGCAAGATGGTATTATGATCAGTTGGTTTGTGATACAAAGTAGTTTCAATGCCCGATGCAGTACCGATTGCTTGCTCTTACATTCATTTGGCTTCTGCAAGACCTTTGAGCAACCCCTAACCCGAAAAGCACTTTCATCAAGCCACAATAAACAGACCGCAGTACACATGACATGCAATGTCGATATTGCCAAGGGCGTGATCTGTAACATTACATGTTATTTTATTCATGTGCTTCCAGGGGAGAGAAGTTATTCTTGGAAAGCAAAAGGGGTTTCTGCATGGTTAACATGGGTTATTTAGTGCCTCACAATAATGTATGGTGATGCATGACACATCAGCACCATTATATCGGTGAAAAAAAAAAAAAACGTTGTGATGCCCAAATTCACTTAGCATTTAAAATGTACTTAAAGTGGTTCAATTTTAATTAAATCTTTTATATATATATATTTTAAATTATATATTATAAATGTATAATAAAATAATTATGAAAATAAATATAATTAAACGATGAATACATTAATTAAATTAAATTATTAAACTATATATTAATATCAAAAATTTTATATTACTGGTACTGACTTGCAATATTGGAAATATCATGAAAATGAACATTTGCTTTTTGGAGAGAACTGTAATATCGATAGACCCTAATGAGTGTTTCTTCCCAGAATGCAAGACGTGCAAAGGTCAAAAATTATGTGCAACCTTCATAATCTTCATCAAATTGCAGTAAACCTTGCCATAAACAGCTTGGTTGCCAGAAAGCGATGGAATATCCCTAATATGCTTCTCTAATTTCAATATGCAAAAGAAAATGAAACCCAACCTAACTGGTGAACAAATTACAGTATCAAATTTCCTGTAACAAAACCATGTTTTGTGGCTGACATTTACTAGAACAATACCGCAGCTCAAGCAAGTGTGTTCATATGGCGCCTGAAGCGTAATATCCCATAGTGAAGAGTTTGACATAGATTGACACCCTGCGGATCGCCAATACCGGGGAAATTAACTATTAAACGCCAGCCTGTGTTTAAATATTCATTCTTATCCTGAACACCGTGAAATAGGCCAATGAACAGCCTGTGTGCCACCGTGCCATCTGATCAGAGATCGCCCACTGATTAAGAGTCTGTCTTTTCACGCCACCCTCCCCAACGGATTTCAAAGCTTACGGCAGAAATGAAAGCGGAGGTGACTCATCCCTATTGTTAAGGAAGGAGTGTTAAACAGGCTCTCAATTTAAGCATCTATTAAATGGAGGGATCACCTTGGTGTTAATTCCTTCCTCAGACACGTTTTCACCTCCGAAAAAGGTGGCCTCGCTTCGAGCGCTCATTCGTCGTGATGGCGAGAATGCACTTTCAAGGAGCTGGTCACATTGTACAGTGGAACTAATGTGATTACCGACGGGAATAAAAGATTCATAAATAATTGATATAGTACAGCATGAACCCCTAAGAGAACACCATGGGCAAACTTAACAGCATTTTTTGTGCATGCTAAGACTCCAAAATGTCAAAAACATTAAAAAGAACTGAACAGGCTAAAGAGCTGCTCAAGTGCCAGCCGGTCTTGCTTCAAGGATGCAATGGCAGTAAAACTACAGACCACAATGTCGTCATGCCAGTGGAATTTGCAACCCGTTTGAAAATGTATCCTCTGTCACTGCATCTCATGGGGCAACAGATAAAACTGCAGGATGGGGTGCTTCAAAACGAGACAGGCTGGAGTGATGTCTTAGGGGGCATCTGGTTACAACTTATGACTCCTCCAGAGGTTCTGCACTGCAGCGTGGGACCCCTAATGTGAAGAACGATGGTATAACAGGTCCTGAGGGACAGAAAGAGCTGTCAAGGATGCCAGAGCTTTAACAGACGGGTCCAGAAAGTCAAAACTTTAGACATGTGGCCCAAATTAAGATTCGAAAGATTCTGTCAGCTAATATTAGATTAGACTTCAACTAGAAGTGGTACTGTAGTAGGTATTAAATAAATATAATATAATAACACTATGATCCTAAAGTTTAGGGTCAGTTTTTTTTTTTTTTTTTTTTTTTTAAAAGAAATACCTTTATTCAGCAAGGATGCATTAAATTGATCAAAAGTGACCGTAAAGACATTTATAATACTACAAAAGATTGAAATTTCAAAACAATGCTGTTCTTCTGAACTTTCTATTCATCCAAGATTCCTGAAAAAGTGCACTACGATTTTCACAAAAATATTAAGCAGCTGTTTTCATCATTTATAAGAAGAAATGTATGTATGTATGCATGCATGTATGTATGTATGTATGTATGTATGTATGTATGTATGTATGCATGCATGCATGTATGTATGTATGTATGTATGTGTATATATATATATATATATATATATATATATATATATATATATATATATATATATATATATATATATATATATATATATATATATATATATATATATATATATATATATATATATATATATATATATATTTTTTCTTTTTTTCTTTTTTTTTTTTAAATGTGGAGCTACACCCTTAAACTATAAAAGGAATTACTGGGCAAGAGTTCACTGGCAACTAAACCCATACTGATATATAAGATGCGTTTCTGAGAGTGTAATTTCAATATGCAAAACAATTTTGAGACTACATCAATGTTAGATTTTAATGATAGTCATCAAAACATAAACAAAGCTGTTCATTCCTCTCAGAGATCAAGTTTTATGTTCCCATATTTCCCTCCAATTTTCTCTCTCGCTCTCACTCGGTTACAGTACATTGCTTCTGAAGCAGCCACCCTACGCATGCAAATATGGATTTTAAAAATGCATGGAAACTACAAGCAGGCGACAATCACCCTTCTGTCTATGTCACACAAGATTAAGGGCGAGATGACTGCAGTCAGAACAAGAAGCCTCGTGGGATAGCGGAGGCCTTCAGTTCCCGTATCTACAGGAAACCCAATGTGGAAAAACATTCTGTGCTGTCAGATATGGAGATGTGATTACTTGGCTTCCATGTGATGAGTCCTGTTCTTGTTGATCCGATGACGTTTAGTCGTTCCCCCAACCAGGACGTTTTTCTTTATAGACTAGGCATTAAAATTTCATAGCAGGCTTCATTAGAGAACAGTGAATCAGTCTGAATAGGTACAAAAACACAACGACAAGCCAATTTAAATCTTCTTTTTAAAAAAAATCAGAGAACTATTACAATTAGAATTATTACGGGAAGCAGAAACAAAGATGTAGAGCACTTGTACAAACCTGATCAAACGCAGAACACAACAGGAATTAATGTTTTCCAGAGCCATAAATTACTTCAAAGGGTGATTTGATATGCTGCTTCTCGAAGTCACGCTTTTAAATTTGCATTTGAATATCTCTCGAGAGCTCCTCATATGAAGTAGAAGGTGCAGAACCTCCTGAAGGTTTAGATCATTTTATATCAGCAATTCGGGAATTTCCAAGATCATTTCAACACGTAAACTCCAGAATTAACTATGAACATGTTCAAATGTTTTAGAGGTAATTAACATCACTGCAAAAAGGTCCAAAGCAACATTTAATCTACTGAGATGGGAGAAGATTAAATAATCAAGCATAATTACTCTCAGGTTTTATTCTTCTTAGATCTTAAACTTGTTCAAGAAAGAGATGAGATCATTAACAATCATTAATGTACAGTGTCCTCCTTCTGTTGGTCTAAGTATATACTTACATATTTTGGGTAAGAATTAAATTTCAACCAATAAACATGCACCCTAAAAATAATAGGGTGTAATAATCGTAATATAAAAATAGCAATAATAACAGAAAATATAAATATAGTCTTTAAGAAAATTGATAGTCTTTAAGAAAAGGTTTCTTAAGACTGTCTAGTTGACTAGTCTCTCAGACAACCCACCCACTAGTTGACAAAAAGATGTGATAAACAAGACAGGCAACAAAAGTGAGGTGAGGCATAGAGACGGGGTCAAGGAACTAGGTGTGTTTTGCTTCGGCTTGTCAGACGCTTGCCATCCTCTGACGACCCACCGCACACTCACACCCGTCTATCCCAACAGGAGATATGACACAAAACCACCCCTGAAATACCAGGACAGCGTTTACAGAAACAACACTGAGTTGACACCTCAAAAAAAAGGCAGTGGGAAAAATGTCCTTGTTGGAAAGAAGTATTTTCTTTGCTGTGGCCCCTTCACCCGACTGCTGATTTCTAACCTTTAGCTTGAGAAAAAAAGCCTCTTTGGACTCAATTATCAAATTAAGTGGAATTCAGAGTAAAGTTTTCATAGCAATCAACAAAACGGCCATGAAGCTCTACTTAGGCTGACCTCAAAGCTACATCATCACAACAGCAGATTAAGACATTACAGAGTGTGCTGGGTTAACAAATTCATCATAAACTGTGGATTGCGTAAAGCAACATTGTTTGAAAGGTGAAGTATGAAACTTCTGGAACATCAGTGGTAGAAAATAGAGTTGAAATTCGTTTGATCAGTCAATACAGCGACATTGACACCGCTAATGCCATTTGGGGAAGGAATGACTGCGTTTCTGTATATCAAACAGTATAAAGCTGGTGCTAGCAACAATAAATTTATGGGGTCAATTCCCAGATTAAAACACCTAGACTGCAATGCAAGTCATTTCAAATGAAAGTCTGTCATATATCAAGGTTTTTTTTGTTTTTTTTATATAATTAATACTTTACTTTTATTCAGCAAGTAAGCATTTACTTGATCAAAAGTGACAATCTAGACAATTTTACAAAATACTTTCTGAATTCTACTCAAAGATGGCTCTGGAAGGGAAAAAAAAAAAAAAAAAGTATCATGGTTTTTAACACTGATAAGAAGAAATGCTTCCTGACCAGCAAATTGTCATTTAAAGGGCCACTCCACTTTTTTTGGAAATAGGCTCATTCTCCAACTCCCTCAGAGTTAATAAGTTGAGTTTTACCGTTTTTGAATTAATTCAGCCGATCTCCGGATCTGGCGAGAGCACTTTTAGCATAGCTTAGCATAGATCATTGAATCCGATTAGACCAGTAGCATCGCGTTCAAAAATGGCCAAAGAGTTTCGATAGTTTTCCTATTTAAAACTCGACTCTTCTGTAGTTATATCGTGTACTAAGACCGGCGGAAAATGAAAAGTTACGATTTTCTAGTCCGATTTGGCTAGGAACTATACTCTCATTCCGGCGTAATAATCAAGGAACTTTGCTGCCGTAACATGGCCGCGGCAGGCGCAGTGATATTATGCAGCGCCTGAAAGTAGTCCCCAGCTATATTATAACTAGTTACCTAGCTGGGGACTACTTTCAGGCGCTGCGTAATATCACTGCGCCTGCCGCGGCCATGTTACGGCAGCAAAGTTCCTTGATTATTACGCCGCAATGAGAGTATAGTTCTTAATCATATCAGCCTAGAAAATCGCAACTTTTCATTTTCCGCCGGTCTTAGTACACGATATAACTACAGAAGAGTCGAGTTTTAAATAGGACAAATATCGAAACTCTTTGGCCATTTTTGAACGCGATGCTACTGGTCTAATCGGATTCAATGATCTATGCTAAGCTATGCTAAAAGTGCTATTGCCAGACCCGGAGATCGGCTGAATGGATTCAAAAACGGTAAAACTCAACTTATTAACTCTGGGGGAGTTGGAGAATGAGCCTATTTCCAAAAAAAAAGTGGAGTGTTCCTTTAACAATGATTTCTAAAGGATAATGTGACCAAAAAAAAAAAAAAAAAAAAAAAAACAGCTTTGCTATCACATGAATAAATCTATATTAAAAGAATAGAAAACAGTTATTTTAAAATGTGGTATTTCACAATATTACTTTTTTACTATATTTTTGATTAAATAAATGCAGCCTTGGTGAGTATAAGAGACTTCTTTTAAAAACATTTTACAAATTTTACCAACCCCAAACTTTAGAAAGGTAGTATTAAGGTAATTATAAAGGAACTGACTACCTGTCTGCCCATCCGCTGGAGAAACACTTCTAACATTTTTTTTTCAGAAAACATAAAACCTAGTTATTACTGCAATTCTGTTTAGTGCCACTAGTGGTGCAGAACTCACTGTACCTTTAAAAACATAAATGTATTGAAGGATCCAAATCCAAAAATCACAAAAGATGTAACTGTATGTGACATATAGAGATACAACTGAACATTGTGTCCCTTGGCGGAATGCAGTATCAACTTTGGCTGGCCATTGTTAGGGGATTCTGGGTTTTTACAGCATTCCTGACAGTTTCCAAACAAGGTTACACTGAAATAAGAAACCACAAAATTGCAATGTGACTTCAGGAAATACTCCAAGGAACCAAAGGCTAAAAGCTACAGCCACTGAATCCCAGGCCTGTCATTCTCATCTCAAAGTAAATCTCATCACAGTCACAAGGAAACACAAACGGAGACGAACTAGACTGGCTCCTGAGGTACCAAAAATCAACTGCTTGGCGTTTGATGTTCAATCCGCAGGCAGCAGAGCTTAAAGGGATCCACCTTACCTTTGATTTGTTTGTCGTATGTTTAGTGGACTCTACAAGTTTAAAAAGGATCATCTTTGATCATGGCAAACCGCACGGGGGTGGCAGGGATGTTTTATAATGGGGAAAAAAAAAAAAAAAAAAACTGGCACCACATCTAAGGACGTCATTCTTCTTTTATTTTCCTCTCTGGAGTTATAAAAACCCAGAGGATGAGTTAAGAGTGGAGATCAGTTACCGCCAGGTATGGGTGTGCCCAAGACCTGTCACATTACACAAGATGAGTCAGGACCAGAAGAATGAGATCAGAGAGTTACTACAATGACCACATGGCACGTGATTTGTGGCGGAGTTTTACCAGCTGCTCAGTTTTACTACAAAAACAACAAAAACAAAGCTGCTTTTCACTAAGACAGAACAGCGTTCATCACATAGATGGCACTCCGAATAAATGCAACACAATCAAAATGGCTTTCATTAGCCATGTGTAACGCAAAACTGTATCAGAAGGGTATATGCACCAGGAATTTGTCTTTGTACAAACTGCTAGCGGATACGATGACAATCACGTCACAGTTTCTGCATGCAGACAGAGCTCGAAGACTTCAAAAAGCGCTTGAGGCTTCAGGAACAAAGAGACAGACTGTACACAATATCTCTGTTATTCTGACGCACCGTATTTGCACAACGTAAACAAATCTGCCATCAGGTACCCAGTGTAATTTACATCCAACACTTGGATTTTAAACCACCCTTACAAATACAAAAATAAAGTCTGCATTACATTTATTTCTAGAGGCAGATGGTTTTTTCACAACAACTCCAAAGTGACATTTTACCACTCTTGCCTTTTAGATTAAAACTCATGATTTTGGTGGCGATCTGATTTACAGGATTTTTGCATTTGTTTTTTTTGGCCAATATGATTGTATAAAGGTGTCAGTTGGTAAACGCGTTGCGTTTTAATATATTTGACCCATAACAAGTAGACCGGAGAACTTTAAATATCTTTAAACGCAAGATTAACAATAAAACATTAATATAATCATGTTGAGTAAACTTTAAGAAAATGCAAAGTGGGATTCATCACAAACAAGACAAGAAAAGAAAATGTAATGATTTTTTTTTTTTTACAGTATTGTGTCTCTCATTTTTAACTGTTAATGTAATCTACACATGCAAAATAATAATATATAATGGATAAAATGCTCAAATGCTATTAACTTTGTTCTGTTATAATATAACGTCCACGTTCCAAAATAAAGAGAAAATAAATTAAATTAAATTCACGTAATAATCCAAAATTACATTGTGTGTCAATTTTTAGCAACAATTATTTGAAAATTCAGCAAAAAAACCCTGATATATATATATATATATATATATATATATATATATATATATATATATATATATATATATATATATATATATATATATATATATATATATATATATATATATATATACACACATTTACAGTCATATTACATATGATTTTCGTCATACCACAAACCCCTGCTGGCTACTATGACGCACTACTACGGCTGCAGTTAAATGTGTACACATCCACCACGCAAAACCAAGCTACAACTCTGAGTAGGAGGCGAGACAGAGGCCAGACACAGGCTCTTTCCATACTGTAACGTGTGGAGTGAAGACTCCGTGCAAATGCCAGCCGCTTGCCACAAGAAAGCCAACTCCACGGTCTATGGATTAAATGTCCTCTGAAGCCACAGAAAGCCTATTAGTCTCAGATTGAACCTTCAGAAACACTTGCAGAAGTCACAAGGCCATCTAGACAGTACAGAGCGAAGTAGACCAAAGTATGCATTAGAAATATCCAAGTTCCACTTAAATAATAAAACTACCATCTGATACCTGTTTTAACATGCTTTCTGGCATATAAAAGCACACGTGATTGATGAACCTGTTCTAAGTACTCCATCCCTCCTCACTGTTCCTGCTCAATTAGAACTTCAAAGACGGCACATCAAACGCAACAAATTTACAGAGCGCCCATCTGTCCGCCTTCACTCGTGCCGCATTCGACCGCTACCTCAGCCTCTTAGACCTTGTACCCATTTCATTGTTAAACGCACTTAAAGACCAGGTGAGCCCTGATTTTAACTTGCGCAAAGATGTCAATTATAGCAAATCAACCTTTTCTCCAGTTCTATAACTTCAAAAATGACTTGGAGAATGAGGTGGCTTCTTTGCAGTAAGATTTCTTTAAACCTTTCATGCCTATCCAAGTTTTCCCCCCATATTTTTAACTCATCAAATGTATGAATTACTAATTTAGCATCAATTGAAATGTGCACAGTCTGTTATTCAACAGCATTCTGACACCTTTTATTCATCAAAATATATATATTTTTTAATATATTTCATTTTATGCATTTTTTTTCCTTAAATGAATGCTAAAAATACTAAACAGTACAAATGTTTTCAAATTTATAATAATAAATGTTTCTTGAGGACCAAATCAGTATATTAAACAATTTCTGAATGATCACACAAAACAAGAAAAAAAAAAATCACCTCTTTCATCGCAGGTATAAATTACATTTTAACATTAAAACAGAACATAGTTATTTTAAACTCTAATAATATTTCAATTAGTGCTGTCAAACGATTAAAATCGCATCTAAATCGCATTCATACTAAAAGTCTGTTTACATAATGTGAATACTTTGTATATTTTTTATGTAAATATAAAATATAAGAAAAATATGTTATGTTTAAATATGAAATATATGTATGTATAATATAAAATAAGAATATGAATATATAAATGTATAAATGTAAATCTTTTCAAAATATATACTGTGTATGTGTGTATTTATATATACATAAATATACATAGTACACATACATATATAATGTAAACAAAAACTTTTTTTGAATGTGATTCATCGTTTGACAGCACTGAATTCAATATTTTATTGTATTTATGATCAAATAAATCAGGGAGCAGTGGATAAAATCTAGTCAGAAACATGGAAACCAAACACACACCTATGCCATGTAGGAATATCACAGAAAAAGGTTAGCAATCAATCAAGAAATGGCCTAATCAATCATGAAAAGGCATCTATGCCCAATCTGAGAAGCAAATATTTGCTTGTTTGTTTCTGCACCATCTAGGCTTCTGGTAAGAAAGGGCACCAGCATGTGACACAATAAGGTCGGGCAAAGAGAACAATGCAATGAGTAAGTGCACTGCAGAGACGCCACTAAAAAGGAAAAAGGTCCAAGTGTACGAATCTTCCTGTTAAAAACAGGTCATCAGGTGAACTCAGCCAATGGGGCTCGGCCAAGTGCTGTGATTGTGACCTTCAACAAATTACAGGCCACGGCTGGGTATTGGTCAAGAAGCCACAGGCGTTAAAATGAGTTGATGTAACAGTCTTCAATTTGGCTAATACTCTTGAGTCACGAAGAGCATTACTGCACAGAATGTATTCCGCTTGGAGCAGAAACCTGATTACGGATGGAGCAAAACAGAGCGTATGCAACGCGTGCCTCTCGCTCTCCGTTTCTTCTTATTCTAGCTTGGCAAATGCTTTCATCTGAAAAACATCAGAGCGGCACAGCTAATCTGGCCTAATGTATTTTTTAGATACACAGCAGGAGTGGAATGCAAAAGACTCTACAATTGGCTCACTTAAGCGCTGATTTCTTTTCTTTCTCTCTAAACTAACGACAAAGTGCACTGTAAGAGCCCATATCGAGTGCTTGTGTCCCGTGTTTGTGTAACACACAATGAAACTCTGCTGGGCATTGCGGGACTCACTGAAGTCAAGCCAACGCTGCAATGAGACTTCATCCATCTAGCTGTACACAAGCAAAACAATAGAAAAATCAACATACCGCCAAGTAGGCAATTACTCTGACTGGAATGCTTGTGCAGAGTCAAGGTTAAGTACCAAAACTAGCGGGTAATACATTTCTAACCATATACAACTGGATTTGTGTGGTCTGCCCTGGGCTTGCATCAACACATCTAGCCAAACTCTGGTCATCACATTTTTTAGATGTCAGATGTCTACTTTTGCAATCATGAATAATAAACCACAGTAAAAGCTACAATGCAAGTACATTTTTATTAGTGTGAAAGTAAAGGCCATTGCTAGTGTAATATTTAGACTACAAAAAAAAATAATATGTGTATATATATATATATATATATATATATATATATATATATATATATATATATATATATATATGTGTGTGTGTGTGTGTGTGTGTGTGTGTGTGTGTGTGTGTGTGTGTATTATATATATATATATATATATATATATATATATATATATATATATATATATATTTTAGTGCTGTCAATCGATTAAAAAAAAAAATTCGCATTAATCACAGTCATGGACTGTGATTAATCATGATTAATCGCTAATTTAAAATACTAGGATTTACCTGAAAATGTGTTAAAAAAAGAAATGCATGACAAACTAGTTTAAGGAAACAGAACCTTTCACACTTCCGCCAGGTATGAGACATAATCCTTATTAGACATATCCTTATACTGGCAATAAAACGTTTACCAAGCTACATCGCTTCAATCCCAGTATACATTTACCCAACTATTATCAAACTTATTTCTAAATAAATACAACAAAACATTGCGACCTTACGTGAAGTATTATGACAAAATATATTATGTAGAAGAATTGGACCTGTTGTGCAGCTGCATTAGAGCTAATATTAGCATCATGCTTCAATAAGACAATTTATGAAATTAATAGTACACTTTTACTCAGAACTCACTTCAAACCACCATCGAGTGTTTGTAATAACTTCCTTTTGTGATCACATGTGGAATTTGGTCGTTTACTGTTGTTAAAATATGCTATTCATAGCCTTTTATATCGCTGCACAAATTAGCATTTCAGATGTACACATTCTCGCAAGAAAATTACACACAAACCATATCTATTGTAATCGTGTGTTTATTATCTTATATAATCTATAGCAGCTGTTGTCATGTTTATTTCTGCTCTGTAAAAGCCTTAACATGTATGCTCTGCTGAAACTCACATTGTTTGTGATGTTACACAACCGCCTCTCCGTTCTATATAATACACATTATAGTAAAAGGATCTATTTTAATTTTTATTTGTCTATATACCCTTTAGGCGCTCACGGTACATTATAAAAGTAGCCCAAAAAACCGCAACCCACGGCTCTGTAATTTTTCACACGACTGTATTTTCAAAATAGCCCACTTGTGCCGTTACCCTGGCAACACTGGTTCGCTGGACCCTCATCACACAATGATAGATAACCTTCCCGTCATTGCAGCGCGGAAGAAGTTGGGGTCAAACCTTATCAAAGATTAATTTGCGTTAAAAAAATATTAACGCGTTAAATTTTTTTGATTAATTGCATGCGTTAACATTGACACCCCTAATATATATATATATATATATATATATATATATATATATAAATTCCATAAAATTCAGTAGATTGATTTCAGAAATTACTGATCCATTTTCAGAATTGGACTATCAGAGGCAGCACATTTTAAGGATGATAAAGCACATTTTACCTCAAAATTCTTATTACTATAATGTTTCTGTAACTGTCTAACTTATTTTTTTAAATGATGATTCATTGCAGCGTTATATTTTTTTAATTGTAGTAACAAACAATTAATCAAAACAAAAAAAGTTAATTTTATTATTTTAAAAATTAATACTACAATGTATAAAAGTATTTTTTAGAATAAATAAAATAATTAACTTTTTTGATTTAATTAACTGTTTTTGTTACTGTAATAACCAAAAAATAAAAATAACGCTGTAAATAATCACCATTAAAAAATAAGTCAGATAGTAACAGAAACGTTACAGTAATAAGAATCTGGAGGTAAAATGTGCTTTATCATCCTGAAGCAGGGAAATGATTATCCTAAAATTATTTCTGCAATACAAAAGAAAACTACATCTATAGAAATATCTAAAGGTACACAACATCAGACATGTACAGCTTTTAATATACACAAACACACATGTGCATGCAATGAAGTGATCTAACACTTGCTAGCTAGTTCCAGCTGGATGTCAGGTCACTTGGCTTCAAACGATGTGTTTGGTCCAGTCATGTTCTGCTGAGTGTGCAGTTATTTTATGAATGTGCATGGGGTGACTGACCTGATTGATGGAATTGGCTGTACATGAAGAGAGACCCGTTCCGACTGAAGCCATCAAAAAAGTGACAAGGTCAAAGGGCACTGGAGCCATGGCATAGCCAGCAGCTGCCGTAGTAACCACAAGAGCTTTGGACAATAAGAAAGAGCAAGGTTACAAAATAGCTTATTGATTTAGTTAAAACGGGAACTGCAGTTTCAACAAAAATGTAATGACAGAAGTAAATTGAAAATAACTAACAAATAAGTAAAGTGATAAGATTTAAAAAAAAAAATCATATTAAATACAATGCAGTTTTAACATCTTGTAAAAAATACATCAATTCAACAGCAACAAAAAAAGAAGAGCGTCTGTTACTCATCCACTAAATTAACTATTAAGACTCAATCGAAGAAGAGTCAGAAGAATGTTAGCTAGATGTCATCAGGTTATTAGACATCAATAAATGTTCTGCTATCATATCACTAAAAGTTGTCAGAAGTATAACTTCCAACATAATATGCAAGTTAACTATGCAGAACAAATAAGTGGAATGCTTAATCACATACAAAATTATTCTTTCGGAAAAAGCTAAAAAATTTAAAAGGATGAAAACTGTCTTAATGGGCGAAGACAACTATTTTTTAAACTAATTAGACGATTAACCATAAGAAAGCAATTAAACTTAATCATTAGTCAGTAGGGCTGTGCAATTAATCGCATGCAATCGTCATGCGCATCTCGTCAGTAAAGCCGGTTCTGTGATTAGTAGTAAATCTCCATCACATGCTTTCAGATGGAGTGGAATTTAATACACAGAGCCATAGATCACTGACAAGCTATGCAAAATTGCATTGATAATCGTATGCGATTAATTGCACAGCCCTATTAGTCAGTGTTTTTTTTTTTGTTTTTTTTTAAGCATCGCATTTAACTTTCCATGAACTTCATGATCAGCAGTTTAGCTTTTATTAATGCATAAGTAACTATGTATTGCTCAATTAAATGTATGTATCTTATACCGCAATATGACTTTGATTTATGCAAAATACATAAAACATATCATACCTGTTAATTTAAGTTTGGAGAGCCGTGCGTAAATCCCTGGTAAATCACTGTATTCAACCTTTAACTCCTTCCATTGCCGGGCCTCCAAGCGGGCTGCCCTAGCCGCTTCTGGTTCAACTGGGTCACATGGTGGCACCACAGTACCTGGTTCAGGCTTTAAGGCTGGGATCTGCTGAACCTGGCTGACCACCGAATCATCTCGATCGTCCAGCACAGAGGCAACATGCTCCTGCTTGGGTCTCGCTCTCTGGCAGAGACCGCTGCTGCTCTTCACATACTGTGGGAAGAAGGAAGAAATATGGCTATCACATTTGATGGATTTCAATTTAATCAGTTAATTCTGTTAAAATAGGAAGATACAGGGAATTTGAATATGCCTAATTTAATGTGCAATAATTTAAGGAATAATTTAGGAAAATAATATTACATAGAAACAGTATCCTCCTGCAAAAGTATTATAAGAGAGTTGGCTCAAAAAGACTAGATAATATTTATAAATATCTATAAATAGATCATTTTAGAGCTGAATTGTCCTGGTCAGTGTATTACTGGTTATGCATCCATAAAGGCAACACCTGACATCCTATACCTGTCTCTTCAAAAAGCAGAGATGCTGGAACGTGATCCATTCTGCTTGATTTTTCCTGTAGAGCTGAATCAGACTCCTGGCACTCATATGACTCCTAGCCGCATTTGCAATGAGCTTCTGCTGCACGCCGACACCAACCAAACCTTCAACAAGACAAGACATTAATTAATGCTGATCTTTATTTTTATTACTGCCACAATGAGAAATGTGAATTCAAAAGGTAGAAAAAACAGAAGGGGTACCACTATATGCAAAAAAAATAAAAGAGTTCTACCTGCTCATACCTGGTTTTTTACCTTTATATTTGTGTATAGCAACATAAAGTTTGGAGTAATTTTTTAAAGTGAGAAAAATTTGTTTTGGAGTCAGACCATGTAATGTTATGAATGTGAAACTTTCCTAATAGAAATAACAATTGCATAAGAAATGCTTTATCTTTATCAATTCAGAGGTTGTTGGAGTGCATTACTGTGTCAACTCCACTCAATTGACTAGATAGTTGACAACTTCACAGTGAAGTCATGCCAAATAACACATGGCATCATATCAAAACTGACACCTGCAACACTCGAGGATACAGTACAGCGGTTTTTCTAATATAAAGAATATTTGCAGAACAACCTCATAGACAGATAGACAGACAGACACACATAAGACTATATATACACATGATTATGCAACGGGCAATGTAAGTCAAATGATTTGTCGCAAGCAATATGCACAAAGCAGAGCAGAAATACTTATATATCTACGTCAGTGCATGTAGTTACGGGGATTCCTTTTAAAATAGGATCATGTCATGTAAACTGTGATGTTATTTTAAGGTCATGCTGCCGCAGTAGCGCTTCAGAGGCTAGGCTAACCGGCTAGCAAAATGCCAAAATACCACCACGGAACGAGCGAAAGCACACATATGCCTCATTAACATGATATAGTTATTAATACCATCACGTGGAAGGCATTTCCAGACTCCCGTCAGTCTACTACATGGTGTTTTGTACATGTTCCTCAAGCGAACGACCGGCTGCCGCTGAGTCCCCTTCACATGCTGCAGCGCGCCATCTTGACCTCGCTGTCGGAAGTGAAGTGTTTTTCCTGTGACGTGTGTCCTGCTGGAAGGCATGAGCACGCGCACGAAGCAAAGTGCAGTGTGAGCATTGAGTTACATGCATTTGACAATCCTAGAAAACTATCTTAAGTGTTATTAATAATAATAAAAAAAAATTAACCCAATTAAGTGAAAGATATAAATGACTGCTTTAAAAATAATAAATATGTGTTAGTCGTGTGAACAACAACAGTATGAGAATTATTAGCTATTTGCCAGCAGTTGTGGCCTTTTCTGATTTAATAGATTCTTGCTGTAATCCTTTTATAATTGTTATTGAAAAGTAACGATGAAAATGTCCAAAAGCTTTATTTTAGTCAAGACTGTACTGTATGTGTCTCAAATAACTTGAAAATTAAGGAAGCATTACTTTATGTACACTAATGTATACGCTAAAATACTAAATATACACTAAAATACAATACAATATTATGGATGGTCTATGGTTGGGCTACCAAGACCTGCAATGGTCTTCTATTATTGCATGTGTTGTATGTGATTCATAATTTCCTAATACCGATACAGCAGTTTGCAACATCTGATAACCCCATATAAAAAGAGATGATTCAGCCTACTTTGTAAAAGCAACAGAGATACTATTCATATTGTCTGTTAAAGATTTCCTAATAAGATCAATTTCCATTTTATCAGTAAATACACTCATGATCTTGAACATCTTCCTCCAGTATTAAAGGTCTGATGGTTGAAACCCGCCATCCAAACCCATTTCCCTGATTCATCTCATTCATTACAGCCTCTTCCTGGCCAGCCCTCCCACCCTCTCCTAGCAGATTACATGATCTAATCTCACCCCCCTATCCAGATGAAGCTCTGATGAATGTCAGCAATGCCCAGCGGTACGTTCTAACAGCCACAGATCATGAGCTCTATTCAGCTTCCCACAGACAGGAGTTGTGCAACAAGATGGGATTGCAGCTTTGACCCTGTGAACTTTTTTGAGAGTGGTTTGAATCGAGGCGCATATTATTGTGTTGGTAGGTTTTGTCTGACTTGAAATCACACTAGAAAATAATAAATGAGCCTGCAGCACTTTACAATAGTGCAGCTGATTTGTGTGTACATGTACTGCTTTTGTTGTTTTGTTTTTTGAATTGTAATCATATAATGTCGTACATGTGTGTACATACAATACATATCTTGACCTAATATGCTTAAATCAGTGCCCTAAAAAGTTGCACAATATGACACAATCATACCCAATCAGAACCAATTTGAGGTTTAATTTGTAGTTATTGGCAGGATTTTGGAATAATTAGATTTCACTATGGATTGGCTACAAAGTAGCCTAAATCATAACTAAACAACAGACAAAATGTCCTGCTGATTTGTATGGTTGTTTAGAATAAAAACTTACATACAGTGCTGCTTGAAAGTTTGTGAACCCTTTAGAATTTTCTATTTCACCATAAATATGACCCAAAACATCATCAGAAGTCCTGAAAGACAAAGAGAACCCAAATCAAACAAGTGAGAGAGCTACTGAGAAAATTTTCTATTGAGAAAAATGATCCAGTGTTACATATCTGTGTGTTGCAAAAGTATGTGAATCTCTTGGATTAGCAGTTAATTTAAAGGTGAAATTAGAGTCCATTTGTGCAGAGGTGTTTTCAGTCAGTGTGATGACTATCAAATGTCAGTGTGACCTGTTTTATTCAAAGACCAGAGATCTATCAAAGTCTGATCATGTCTGTGGAAGTGAATCATGTCAAGAACAAAGGAGATTACTGAGAACCTTGGAAAAAGAGTTGATGTTGCTCATCAGGCTAGAAAAGGTTACAAAACCATCTCTAAAGAGTTTGGACTCCACAAATCCACAGTCAGACAGATTGTGTACAAATGGAAGAAATTCAAGACCACTGTTACCTTCCCAAGAAGTGGTCGACCAATAAAGAGCACTCTAAAGCAGAACGTGTAACAGTCTGCGAGGTTGCAAAAGTTCCCAGGGTAATTTCTAAGCAACTAAAGGCCTTTCTCACATTGGCTAATGTTAATGTTCATGAGCCCACCATCAGGAGAACACTGAGCAACCATGGTGTGCATGGCAGAGTTGCAAGAAGAAAGCCACTGTTCTCCAAAAAGAAAATTGCTTGCTAAAGATCATGTGGACAAGCCAGAGAAGGAGAAAGTTTTAATGGATGGATGAAGCCAAAATAGAACTTATTTTGGTTTAAATGAGATGCTATTATGTTCGGAGAAAAGAACACACTGCATTCCAGCTTAAGAATCTTATCCCATCTGTGAAACGTGGTGGTGGTAGTATCATGGCTTGAGCCTGTTTTGCTGAATCTTGGCCAGAACAGCCTGCCATCATTGATGGAACAATGAATTCTGAATTATAGCAGCAAATTCTAAAAGAAAATGTCAGGACATCCGTTTAAGAACAGAGTATCAAGAGAACGTGGGTCATGCAGCAAGACAACAACTCTAAGCACACAATTCTACCAAAGAATGGTTAAAGAAGAACAAAGTTAATGTTTTGGAATGGAATGGAGTCAAAGTCCAGACCTTAATCCAATTAAAATGTTGTGGAAGGACCTAAGCAAGCAGTTCATATGAGGAAACTCATCAACATCACAGAGTTGAAGTGGTTCAGCACTAAGGAATGGGCTAAAACTCCTACATGTTATTGTGCAGGACTAATCAGCATTTACAAAAAACTTTACCTTCAGTTACTGCAGCAAAAGCGGGTCACACCAGATACTGAAAGCAAAGATTCACATACTTTTGCAACGCACAAATATGCAACACTGGATCATTTTTCTCAAGAAATAAATAAATGACAAAGAAAATATTTTTCTCTCACTTGTTTGATTTGGTTCTCTTTGTCTACTTTCAGGACTGTTCAGGATTGTGTATGTAATAATAATAATAATAATAATATATTTGATTTTTGTTATATATTAAATATAACACTAACAAAATTGAAAAATACAAAGTATATAAAAATGGGGGGGGGATCAGGACTGGTATGTCTTACATAATTAGATACATAGATACATAATCTAAAATATTCACTGCAGTAAGATATTAGTTTATAATAGTCTATTATAATTCAATTTAAAAAAAGCTTGTCAGCCTTTTTTATTATAAATGAAATAATAATAATAATAAACTATTAAAAAAAGATCAGATAAGAATCTTTGTGCTAAAGTTGTTTGACCTTTTCTGATGAAATACAGGAAAAATTCAGTGTCATTCAGTTGGAGTCACTGTTGTTTTGCTCAGCAATTTGCAGCAATTCATGTAATCTGATTCCCAAGAATAACATAATTTGCGTGCTTGTTGACAATGCATTGAATGGAAAAATGAGGATGAGAAAATAAGATCAGGAAATTGTTTGTTTATTATAATAGATGTCCATAGTGAACAATCTGATTGGACATTTGCAATTATCAGTGAGAAAAATTCTTCATTTATAAGAAGAGACTGCAGAATTTATGTAAAAACTAATATCATTTGCTTTATACATTCAATTCGAGTTGACTGTGCATTGTCTTCACAAAGACAATACGGTAAACATGTGGTGATGATTCTCACTGTGTCCTCAAGTGCCATTTGTAACCAAGGATGCTAATCAAGAATGCTCACACTCTTTGTTCTTCTAGACTTCTTCTAAGTGCTGCCCTCAGCCTTCAGAATAGACACCTACAATGACTATTGTCATATAGAGGTGTGTGATAATTGAATTAGATGCTCCATAGGGTAAAGACTATAGATATAGAGAGGTCATAAAGCTAGACATGCCTCCACATCCTGCTCGGCACAAGGTTTTCAGCTTTGACCAACCTGAGAGGCAGATGGCCTGGAGGGCTTCAGAACAATGCAGCCTGATTGGGTGGATCTGCTTAACACACGGCGCTTTTCAGAGCACACAGACAGAGGTCTCATCCACTGTGGTGGTCTTTCATCATGTCAGAATGTAGCATCTTGAGATAGACTGTAAGCATTCTTTCAGGGCAAGGAGAAAGAAAAGAAGACACATGAACAAAGAGACTGTGACTGAAATATACTGAGGGGTTTCTGTTGGGGTCACGCACTGATGGAAGAGATATGCGATATGATGTAATGCTAAAATAGCATTCAAAATTTTATTTATACAGTGATTTGTGTGTATGCTGGAGCAAATATAAATGCCTACAACTATTTGCATCAATTAGAATAACAATAACAGTTATGTAAACTCAGTTATAAAGTCAATTTTTTTTTTTTGGGGGGGGGGGGGGGGCTATTATGTTCTCAGAATTGCCAGTTTATATTGCACAATTATGACTTAACAATTCGCAATTGCATCTTATAAAGTCAAAATTGCGAGATATAAACTCGCAATTCTGAGAAAAAAGCAGGGTTGGCAGGTTTTCGCAACAAAAAACCCGCCCAATTGCTACTCAAAACTAACCCAAAACTAGCCCAATCGCATTTCGAAGGGGGTTCTCTGGTAAAAATTGCATTCCGGGGGGTAAAATACACATTTTTTGGTGGGGATCCTCCAGTAAACAACCCGTGGCAACAGTGTTAAAGTTGCCCAATTCCGCGGGAAAACCACAGACTTGACAACACTGGAAAAAAGTCTCAATTACTAGATATAAACTCACAATTCGGAGAAAAAGTAACAATTTTGAGATATAAACTAGCAATTATGAGGAAAAAAGTCAGAATTGTGAGTTTATATCTCAAAATTCTAACTTAACTCGCAAAAATAGTCATATGGGTTTAAAAGATTTGTGAACAATTACACAAACAATTTGTAAAAAAAAAACCCACCCCACCCCCCCGGGTTACTTAAAAATGTCAATTATGTAGCTTTGAACTAAACTCACTCTTTTTTTGTTAATCAGCACAGGACTTGGTATTTGTTAGTGCAACGGAATGGTGGCATGCTAAAACAATTGTGACAAACCCCGGGCCCCAGGTAGCGTAAGCCGAGCCCTAAAGGGCCATTGGAGGACCCTTAAAGAGTGGGAACCCATAACTTCCCAGCGCAAACTTGTCTGCACCCCTTTTTAACCAGTCAAAGTCATTTTTTATGATTGTTTACTTGTTGGGAACAGGAGACCGGGCAAAGCAGATGCAATGAAAAACACCCCAACTGTTCCCATAAACTGCTCATCCCAATAAGCAGCGGGTGCCATGACCTGTCATCACTCTTGCTCACCCATTCATGATTTACACACTCTGTGCCTGTGGGTTTAAAAACTCGCACTAATCCTTCAGGGATGGCCGTTTGAACCGCCGTGGAAGCTGCCCAAAGAGAGGGAGGATAAAACCGAAATCCAAGACAGACAGCCCCACAAAACTGCAAGCAGAAACAGATGCAGGGAAGCTCCTGTGTTTATAATTGATTTTCAAGGGCAGCGTCTTGTTGTCAGAGTTTGTCTAACAAGCTTTTGCCTGGCGCCCTGGTGCACGTCAACCACGGGGCGTCAGATACGCCGGCCCCTCCTTTCTTCACTCGGAATGGCACCATCCAGAAATACCAGGATCAGGCTGTGGAATGAGATTATTTCAAGAGATATTCTTGAAGTCTCATCTATAGATAAAAAGAGGGAGTGTTAAAAGGATAGTTAATCTAAAAATGAAATTTGCCATCATTTACTCACCTTCATGTGAATCCAAATTTGTATGGATTTTTTTTTTTTTTTTTTTTTTGTGCAAAACATAAAAAAGTATTTGTGATTTATTTATTTATTTCGATTGTCAATGGAACCAAAAACTTTTAAGATCCAAAAAAGGACACACACTGTTCATAAGCATCTTAAAGGCTACACAATTGCTTGATCAATAGTACAGTAAAAACTTCAGAAAACATTTAATAGTTATTTATTTTAATAAAAATTGTGATTGTGTGAAAAGTGTGAAACTGACTTGATTGGTATAGATATTGAAACCTTCACTCACTTTCAAATCAAACTATTGCTCATATTTAAGGTTTTTCTATACGTTCTTTGAATAATACTTTGATTTTATTTAAGAGTGATGAACATTCCAGACATATTTTTAGGGAAACACTTACATATATTGTGGAGCCACAGGTATTCCCAGCCCCTACGTCTTTGTCTCATGTGTTTACGTCCGAGCTCATGCTGTCTTTGTGAGACTCAAGGCCTAAGCCAGTAATTGGCCATGGATCATCAATCTTACAAAGCTTCCCAAAAGCTTTTCACCCAAACTTGTGAGAAGACGAATGAAAGTGAGTTGCCAGCAAGCAGGCCCTGGGTGGAGCGATCAAGCAAGTCTGCGGTCTTTGAGAAACCACAATGTCGGGTCCTACTGAAGAGTCCATCTGGTTTATGTCACATAACCCGTTCTTTGTGTCAAATGTATATGAGACACTTCATGTCCCTTTGAGGACGCATGGCAGGCAGACAGACGGGAAGGCACATTGTTTGCATAGGGCTGGGTGGAACACAGACCTGTCGCGATCCTCAAAAGAGTTCCTCCCTGCTTATATTACACAAATGTCTTTAGTATGGTTTCTGTGCTGTGCATGAAATTGAAAATGTCTTGAGAATTTCAATGCGAAGAAAAATGACTTCAATCCAGTCTGCATTTATGGTTTCCATTTATTGTTTCTGTCTGATTTATTGACTGAGTTAGAGTGTTAGGCAGCATTGTCTTTCATTTTGCGTTTTTCTTTCTTAATGGATTTGGGACTCTTGTTGTTGGTAAATGAAAAAGAAGGGAATTCATTTGCCGGAAGCCATATTTACCAAGCTATCAAGCCATTTAGTCCAGCATGAGGTCAGTCGAACCCTAGCATTTGTTTTCAGACTGTATCGGGTTTGGCTGAACTCTGGATGTCCACGGTTTGGCCTCCTCAGAACGCACAGGAAGACTCACAAATTTGTCAAAACGAGAGGGATGGAGTCGAACGGCTCCTAGAGCAAGTGTGGTTTCTGGGGTCATGACAATGTCTCTGCATTTCTCGTCGATGGAGATACAGTATGGGTTTCCCATCAGTCTGCGCAAGTTATTTATCGACTTGGGCTCGTCCAAGTTAGCCTGTGTGTGTCCATAAGCGAACCACGGTGCCGCTGCTCTGGGACAGAGACTCAAATCTAGGCCCATGCTCAGTCCAGGTTTTAAAGACTGAAAGGGGTGAAAAACAAACTGTGTCCATTTCTCCTCGGCGTCCGAAAGTAATCAGTGGTGTCATTGTACCCGTAAATCTCCTGTCCGGCAGTGGCTGGAGTCCCAGATGGGAACCCATCCCTCTACGTCATAAATCACGAAGCATCCTTGCAGAACCGGACTTCAGCTGTATATTTCTCAAAGTGAGGGGTGGGTGGCTGCAGAAATACTGCAGAACTGCGGCCTTCGAAGTCAATTTGCAAAATGGGCCACATCATATTCCTGTGCGGAGATAAAAGTACATTTCTCCCTCTTACTCTTTTCAATATCGCTCTCGTTCTCCCTCCTTTTTGAAGCAGAGCTGCCTTTCAAAGCACTGAGCACGCTTTCTTGTAGCTCTGCTTCAGAAAACTGTGAAATTTGATTTAAAATAATCCTGTTTATGTTACAGGAAAGCGGCTTCCTCCTGTGCCTCGTCCTGGGAAATGACCTGTTGTTGAGCCTAGGACACATAGAGTGACAGACACGTGAATGGAAACAGAAAAAATATTATACATATACATATATGACAGGAAAAAATATGCTGCTAGTCATGAATGAAGTTACAGGGAAGGTAAGCACATTGAAAAGCACTCAAACGCAAATCTAAACCTCTCTGACATTTATTGCTGTTTTAAAAACATAAGGCAATTTTCGAATTTCCTATCAATAAAAACAGACAAGAAACAAATTCTTATCTCAGTCTGGCTGACAGAGACATCTGTTTTCATCTCCGTAACTGTATATCTTCCACAGTCAGGCATCTGAAGTACTTTATATTGATTTGGGTAGATGTTGTGCAGCCATTTTCGCTTAAGAATTTCAAAAAACAAGCAGATGTTTCAGGTCTGTGTTCCAGACTGAAACCAGCACAAGTCATGTGGTGAATAATATCGTCTTTCCAAAGTCACTAACAGGACATCTTTGGTCTGAAAATACAATGCAAGAGCAGAGGTGCCCAAACTTTTCACTATGAAAAGTTTGAAAAAAAAAAAAAAGACAAAACATGTCAAATCAAATTCACTTATATTCTCTACATTTCAATGCACAAACAAAAGTAAATTTAGAAATGAAGATAAGCTCCAGTGGCATGTTTTTGGCATGTCTTTTGCAATATGGCATGATGGGCCAAATCAAAGATCATAGAGTTATATTCAGTATATAACATTTCTGTCATCTTTTACTCACCCTCATGTTGTTCCAAACTCATATTCCGTGGAACACAAAAGCACAGATGTGTGAATAACGTCCTCTTTTCAATATAATGAGAAGTGAATAAGAACCGAGACTGTCAAGCTCCAAAATGACAAAAAGCACCATAAAAGTATCATAAAAGTAGTTCAAATGACTTGTACTCTATATTCCAAGTCTTCTGAAGTCATTTGATAGCTCTGTATGATGAACAGGCCGAAATTCACTTTACAAAATCTGACTTTTTGTGTTCCAAAAAAGAAATAAAATCATGCAGGTTTGGAATGGCATGAAAGTTTAGTGAACAATGGCAGAATTGTCATTTTTTGTGTAAATTATTTTAATATTTGCAGGTGTGTTAATGTCACATTGGGACGGTTCATCTCACTGTCCCTGGTGTTTGTAAGATCCTTCAGGCAGTTTGGCTGCTGAACACAATGGACAGGAGGGCCCCAGCAGGACTGTTAATCATCGCACACACTAAACGAACGTACTAATGAGACACCAAGGTCACTGTCTGTCATGTGTGAGGACTGATTCCCAGCAGCTGTGATACATTAAAGACGTGGTGTCTTACACTGATGGTTTGCAGGCATATTAAATAGACCTTTCTGGCTAACATCTCTTGTTATGGCCTACATGTTTAACTGGAACCTTTTATAATGACACTAGCTTGAAATAACATGATTTAACCATGCAGTACATGTTTAACTTAGATTAACAGTCCAATCAATCAGATTTTAGAGTTGAAGGCTTGAAACATTTTTATTGATCACCTTTTCAGATTTTTTTGCTTAGGATTATGGATAGTGTTGCTCTAGTACCAACAAACGATCTTCATCAAGGAACATGTTCTAGTCCTGACAAGTCAGGATAAGTCAGGTGTGATGTAATTTGTATGAAAGTGAAAATTCTGCATGATGAAAAATCACAATCAATCAGAACATATTTTATGCAGAATGGAAGGAGATTTTGGACCAATTAGATTTTAGTAGGGATGGGGCTACACAGAATAAAGATGCAGAAATGGAAACCAAGCAGCCTAGTTACTGCAGTTGAGGCCAGTTTGGACAAAAACTTGCATGGAAAAGATTTTAACACTGGTTAATCTCGTCTAGACTGGTCGGCCACTATATAAAGCATATACCAATATCAAACCACAAATCCTGTAATATCAACTCTCCAAAGATCCAAAAAAAAAAAAACAATTGCCTGAAATGCCTAAATTATCATCAGAGACAAGGTTCTACCTGAACCAATAGTAGAACAATTCTCATTTATCAGGAAACCCACCAGCGTTGGTGGTCTATGTTATTTACTACCCTCGATTTCGTTAGACCTATGCTCATTTTTCCAGTCTCCTTTCACAACCCCCTTCCTGTCTCAAACGTGCCAAAATGACAGAGTGCAATAAAGGAACACGGTGGCACAGAACACACCAATCCCATCAGTGCATGACTTTAATTACCAGGCCATCGGTTCAGCATAATGGGGAAAAGGTGGATATGCAAAAGACTTTAATAATTCATCCAACTTTTTCTCATTTAAACTTCTCTACATTCTTTTCTCCTTCGTTTTGTTCTTCAGCTCATTTCTCTGAAGCATGCCCAATAATTTTCTTTTAACAAAAAACATTTGCATAAGCGAAATTATCTGCGCACAGCGTGTCACACAGAAAGAATGAGCTGAGCACAGGAGCACAGGTGGCTGAAATCAGCCTTTATGGCTCACTGTTGCCTTCTCACTCTCCCTTTCCGTTTCTCCCATGTGCTAACTATCTCTCTCTTCAACTATAATGGATATCAGTGTGGCAGCATGCTTACTCCCTGGTGTTCATGACTAGAGGACTAAAGCTGGTGTTGCTACAGTCTCTTTGAAGAATGAAAAATGCTGTGGACCAGATTTCATCTATCTAGAAAAGACTCTGGAGTCAATGCATCTATAAAGACTTGGCTACAGCTACCCAAGCTCTAATGTAATGTGTGTCTGTCGCCCATATGTTTGCATGACAAGGTGGGCAAGTTGTTGGGAGATTAGTATACCCAAATATGACATTTTAAAAACACGTAGGAAATGTTCTGAATCCCTAATTTTAGGTATCTTTATGTTTTATGTAAATCTTTTGTCCGAGACGTCTAGAATTGTTTATTAGCATTAAAAAGTATAACATATTTATACAGCTTTATATTCATTCTATATATGTATATGTGAGTGTTTTAATATAACATTTTATTGAGTGCAAAATAAAACATATAATATATGTATGCATGCATGCATTTTTCTTTGATGTAATTTTTTTTTATTACTTTTTTTTTAATATTTATATATATATATATATATATATATATATATATATATATATATATATATATATATATATATATATTTCCTATTGATTTTATTCCTTTTTTGTAAAATTGTCTAATTTATAAAATGTTGTCCATTTTCACATTTGAATGAGATTTTAAAAGTCAGATTTTCTGATTTTGGACCCAATCTTGTCATATAAATGTATACACAACTTCTGTATCCATGTCTCTGTATTTGGCTGACTGGGACAGTTTTGTAATGTTTAAAGCACTATCCATGTTGATATAAATTTCCAAACAATATGTCATGCAAATATATGGACAACAGTTGATGAATCAAGTAAACTGTCAAAAATCTATTCACAATCACACTCTGTGATAATCTACAAGTAAACTATGAAAGAACACTGTCATCTTACCGTCACTTTGAGACGTTAGAACAATAGTCAGAAGTGCCAGCAGCTCTTGTCAATCATCTGCTGGTCGTCCTTTCTCTTAAACGCTCCACTCATTGCGCTTTGGCTCCAGTTGACCTTATTTATAGATAATAAAAACCTTCATTAGGCTGAATTCCAGCACTTGTTATAATAAACACAAGCTGTCAGAAAACTAGCCTTTCACAGGACTCAAACAGCCCATGTGTGGCTACACATTTACTTGTAGGTTAGAGAGAGCGAGAGGTCAAAGGTCAACATTTGAAACTCAACCTGGGAGAACTGTTCTGTCTGTTTTTCTCGGAATTAGGTGCTACTTTCTCAAGTGAAGTGAAAAGCTTCCTTATGCCAAGTGTTTATCTACAACTTAAGAATATTAAACAAGCCTGAAGAAAACGTGTGAACACAAAAGGTGTAATAGCTCGGCTATTTGAATGAATAGGTGCCCTTACTTATAAGGCCACTGGCCGTAACCTACCTCGTTCTGGTTGGAATAATCATTATCTGCTGTTAAGGAGGAGCATTTCGAAGGCATTTACATGCTCAAACTAAGTACTTTAGAGTCTAATAAAACAGTATGATGTGAAGAGTCAAAATATGGTTTCATATCCTCGAAAGCCATTTGCCATTGAGGCAGCTTTGCTACGCTGGCCCAGATGTTTCTGGCAGACTTTGATCAGTAGTAAAATCGTTCATCCACAAAAACCATTGCATTCCAAGACTGCGCTGGAATAACAATGATGACACCAAAAGATAGACGCTGAGTGAGAGGGATAATTGTTGGATAAAGCACTTCTGCACAAGTCTTTGAAGTAATATAGCACATTCTGGCATCGGTAGTAGTCTTGAGGATTGAGGTCGACATTAGCATCTTTCATTCTTTTTCTGTCTTAATCTGCATGCCATCTACAATCATACTTCTTATTTTCCATCTTAGACCTTCCCAGAGGAACATTTTATCACTCAAAGGCTGCTCTTTCTTTGCTCAGGAGACGTAATGGAGTTCCCAATTATGTTTCATTTAAGTATCGATTTCATCTCAGATGCGTCTCTTAAAATTCTTAAGGAGAGATAGAAGTAGAAATAAATGAGACAATTTTCAATGAGACTTTTTCTCTACCAACTAGGTTCTTGGATCCACCAGCATGCTCATAAAGGCTGCTATAAATAGATGTTGGGTTAATTTGATTTAAATAGAAATGGAAACATGCTGTGACCCTTAAATTATAAACGGCTGGCAGCTGGGCCTGGTAGACACCTGTAGACATCTGTGCACTGAAATGTCCTACCCATGTTGTATTTTAATTGTATGAATAATGTAATGCAATCATTCTCTGTGAGGGTGAAATGTGACATGTTTTGAAGCAGAGGTGGACGTAGCATGAAAAAAACCATGCATGAAATTGATCAAAAGTGGCAGTAAAGACATTTGTAATGTTATTTTAAAAATTCTATATCAAATACTGTTTTTTTATTATTTATATTCATCAAAAAATGCTGGGAAAAAAATCTGTTTTCACCAAAATATTAAGCAGCATAAGTGTTTTCAACATTTTCTGTATAATAATAATTACCCAATTATGGTAATTGGAGAAGGTTCACCCAAAAATGAAAATGTTGTCATCATTTACTCACCCTTAGTTTATTCCAAACCTGCACAAGTTTCTTTTTTCTGTTGAACACAAAGGAAGATATTTTGAAGAATATGGATAACCAAACAGTTGGAAAAAAAATACTATGGAAGTCAAAGGAGACCATCAACTTTCTTTTTTCCCCCTTGTCTTCAAAATATCTTCTTTTCTGTTCAACAGAACAAACAAATGATGACAGGATTTTCATTTTTGGGTGAACTATCCCTAGTGATTTCTGAAGTATAATGTAACACTGAGAATGGGGTACTGGCTGCTGAAAATTCAGATTTGCATCACAGAAATAAATTAGATTTTAAAATATATTAAAATAGAAAACTGTAAATTGTAATAATATTTCACAATATTGCTGTTTACTGTATTTTTGGTCAAATAAATGCAGCCTTGGTGAACATAAAGGATTTCTTTCAATGATTTAAAAATCCTGCTAACTATTTTTTTGTGGATGGATTTGGGATTTTACGTTTAATAACAGAAAATGTTAAAAACATATTACTCTAAACCTGTTTTGCCCCAAATCTACACCTATGCTATAAAGTCAATGATCTACAATGAAATAAGAATATTATTAGCAAGGGGCCCTTGAACCAACCAAGCTTTTTAGCTGTCTGTGTGGTCCACATGGACACACACCACTGGTGTGTATGGGAAATCACTCTCCAAAGGCCGCGTCTCTCTTGTCCCAGGGGACAGAGCTCCAAGCAAGAGCAGTTTTGTGCGTGTTTCATGCCTCTGAATCAGCCTCTGCCTGCTGCACAAGGTCTATCTATCATCCGCATGTCTCCGTTTGATTTATCCAGCTCCAGGAATGCTGTTCTCACGCTACCAAAGTTTGTATTTTTTGCTTTTGCCCTGAATGATGGTATCAATCATTCCTGGAGACGTACTCACCGACTCAAAGTGATGGAAAAAGCCGCAGACATCTTCACCCGAGGCTGCATTTTCCAGTTCCTCCAACTGCTGATCGAAATGTAAACATACTGTATGCATTTTTGACAATTTATGCAGTTAGAAATCAGTTTGTTTAAAGTCTTTTGTACTTGTCCAAGTATTGACAACATACTTTATACTACTCTTCTAATTACCTGAGCCTATCTAATAGTCTATGTAACCACAATTGGGCCCCCTCTTTACATTGATCCAAGTGAATCTACCACGGTCCAATCACAGAGCTAATTAAAAGGTTAACGTGGTGCTGGTGAAAAGGAAATGGAGAACCTTACATTGCTGTGGTTGAAAATCGTAGAGGAAGCCCTCCACGCCGGCCCCTGAACCCTTCCTCCAAAGACGAGCTGGAATCCTCCAAGTATTGTGCGGGCAGGCTGTCTTCCAAACTGGCTTCCTTCTCCTTAAAAGCTTTTCAAGAGGATGGGAGAATGAATGAATAACATTGATAGCGTGCACTGCTTTTTAAGATGCAGACTGAGAACGTGGCACGGTGCCTAAGCAAACCCTAAAGCGGTATGCCCCATTTCAACGCATCCTGACACAATGCATCACGTAATGGAACGTCTTGTCTGAAGCCTAGAAAACAATAGCTTCCTTTGAGCATTATCAAGCTCATTGTGGAAGAGCTGTCAATCCCAGTGGCATTGCCATGGCTGAAGGTGTACACTGAGGTGATTCTCTCCTTATGTTGAGACTCTTTACAGTGAAACCAGAGACTGCAAGCATCTGGCAGAGAGCTTTGGGTGTCCAAGAAAAAAAAAAGAAGAGTGCTTTGTGTGACAAGAGTGAATTTTATTTTCAAGGCATTCAGCCGATATCAGAGGAAGACCTAGTTTGTTAGGGCTACGGTAGAGATATTGTGGAGAGTGAGGGTGGATTTCTGTTGACAGCAGCATGTGAGAAACTCATCTGTGGCACTGAGGCACTTCAAATTTAGGGTTCTGACAGCTAGAGTTCCCATGGAAATCCAAGAGAGGCCTCAGGGAAGACCTGTGTCAGATACTCCACAGGAGATTCACTGCTTCTTAGACCAGTCTCTGGTTCAAAGAAGGCGCCTCAACCACTGTCAGAATCAATACCATCTCTGCTACACATTATGTCATTTTTTTTTGAAGACGTACATACTGTATGAACTATTTTTCCATCGAAAAAGCTAAATATGAATGTAGATTTAACGATATATATATACTGTACACAATCGCTCAAAATCTGGAGTTAGTAAGATCTTTTTAAAAGTAATACTTTTATTCAGCATAGATGCTTTAAATTGATCAAAGATGACAGTAAACACAGTTGAAATGTTAAAGAAGACTTCTTTGAAAAAATGATGTTCTTTTGAGCTTTCTATTCAAAGTATCCTGAAAGAACTTTTGCACAAAATATTAAGGAAATGTTTTCAACATTGATAAGAAATGTTTCTGGAGCACCAAATCAGCATATAATACAGATATATTCACTGTATTCAAATAAATGCAGTTTTGGTAAACATAAAAAAAAAATCTTACTGACTACAAACATAAAAATATAGAGTTACAAAAAAAAAAAAAAAAAAAATGAATAAGAAAAACGTGTATATGTTGTGGGTTTGGATACTGGTGGTATTTCCTAACCAGGCTGCTTAACTATCTAAACCAGCATCACTATCATGGTCAAACAGCTTCGCTAGAAAGAGTTTGCTGTTTCACCAAACCACCAGAAACCAATCTGAACCAGCAAATTGGCCAATTCTTCATTTTGAAACGGCATTTGCAATGAATTTTACTTCAGTATTTATTAGTAAAACAGAATATTCAATGAAAAAAAATATATATGCCGGATGAATCTTGACCGACATGAGTAAAGTGGGTGGTCCATACCAAAAGTGGAGTCAGGTGGTTGAGGGTCTCACAAGAACTGCAAAAGAACAAACATATGTATTTAAAAACTCTGTATTGTTTCTTAAACAATACAGAATATTAATACATTTAGAAAAACCTAAAAACACTCACTATAAAATTACACATTTTTATCTTCCTATTTCAGAAGAACACCTCCTGAGGCTCGTTGATCTTCTTTATTTTCATTAATAATTGTTGCTGGATGGTCAGAGTTTAGGTTGGACTGAAAGATGTGGCTAATGTGCAGATATTGTTCTGCCTGGGTGGGCTTGAACCTCAAAATAATCTCAGCCTCACATCTGCTATAAACAACAACAGGGAATAAACTGAAATGTGGTTAAACTTTGGTTAAACGTCACCATGGAGGACTACTCATTCAGCACAGGTGTCATGTTTAATACCTCTCATATATCAAGAAGTGAGCAGGCAAATAAAATAGAGGAGTGCCATATGGGTTGGCGTGGGGAGGAGGGGCATTTCGGTTTTTAAAAGCCTCTGTTGCTCCTCTATGGGTCTGGACGCCATAAAGTGGATACGATTACTATGGTGCCATACGGTTCTTTGGACACATCAGAAGGTCAGCAGACATTTTTTTTATTACTATCTGACCTTTGGCCAGAGAAAAATGTCAGCACATGGATAAAGGAATGAAGACAAGAAGGAAATTCCTCCCTCATCTCTCTCTCTCTGTAATTCTTCAATCATGCTTAATTGTTTTTGCTCTAGTGTGTGGTCTAGGTGAGAGAGAAACAATAAGCCCTCATTTTTTAGTGAAAGCAAATTGCTTATTCTTCTTTGGTAAACAGAGCTATAGAGATAGAAGACGTCCTCTTGGAGGACATCGGAAGACCACAATGTCTAATCTCAAGACTTGGTAAGCCTGTTCTCCTTGGGCTCGCATGCGAGCAATCACAATACACACACACATATACGCATGCACATATACAGACACACTCTAACTAAATGATTCACAAAACAATAAAGAGATGGCCATTATAAAGGAAGCTTTCTGAAACAAACGACGATTGAACAGTGCAGGAAATGCGTTGCAGTTCATTAAAAGGTGATTGATGATTAGCGCGCTGTGTGACATATGCTAAATGGGTGGATGATTATCAGCTGAAAAATTAAACACCTCTTGTCCTTGAAACCGTTAAGCTCTCCTCCCGTGCTTGTCTGTTTAAATCCTCCCTGGCGATAAAGCCGTGTTTATTCTCTCTCATTATAGACCTCAGAGGCTGGGGAACGGACAAAGGAATTCAAGTGCCTCTGAAGTTACTCATTCAAACACACACACACACACACACACACACACACACACACACACACGCATAAACACAGAATAGTACAGATCTCAAATTATGGCTCTGAAAAACCTTGGAAGCTGCCTACCTAGACAACATTTTTTGCATAAACACGTTTGTCAGAATAAATTAGTAAAATAAAATAAAACATTGCACACTAAAGGTGGGATACAATCATGGACAAAGTTAATAATTAAAACTATATTGTTGTGTTGCTGTAATAAAATAAAATAAAAAATAATAAAACAAAAAATATATATTGCGCACTAACAGTGGGATATAGTCATGTTTTTGGTCATGAAAAAAAGTTAATAAAGACAATTATATTGTTGTATCACTGTACTAAAAATAATATATAAAATAATATAAAACATATTGTGCGTCATTGTTATTGTAATATACAGTTGATAAATTAATGACCTCTACAGTGGGACAAGCCAAAATCCCCTTTTTAAGGGTGAGACAAAGACATCACCAGCTACTTTTTATGCTAGGTTAAATTAATGTTCAATAGAAGTCTAACATATCTGATTTCAATATAGGTTTGGTGCCTTTATTAAATCAATCCCAGCATGTTATGCAACCATATATATTCATGTGCAGTAATAAACTGATTAACTTTCAACAATGACTTTCACTTTTATTGCTCATAGTATAGGTTGCCTTCCTACATTACACAACATACCTTCATTTACAGTATATTGCTGAATCTTCTTGAAATTCATCTTTGCAATTTGGAGAAGACTGAATGCTGGTGCTTTTTGTTCTTCCTGTGAAGAGGATGAAAGGATTAATCAGAGTGCCACTTGTCTGTTTAATGTTAATGATTTATTGTCGACTTGCCCTTCAGCTGACTGTAACTGACAGACAGATTTTGACAGGAAATTGCTTTTAGCTGACTGTCTCTCCTGTGTCCTCTCTGCGTCTGACCATCATTTTTCATTCTGTCCCCTCTGCAAATGAAAGTGGAAGACAAAGACAGAAGGAAAGAAGGGGGATACTTCCAAAGATGATGGAATGAAAGAAGAGAAAAAGTAGAGAAATCATCAAGAAAGACCTAATAATATAAACAACCCTCATTTTGAGGTTTGGTGAATCTTAATTATCATCTGGCGGGAAACTGACTGTTGTTTGTTCTTCTAAAAAAATATTTAAATAACATCTTGCAGTCTTATTTTCATAATGCCACTGGCCTCTCATTTATTTTCAAGCTTGATTCACTATAAAGAAATTATGCTATGCTTTCTAATAAATCAAATCAAGCAAATAAGGGGACTAAAAATCATGTCCTGAAGTTTGAGTTACAGCATTGATTGCATTCAAACTGTTTTGCTGGAACGAGAGAGAGAGAGATTGATTAGATCATTTGACATTTTTTCAGTCACTGATAATGATCCCAGAGTTGCATTTGCAGCCATAAACTATCCAGAACACACTGCCGTTATGAATATGACCCATGCTTTCCATTGGGCTCTTGATATCTTCTCTATTCTCTCTCATTGTACCGTAACACCATGAAGTGACAAAATGACCAAATACAAAGCAGCATTACCACCCAAGACTTTTTTAATCACAGTCACTCATTTAAATGTGACACTTTAAGCTTCAGTTGTTTGAAATAAAATGGGACTGAGAGGAATGATATCACACTAGTAACCAAAAGCACATAACAAATTGACTAAAATTAAATTGAATTAAAATGAAATGAAAAACATAGAAATTAAAACAAAAGCTAATTCAAAATATTAATACAAACTATAATAGCATGTAAATAATATTAAAATAACACCGTTCTAGTGATTATCCTTTGGTGGTCCACAGGTATATATCACTCACCACAAACATACAGTAAATCCCCAGTTACCTTAATGTTACAGCGAGAAATGAAAATGATCCAGAAGACAAATATTTTCACAATGAATTTCATATGATGATCTGATAAGATTCACATTTAGCATAACAAATACTAACTTCGATATTCTCGTCGGACACATACTGTTACCAATCACAGGACTGGCCAAGTTCAAAGTACAGTGTTTCAAATTCTTAATCAACTTAACTCTCCCCAGAAACCCTATCAAAACAATGAGCCAGTCATGTTGTGTCCGTCCCTTAAAAATGTTCTTCCCCGAGACCCATTAGATTGGCGGACACGGTCACACGGACACGGATACTCCCAATGCCACATTTATTGCTGATCTCAGAAGGACTGGCATTTTTATGCGGCCCTCCAGTCGTCTTCTCGCAAAAGTTACGAGTCATCGTTACGGTGCTCCCCAGGGTTCAGGATTAGGCCCAATTGCAGATTCCTTCTCGATTTCCAAAGTATTAAAACACTAATGTTGCTCCAGCAGAAAATAAGTTTTTCACAAAGCTGATGGAAATCTGAGAGTAAGTGCAAAGACTGAAATTGGCAGGCGTCCCTCATGTACATTTCTCTACCCATCTATGTTTTGGCTAATGGCATACATAATGGCTTAAAGGGGTCATATGATGCGATTTCAAGTTTTTCTTTCTCTTTGGAGTGTTACAAGCTGATTGTGCATTGATAAGATCCCTGAAGTTGCAAAGAATAAAGTCTCAAAACCAAAGAGATATTCTTTATCAAAGTTAAGACTCTGCCAAGTCCCCCTAAAACGGCTCATTCAAACACGCCCCCACATGTCTATGTCACGATGTGGAAATATTTGCATAACGCCGCCCAAATGTTCACCAAGGAAAGAAGGCGTGGTTTCAGTAACCGCAGTTAGTGTTGAAGCAGCCTGTCAGGGAGACGCTGTGTGTTTCTATTTGATAGCAAAAGCACTTTATTTGGCCTTCCGAAAGTAGATGCATTTAGGAATCATTAAGATTACTTAAAAAGCATTTTATGGACGACCGTTTCGTGAACCTAGGAGAGGAGGTAATTCTGACTTTGCTATGACAATCTGGCCCTTCTGAATCAGCAACTGTATGTTTTGTTATTAGTTTAAATATTTGCTATTGATTGTTTAAATGCGGAATTTTGCGTGTCGTGTGTGTGTGTGTGTGAGAGAGAGAGAGAGAGAGAGAGAGTGTCACAGTGCGGCGTCATTTGTGTTTGTGTGTGTGTGCTCGCGTGTGTGAGAGAGGGAGACGCAGTCACACAACCTCAGCTTGTGTGCAAACACAAACGAGCTTCACCACTGTGTCTGTCACGCGACTCTGTTCCCCTCTCTGGCTTGAACTGATGGTAAAACTAAGGACATTATTTACTGTCTTTACTATAATTTTGAAAGCTAAAGCTTGTGATTATGAAAAGGGGCATTACATTTCTGGAAGGCGTTTTGAGAGAGGCGAGGCATAGAGGACCTACAATAATGTACAGTATTTGAAAAACATAATCTGTTTTGAACATAATCTGTTACACCGTCATATGCATCATATGACCCCTTTAACTCACCCGTTTCTGTTATTCTGTACAAGCAATATACTTGTTCATTGTGCACTGAACGGTTATGTTTATCAGTCTGATATGGGTGGAGTAGTGTCCATCTGCAGAAAACCTGATGTAATCTTGTGGAATATAGGCATGAACGTTACTGTGAATGAGGAATGTCAAACAATGTGAGTGCTGTTTTGACAAAATGAGAGTCACTGAGACATTCCTGAAGGTCATACATCATATCTGTCTAAGATGAACCGAGATATGCTGGATGTTGCAAGTACACTCTTAAAAATAAAGGTCCATTATTGGCAATGATGGTTCCAGAACATCCATTGAAACTTTCCATTGGTCTAAAGTTTTATTTATTTATTTATTTTTTATAATGGAAAAAAGCTGTCCTGGTTATTAAAATGCTCTTCATATTAATAAAATGGTTCTTTAGGAACTGCTGACTGAAAGGTTCTTTAGGGAACCAGAAATATAAAAATAAAAACTTTTGGAAGCCTTAAGAGTGTAGTCATAAAAAAACTGATATATCTTTGCTGCAATATAATATTTCTCAGAGGTTGCTCTTTCACAGCATATGTTTCTTTAATGTATCAAGTTTTGGTTCAGATGTTTCTCCTAAATTTCAATAGGAAAAACAAAAATAAACAATTGAGACAATTGTTGGCATATAGAAAGAATACAGAGCGTGAACATTTATGTGGATCGCAAAACAGTATCAAAACCTTTATGAATTTCATCTGTGAATCACAAAGAATGTTTTAGTCAAAAAAAAAAAAAACAAATGGTATGGTTTTTGTCCATACTGTAGGGTCCAAAACGAAATTGGACACCACTGACTTTGTGGAGACAAACAACACATTTTTCAAAATACACACCTTCATTGCTCTAGATAAAGAAAAAAAAAAGTTCATTTTTGGGTGAACTATTCCTTTAAGAGTTTGTAGACAATCTCTACAAAGTTTTTATAGAACCCAAATGTCTTTGAACGTCCTTCTAGAGTTTTATCTCCATTCCAGAACATCTGACTAATATGTTGTTTTGTTTTGTTTTTTTTCAAAAGAGCGCTTCTCCGTGTCATTCATGGATGGACTCCTGGTGTGTTCAAAACATCATTACAGCTAATAACCTTCATTTCCTGAAGCAGGATTCATTATTTATTTGGATGTTTATTCATACTTTGTTCTATTTTTACAGGTTGGTAATTGGACTTAATTGGACAATTTCTATGATTTGCTCAGGTGAAAAACGCCTGTCAGTGCACAGCTGGGAACGCAAACACTCAGATGCAACCTTTGAATGGGTTCGCATAAGCCTTCAGCATGTCACTCCTGATGACTGAGAAATTGCTTGTGAAGTTGGAGGAATTTGTGTAAAATATAAGAATCATTTGGTGGAGTTTGGTGTGGCTTGAAGAATTTCCACTTGGCCTGACTGCATTGTTGTGAAATGCATTTGACCAAAACGGACATGCATACTATGAGCTCTAAAGATGAACGTTATTTAATTACTGTTTGATGAACTGAAACAAAGAACTTTGTGGTGAAACTGGTATTTTTTCCATGTTTAGCCTGAAGCAAAGGATAAGGGCCTATTTGAGGTCTGCCAGAGGCTTCCTGTCTAGTCCAACACAACTATAAAAAAACGGTAACACTTTACAATAAGGTGTCATTTGTTAACATTAGTTAATGTATTAATTAACATGAACAAACAATGAACGATGCATTTATTACACTATTTATTCATCTTTGTTAATGTTAGTTAATGAAAATACAGTTGTTCATTGTTTGTTCATGTTAGTTCACAGTGCATTAATTAATGTTAACAAACACAACTTGTGATTTTAATAATGCATTAGTAAATGCTGAAATTAACATTAACTAAGATTAATAAATGCTGTAGAAATATTGTTCATTCTTAGGTCATGTTTACTAATGTTGTTAACTAATGTGAACTAATTAACCTTATTGTAAAGTGTTACCAAAACAACAACAACAAAAAAATCTACAATGAGAAATATTCCAATTTGCATAATATCCATCAAACTTAGTATAAAATGGAGATTATTCCCTGATCTACATATACAGTATATATACATTGTTGGAAAGGTTACTTTGGAATGTAATAGGTTACAGATTACAAGTTACCCTTTTTAAAAAGTAATAAGTAGTATAACTATTTCAATTACTTTATTAAAGTAATGTAACTGATTACATTTGATTGCTTTTTAATTACTTTTCTAAATTTCTAACAAATGTTTTCAACTGTTAATCATTTTCAAACATTTAAAGCAGGCAGAGTTAACTTTATAGTAACACTAATTACTGTCAGACTTTCAAAATCCTTCAACTTGAATTATGATTATAATAATTTAATTTCAAAGCACAGCCAC
Source organism: Acrossocheilus fasciatus (assembly GCA_036784905.1). Classification (NCBI taxonomy): domain Eukaryota; kingdom Metazoa; phylum Chordata; class Actinopteri; order Cypriniformes; family Cyprinidae; genus Acrossocheilus; species Acrossocheilus fasciatus. Next base: position 24,467,601 of record CM071949.1, on the reverse strand, counting down.
CACAAAATCATACTATAGCATCTCTTTTTACATTTACTGAAATCATTCTGAGGTTAAATACTGTACAGATTTAGAAGCGTAACAAGAAATAGTAAATATCAATACAAGAAATATTCAGATGTAACCCCTTTTGTAATCATTAACATTTTCATAAGTAACTGTAATTTAATTACACATTTTTTCTCAGTAACTGTAACGGATTACAGTTATTTTGTAATTAAATTACGTAACCCTGTTACATGTACTGTAACTAGTTACTCCCCAACACTGTGTGTATATAACGTAAAATTAGAGATTATACTCAAAATCAGCATTGAATTATTTCAAAGGATCATGTGCCATCTGAGGAATTAATTACATTTTAAAATATATATAAAAAACGTCTGAATTGTAATATTTCACAATATTACTGCTTTTACAGTAAACAATACTGTTTTTTTTTTAAATTTTTTCATTTTGTACATAAAATTTATTTTCTTTCCTAAAATGATTAATTGCACAAAAAAACAACAACAACAACAACAAAAACTAATATTAGGTAAAATAAACGTCTAAAATAAAAATTAGTCCAAAGAGAGTCCAAGTACCGTAAACAGCATAGTACAGAACTTAAACAAGTTCATTTTAAGCACTAGGATAAGAACATCTTAAATGATAATTTATTGAAAGAAAAAAAGTATGCCTGAATGGCACACTATTTGGTCTTTTTTTCAAAAACTTAAAAGCACTTAGAAGGATGAACTTTACCATCATACCTTGCATACTAATTATAAACTTGCGAACAGGGATTCAAGAATTGATTTAAAGTTCAACTGCCCTACTTTCTTGAAATATTATCTGATTTTCTTCCTCATAGCTCCACGAATCACTAGATGGCATCAGATGGAACCTACAACGACTTCGGCGCCGGTTCAACACTGGTACAACATGGGTGCGGTTCTCCTGGCACTGACACGTGGCTTAGAGCCTAATAGAGACATCTCAGAGGCTATTAGCACAGATGGTTGTCTGCAAGTGTATGCAAATAAGGTGCACACTGAATCAGGCATCCCCATCAACACCACCTGTCTGCCTCTATAACACACACACACACACACACACACACACACACACACACACACACATCCCTCGTCTTCTCTCAAAACCCCAGCCCAAGAACAAGACTGTACCTCCCTGTTCCTAATCAGCTAGCGCATATTAATTAAAGCAAACACATTAATCTTCATTCGCTGCCTTTGAGGAGCACAATACCAGAGGAGATAAAGAGAGAATGGGAGATGCACAAAGACAAATTCAGAGAGGAAGGGAAGGGAAAATCAAGTTGTTTTTGTGTTTTTGAAGATGTGTCCTTGGGAAGATGCGTTAAAGAGGTTGGTGTGGTCAAGGACGACAGCTCTGGCTTTTGTGTGTGATAGTGCTGGCAAACGTCCCAGCAACAGAGGGGGGTTTAAAATGTCCCCAGTGGGTATTTGCATTTACCTCCAGGAAGAAGAACAGTTGACTGTAGTGCTGGACGGTGTTAATGCCGGTCACTAAAACACACTTACTACTTCCCTTAAAAATATATAGTTTTTGAAAATTGTATTGCTCCGTTAGCGTATGAGATTTCTAAATGATCATTTACAAAAAGCATCTGTTTGAAAATATCAACTTTGTCTCAAATATAGTTATAATACAATTTTCTAAGAGTTTCATTTTGGAGATAAATAAATAAATAAATCGGAGCTGTCAATAAAACAAGAAGACTTAAATATATTTTACATTTTAAGCAATTTTGTACTTTTTTCATCAAATAAATTAATATTTAATTCAGTGTGTAATTCAGTGTTGCCATTTGCCAGTTGCCATTGAAACTCAGAAATTGCTAGAAAAGTTCACAAATATTATAAAGTAAATCCTATACCATTTTTTTTTGTGCGTGTGTGTACAGCTATTAAATTAGGAAGCATAGTATTGTTTATGTTAAATAAAATGAAAACATTTTCATTAATTGCAATAAAGCTGAATTAATATATATATTAATATATATATATATATATATATATATATATATATATATATATATATATATATATATATATATATATATATATATATATATATATATATATATATTAATTACACAAGAAAAACTTAAACTTAAAAATGTAAATAGAAATATTGCCTTGAAAATTAAAAAATTCACTCCGTCTCGCATGCATAAAGCAATGGATTTTGGATTTAGTTTATACCAAGGGACCATTGTTTTCATACCATAATTTAACGTTTGAAAAAAGCTGTCGGTTATTATAAACAGACACTTGAGTATAGTATTTAAAGTGCGGTCACTGTACCTTTTACTTTGCAGTAAAATGAGTCTCTATTTACACCAAAACACATATTATAGAAAAAAAGCACACTGTTACCACACGGTTTTGTAATTTTTGTATCTGACCTCTCGGCTGTGCTTCAGACTGGCATCTGTGGTAAAGTTCAGAGAGAAGGAATTCTGTTTTGTCCAAACAGAAATGGCACTGCCTAAAAATAAAGCATATAGAGACGTTTACTGGTGTTTTGTTTAATTTCCTCCTGTTGTCCTGGGAAGGCTGTCACAATATGAGTTAATTAAGTTGAGGTGGATGGAATTTGCCGTGTCATCAAAAATAACAGCAATAAAACAAAATGAGCAAAGAGCACATAATGTATGTAATTCTTACTCCAGGGCAGATATTTCATGCACGATTTATATTTTTTGCATTTTATAAACATTGGAAAGGCTTCTCAAACTTACGTAATTTAACCAGAAGCATTCTTAGATTGACGTGCCACAGCTGTGCTATAAAGTCTGCAGTTTAAACCAAAATGCTTGTTTAATCCTCAAAGGGGAATAAGAAACTGTCATCTGGTTTATTAGAAGCCAATTACTCCTTGACCCCAGATTTGCATTATTGACGAGTGCATAAACGCTTTTGTTCTATATTGCTGTAAACACAATACCATGTCATAGAGGAGGCCTGCTAACAGATGGCATCCCTAGTCTTTATAATAAAGGGTGACACTTTCTCTCTCCTATTAGCCTATTAGAAGACAGTCATATGCCCTAAAATGCAAGATACGAGGGCAAATAAATGCCCTTGTATGGGTTTTTGTTATATATTTATATCATATAGTTAAGCTATATCTCACAAGCAAGTGAGAGAGCAAGTGCTGTTTTTCTTCGTCTGTTTATGTTCAATTTCACCAATGAATATTGTTCCAAACAAAGCCACAGTTGAACTGTTGTGCATCTCAGAGCAACACAGTAGTGTTTCATTACTGAATGAATCCACATTTTTGAACGAATGGAGTGAGCCAATGATTCAGTGACTCATTCATAAAGACAGTCTGAATGAATCTTAATGAATGAATCAGCTGTTTGAACAAATCATTTGAACGGTTGAATGAATGACTGAATGACTCACTCATTAACACAGTGGCATGCTACCACCTATTGGTGGTTTTAGTTTCATTTCATTTTCAGAAAAAAAAGAAGAAGCTCTTTTATAAGCTACTTTTTTAATAATTTCTATTAAATGCTTTTCTCATTTAACACAATAATGACTTCATCCTTTGGGGAGTAATTTCTCAGCCCAAACTGATGTGCAAATAATTTGTGATTAATTGATCAGCACATTAATTAATGAATAAATTAATTTAATTTCTTGACAACATTTTATACTGTACACACACACACACACACACACACACATATAAATATATATATATATATATATATATATATATATAACCTTCTCAGTTTTATTCTCAATATCTGGAAAACACTTTATATCTCAGCATTCTTGCCCACATCAAACTACCAGCATTACTGCCTTGACTGCCTCATATCACCGCACCATAAAACTCCATGGTCATTACAGCCTATAACGACAGGCAAATGTAATGTGTTGTGCCGAGTGTCTCCGCCCACCAAGGGCAGTAGCTATGTTTAATATCCCATAATGCCGACAACAGAGGAAAAGCACCCACTAATGACTCATCGCCCCGACACGACTTACTAAAGAGCCTTGCCACCCAGCAGGTAAGGGGCCTCAGCTGAGGAACGAATCATGATGTCCCAGGAGGCCTCACTGACTAGAGGCATATGTGTTGAATGAGAGAGCCTGCAGAAAGCTCCAGTGATTTATGTTCCTGCATTATCAGCGTTGTTCCTGTTGGGTTCAGAGCTGACCTCCCCTCCTGTACCGCTTATTTTTTACTGTTCTGAGTTCAGAAAAATGTTACTTAATAGGTTTTGCAGGGGAGATGTGCCTCTGAATCACTGAGCACTTGTTGATGCTCATTTTTAGTCCTGGGCGATCCTTTGGATCACTTTTATTCTCTCTCTATCTCTTTTTTGTTTTAAGGAATATTCAGGGTTCAGTACAAGCTAAGCTTTTATTGAGTTTTAATGTAGCATTTGTGTTGTTGATGATTAAGTTTCCATATGTTCCCGCCTTTTAAAAGGTTATTTTAATTTATTTTTTCAGTTTTGTTCCAGTTGTCTTTATGTTTTTTATCTTAATGTTTAAACAAAATGAAATAACTTTTGATTTTAATAATGCATTAGTAAATGTAAAAACATTAACTAAGATTAAAAAATGCTTTAGAAATATTTTTCATTGTTAGTTCATGTTAACTAATGCAGTTAACTAACCTTAATACATGCCACATTTATGTATAGTGTTAACAAATGAATGTACTAAGTGCTTTTATTAAATTGTAAGCCTAATATTTCTTCAGTTAAATCTTTTCAAAATTGTCCACATTTTCTCTCATTGTAACTGTTTCACTGTAACCTTGATTTTTAGTTCTTTATTTGAAAAGAAAACAAAGCACGAGAAGAAAATATGGTTTTCTTTTCTTTTAAATCTAGTTTATAAATTGGTTTTAGTGTAATCATTGGTCAAAAGTGCTATATATGAGTACAAACCCTGGCATTTGACAACAACATCTTTTGACATTGTAACCAGGAATCGAATATAGTAGAGAATGGACCAGCTGTCAAAGGCTCTGAACTCAGACTGTACATCTACCCACAATCCCACAGGTGCAAGTTCACTGTGGTGTGCCTGCCATCTAAAACTCTCCGCCGAAACCACAGCTGCGTCAACATGTCACAAGTACGCAGCACCCAGGTGTAGAGATCTCTCTGCTGCAGAGCTGCGGACAGAGAGGAGCGCTTCAGACCTCCAGCCCGAGGAATGTGGAGTCATATTCAGACCAAGAGGTCATGGAGACAGACTGCTTTAAATTCAACTTCGGTCCTAATCACACTCGTCATTATTTGTCTGTAAAATCAGCTCACCTGGTGTGCCAAGTGCAAATTGTTGCTTGATTGAGGCCTAAGCCGCGGCGTGCAAAAAACAATGTTATTCTTCCCGTTCCCAAGAGACCTCAATCAATCAGTGTCCACTTAAGTAAAAAATAACAGTCATCAAATTTGCCGATCTCAGAGCTTTACGTGTAAGACCTGATGGTCATACTCGGCTCAAAAGTCTGCGAAAGACATTAAATCAAGAGTTAAATTAAGACAAGCGAATGCCAAAACGCACCTCACATAAAAAAATATTTCAAGATGAAGGTATAACACAGAAACAAACATATTTTCCATAGTGAATGGCATCATATGTGATGTTTAGCAGCCTCCCAGTGCATAATTAGCATGTTAATCACTACCAGTCACGTCATTTACAACAAAACACTAACTATTCGACAACATAGACCTGATTTGATATCTTAGGCCTGTGCACATCATTCGCCAAGGCTAAAAGCAGTTTCTTGGCATTGTGAATTGGACTGAAGGGCTGCCTTTCCTCATTACTCCATCTGTAAGGCTTCTAATGACATGACAAAGACCCAGAACAAAAAGTGCTGGGAGGTTTCATTCATTGGGGTCTGAAGACAAACACTCTGGGCAGAATGACTGCATTGGCCTAATTTCTCTCAAATGTCTCTTAGAGGCAAATTGACTTTGTCGTACTGTCTATCCGAGGTGTTCCTCGCATTTGTCACGAACAGCATATTGCCAGATGCGTATTCATAATGAGTGTTTGTGCATATGCGTGTGTGTATGACAAGTAAAAGATTAATGGCCACAAGAAAATAAGCAAATTTCAGTTGAATGTGCTGTCTTTTTGTATAAAAGACAGTGTGCCCAAATAGACTTCAAGCTATTTAAATTCCACCCTCTGTTTCTGTTATATAAACTAAGCAATTAAGTGAGTGCCAGGGTGAGATTTTCATTTCAAATGCTTTAATGCACATCACGCCTCTTCTTAAAATGAAATGAGGCTCATTCTGGCTTTTATAAACGAAAAGAGAATTTAGATCATGCAGTCAGTCAGTGCGCTAGGTGTCACAGAGATATTGATATGCCATTAGAGGAAATTTCTGACTAATAGCTGTGAGCCCGCATTGACCTGTTGTCGCGCTAATGAAAAATGACAATCGCCTGTATTGGCTTTGATTTATTACAGCAGGCAATTACTGTCTTAGCAACGGATGTTGTGTAAAAAACAACCGCCACACAGTGAGATGGTTTAATCTAGAAGCGGATGTGTGCTGGAGGAAACTGTACATCAGTAAGCCACATGAGTATCCGTGCCTGCCGAATACCACATGGTGAGACTGATAGAGATTCCTGTCCAGGTCTTGCCCCGAATAGGATTTGATTATTTAGCCAAAAGCTTGATAAAATATTGCTCTACCAGTCTCAAGTTTAACTGCAGTTGAAGTGCTGCTCCAAGAGAAAACTGGATAAATGTTGATAAATGTACACTACTATTCAAAAGCTTGGGTTTGGTATAGGATCTTTAAATATTTTTAAAATAAGTTTACCAAGGCTGTATTTATTATATATATATATATATATATATATATATATATATATATATATATATATATATATATATAAACAGTAAAACAGAAATATTGTGAAATGTTGTTGCAAATCATTCTAATATGATAATTTGGTGCTCAAGAAACATTCTTTATTACCAGTGATGAAAAAAAGCAAAAAGAAACAGTTAATTTCTTAAAATAGAAAAAAAAAAAAAAAAACAATTACTGACCCCAAACTTTTAAATGGTAATGTACACAATGAAATAATTCTGAGATAAAAAAAAAGAGACTCAGTGCCACAAGTAATTCAAAAAGTGCAAACTATGGAAAGCTTATTTGTGCAAGAGAATTAAAAAAGAAAAAAGAAAAACGTAATTGTGACTTTTTATCTCAGAATTCCAACTTTTGTTTCTCTCAGAATTGCAAGTTTATAACAAGCAATTCTCAGTTTGCATCTTGCCATTCTAAATTGTGAGAAAAAAGTCAGAATTGTAAGATAAAAAGTAGTAATTACCAAAAATCCCATGACAGAAACAAGTTCCATAGCAAGCAGTTAATAGAAGGTTGTGATGTTTTCATTAGCTGCATGTGCAGTCTAATTTAGCAATAAATTACACTCACAAGACAGTTCTTTTAAATGGGCCAATGAGTCAAATAAATCAACCGAGTCAATAATCACTAACAGGTTACATATCTGAATTGCTCTAAAGAATCATTCCATCTGAATTCTCTACTAACTGGATGTCTACACAATGTGCAGTTCAATAGTTAATCATTTGTTGTAATAAATGCAAATTTACAAAATATATCACAAACAAAATAGTATTCTTTCATGTAAGTAGTATGCAGTAGTTGGTAAGTAGCAATCATGTAGTATGTAGGACAGAAATCAAAAGCATAATTCTAATGGAAACAGTGCAGTATTCTCATTGCAGTTTAACCACATACTTTTTATAGTATTCATCCAGAAGGGAATTATCACACAGTAATATTTAAAATGACCTCTACAACTAATGATGTTGCTTATAAAGTTTCTAGTTGCAGCTGAAAGCACACAGACTCATCCAGGATTTAGTGTTGAAGACTGAAAGAGTTCTAGTCTCCATGGACGAGAGCCATGAAGCCACTTGCTAGCCATCACAGCTTTGTGATTTAGGAACCTCAAGGGTGGCATCCTTGGCTGCCCTGTAAACGCCCTCATCAGTCCTGCCTCTGTTCTCAGTCCTGTTGCTTTTATAAGCTGTCCTGATATTGGTTCACAGCCTTCGGGGATACTAAATTCTGCTGAAGGTGCTAAGCGAAAGGAGGGGGGGAAAGGAAAAGAGAATGAAGGGGAAAAGGCTCTACTGCCCCACTGATTTACAGCTTGACTTTAATTGGGTTGTAAAATCAAATCCAGTGTTGTTTCAGGAATGCCAAGATGTGATTCCTGTGCTGTTTACAGGAGGAGCCAGACAGTCAAGGACATGGAAAGCGAGAGGAAGAGATGAAAAGACATGAAAGGGAAAAAAGTAAATAAAATAAAATGAAAAAAAAAAAAAGTGATACGAAGAACCACAAAATGCTCCCTCACTACTGTATCGTTACCAAACTAGCCATTATTGTTTCCTTTCTCAAGCCAAAATATTTTGTGCGAGACCTTATGGGCAGGGCAATTTACTTCGGTAACAATCATGATCATAAAAGTTCAGTCCAACAGAATAATAATAGCAAGGGTGGAAAAAAAGTTATTTTTATCAACCAGATTCATCTGAGCAATTACCTTATTGCAATAAACCAATTTTAAAAACAATCTAATCTAAATGCACTTACGAAGCTCACGGCAACATTTTGCACATCCAAAGGAATCAAGTCCATAACATTTGCAGTGAACTCCCGAACTCTCATTATGCCTGTAGAAAATCACATTCTCCATAAATGCAGCTCTCTCAGCAATAAATTACATCTGTGTCTGAGATACTGCAGCATTATCTCACTCATTATTCTGGAACGGTGGGTTAGGTTGAATTATTAAAGGCAGTTTATCTAATTGGATGCAGGGCTATGAGGGTAATCCCATCTACAGAGTGATATACATATACTGTAAATGCATACTGCACTCAAATGAACCTCACTTGTAATTATGGCTATGTTCTCCATCTCGTTCCAGCTCACTCTGTATCTCTGTATCTGAAAAAAAAAAACGGAGAAGATCACCAAGAGATTGTAAGTGGAGTACATTTCAGGGCAGCACTCCTACAAATAAAGCTTATTTAATGGCTCTTAGAAATGCCTTAGGTTCAGCAAAGAATCCAGTTCTTATTCCTTGTATTCTTCTGTGTGCTAGTGTTCACTAGTCAGCTATATGGTTCTTGGAGGGGGGAAAAATTCATTATTTTGAACTTATTTGTTATCTTATATGTACTTTAAATTAAGTGCTCATCAAGGCTGCATTTATTTGCAAATAAGGTAAAACAGTAATATTGTGAAATACTACTGCAATTTAAAATAATATATTTAAAATATATTTAAAAATGTAATTTATTCCTGTGATGGCAAAGCTGTTAGTTAACCCAAAAATGAAAATTCTGTCATTAATTACACACCCTCATGTCGTTCCAAACTCATAAGACCTTCGTTCATCTTTGGAACACAAATTAAGATATTTTTGATGAAATCCGAGAACTTTCTGACCCTCCATAGAGAATAAGGGAACTAGCACGGTCAAGGCACAGAAACGTAGTAATGGCATCGATAAAATAGTCTATGTGACATCAGTGGTTCAATCGTAATTTTACGAGGCTACAAGAATACTTTTTGTGTGCAAAGAAAACAAAAATAATGTGATGCCGTGTCCCGGGGTGACGACACAAAAACAATAAAACCCATTATAAACGAAGAATTTGTTGCATCCAGTGGGGACATAATTACTGGCTATAATAACATATTGTCTTTTTACATGGTAAACATTACCATGTCTGCATTTGTGATCGTCGAAATGACAAGCGCTACTACACTGCTAAAAACTCATGTTTGAAAAGTCAGTGGCAAATTCTTTAAATATGAAAACATACTTGCAGGCTGTGAGTCAGAAGCACCAGACTGTCCTTGCAAAGTTGGAATGGCCCCACTTTATAGAAACAGTCTTTGAGCATAGTTGGCAGGCTACTCCCAGGTTCAGGAAATAGTCCTCCATAAAATGCGATGCACACACTCAAATATTTGGGTTGAACTGTTCTGGAACAGAGTTGTAAATACAACTTAACCACTAATTTCTAGTTGTGTCCTCTTTTGGAAGCCCAAACAAAGTAGTTTCACTTTCATAACAAAACACAGCATCTCCAGGACATGGCACCGGCGGCAGCAACAATACTACAGTGAGAATAAAAGTCCTGACCTCTTTCATTGCGTATACGTTTGGGCGGTGTTTTGCAAATCTCCCCAAACCGTGACGTAGATATGTGGGGGCGTGTTTGAATGAGCCGTTTTAGGGGGGCGTGGTCGAGTCTTAACTTTTATAAAGAATGGTTTTGAGACTTTAGTCTTTGCAACTTTAGGGTTCTTAACTATGCGCAAACAGCTTGTAACACTCCAAAGTGAAAGGAAAACTTGAAATCGCATCATATGACACCTTTAGATTGAAATCATAACTACTGTGACAATTCACATCACTTATGCATTAATATGTGCAGCAAAGAAGTGGCTGAACATATATGTAATGGGATCTTTTACACAACAGGTAGGCTTAATTTAGTGTACAGCTCTCTTTCCTTTTGCTATCACAACAGAGGATAACTTCTACTAAGATAGATGAAGGAGCAGAGAGAAGGAAAGAAGAATGGATGGAAAAAAATGAGTGCCAGTGCGGCTAATTACCCATGCAAATCCTCAAGCTGGCGGATTGAGTTTTGAAATGAAATTGCTCCTTTGGATCTGCAGTGCGTATGTTAATCTCTAAGCATTTGCCTGGTTGAAGGCAGTTTGTCGTTCTGAACAGAGGGTTCAAGAGGTTTCTTATTGCCGTCTCTGTCCTTCTGACTGAGCCACTGCTGAACATTTATCCTCCATAGACAGGCCTTTCCCCCTCCTCCATATTCATCAGCCATTTATAAATTATTCTCATCTCCTCTATGACGACCAGATATGCCAGTGTGTGCCAAAGATTGCTGTGCAGAATTGGACCTTGCATGATAAATAATCTACAGTTTATGGAAAGCTAAATAATAAACTGTGCTGAAAATAGTTGGAATGTACAATATGCACAATTGAATTTATTTTGGCCAGTATTGGATTTTTAATTATGTGTGCTCATTTCTTTTTATTTTTAGATTTAGATTAGTTTTTGTTCTCATTATAAATAATCACCAATATCAAAGACCGCTGGTGTCTCCACCAGGCTACAAACTGTCCCAACTAGCAAGATTTTAGCTTAACCAAAGTCAACCAGCTTAACCAAAAAGACCATGGCAATCAACCAGGTTTACCAGCTGGAGTTTTTTAATTAAGCATGCAGAGCAACCACCCAATAAAGCATTCCAATAATCTAAACTTGAGGTAATGAACGCATAAATTAACGTCTCTGCATTTAACATTCAGAGCATAGGTCGTAATTTAGATATATTTTTAAGATGGAAAAATGCGGTTTTACAAATACTGGAAACATGGTTTTCAAAGAAAAGATTGCTATCAATAGCACACCTAGGTTCCAAACTGATTGCCATAGCAGTGTTAGACAGTGTTTTAAGTTATTACATGTGGAAGTTTTGGTCCAATAATTCAAACCTGTTTTTTTTTTTTTTTTTAGAAGTTAGCAGTAGGAAATAACTAATCATCCAGTTTTTTATGGATATGTTTCATCAGGCCGCAAAGAAATATAGAGCTGAGGATCATCAGAATAACAGTGAAAGCTAACACCATGTTCCCTGATGATATCTCCCAAGGGTAACATGTAAATGTGAAAAGCAACGGCCCTAGTACTGAGCCTTGTGGTACTTGACTCTATTGGAAGAGAGATGAACTGGATGATGACATCACTGAATCATCAATGAATTGGCTTTAAAATGGAAAAATTAATCTTTGTTATCGTCTTCTTGCATTATTGACAAACTAGTATTTTTTCAGTTTGACACTGTAAAGCTGCTTTAACACAATCTGTACTGTATAAAGCGTTATATAAATAAAGGTGACTTGACTTAATCAGCTAAGTGCTAACTATCTAGACTAACAAGAATTAATTGGTCAACCAGCTTCAGAAATACCATGGTGGCTATCGTTCACTAGCTAAACCAGCAAAAACCAGACTGGAGAATGGAAATTCATTAAACAGACCTTTTCAGCAGGGCATGTACTGTAAAAAAAAGAAAATTACCATTTTATTTGGTCACCGACATTATTCCAAAACAAAGGCTCCCATCTAAACAAGATTGCCATGTGACACTAAGCTCCAACTGCTGTCCAAAAAAAGCACCAGGACACTGTGAAATCACTCTGGAAGTTTCATGAGATCAGAAGACGAATGCGTGCGGTGAGTTCCAGTTCAGTCCCTCCTTCATCCTGACGAATGTCCATTTTTTTCTCTGCCACTAATCCTTTCACTTTTCCATTTTAACTCCCTGACAGCTTTTCAGACAAACCACATACTGTAGTGGAAAGAGACCCTGAAAATGCTGATCTCTGATTGAAAGACCATGTTGTTGCCCCTCGCAAGGGCTCCAGATGTAACCAGAGCTGTTTCCATCCCGACTGGCCAGATCAAAAGGTCAGCGACACGTGTACTAATTCAAATGTAAGGGATTAAGCTGGCTTGGACATGACGTAGGAATGTAATTTACAACACAAGAATGGATCAGTAATGTAGACAGTCACCTCTGTTCTTCTTGGCCACTGTCTGGTTCAGAAAGATTTGATAAAATGCACCTAAAGTCTTGGCGATGTCAACCAATGGCTCCACATGTCCTGGCCAAAGTTTCTTATTCCTAAAAGCAAATTTAGATGGATTAAAGCCTATTAGAGCTCTAAAAATCTTATATTGGCTTGAATAGTGAGTATTGTATTGTACGCTGTGACATAAGTAAATATAAGAGCTGAAGTTTAGCTGGATGCAACAATTATTTAAAAAAAATAAAATAATAATAATTACGGTTGTCATCAGCCCATCAGCATTCAGCTGCTATTATAAAATGCTTAAAAAAAAAATGAATGATCAAGTGACATGACGTTTGGTGGGCCTACTTAAGGACTTTGGACACAATCTGGCACTATGTAATGACAAACATGGACTACATTAGATAAAATTAATGTATGAAATGTGCATAAATTGTTATCCCATGTAAATACTGGGATAATGGGCTGATGAGCTGATGTTTATCCACTTAGGAACTTGGTTAAAATTTTGTAAGTTTCCAAGTGAAAAATATAATAATTATAATAGTGACAAAAAAAGGTTTATAACACTATAAATAATTCAATGAATTAAATAGAAATACCTTACAGTTTCTGAAGACAGATAATGCTTCCCTATCACTGACAGTGATGGGGGAAAGCTGGACCCAACACAAAGTAGCTTTGATGGAAAAGCTTTTACGATTGTTTAGGGAGAGCTGACATCTTCGGAGTATCTCCGTGCCACAAGATGTGGAGTGGTTTTTGCCTGAGTGCAATGCTTTTTGTGCATAAAGATTCTGCAGGGAGACTGGAGATAAGGATGGGCACAAAAATTTACCATTTTCTTCACAGGGTTTTACTAAAGTATACATTCAGAACACACAAGTACACTGGTCGGGACTTTCCATTGACTTTTTTTGCTTTTATACTGAGCTACATTTTTTTTTCTATCCCCTGACCGCACCAAAAACTCTCAAAGAAACCTTTCTGCATTTTAAGATTTTCATTAAGACTCATCTTAGAATCATCAATGTAGGTGATTGCAGGTTTTATCTTTCTGGGTGTATTAGGCCTCCACAATGTAGACAAAACCCAACCAACATAAGGAGCACACACCAACACGACTGAGTTCACAAGACGCCCAAATCTAAAACATACAATGCTCCAGCCCTCTTTACAAACCCTAGGATAAAAGAGAACAAACAAGCTTAGTTCAAACACAAATACAGCAATCTATGACCTCATTCATTCAAGCCATATCAACAGACACATTGCAAATGTAAACATAGGTGTGAGTATATTAACAATGATGTCAAGAAATGTTCTTATGTACAATGCATAGCCTGGTGGAAATGACCCAAAATGGTTATTTAAGGCCAATTTAAGCCCTTCTCTCAGCAGCTTGCTTAACAATCGTAAGAAGCCCTTTACAGTAACCACATATGTCTTTAATATGCATGGTGATCGTAACTTTCCCAAACCCGCAGAACAAAGTGTCCCTGTCACTGTTTGTGCTTTAGTTGGCATTGTTAGGTATGGGTCTCTAAATTTCCTTTCATACCATGATTTATGCTCTGTTAAATTCACAATTCAGCATGGTTTTTGCTTTTCATTATTTCAAATGCCACGTTTCTCACATTTGCCAAAGGTTTCTTTAAAGAGTTATAAGACCAAAAACAAGTGCTGTACTGCAGATCAGGCAAGAAACACACACCACTGGAGGGTTCTGCAAACCAGAAAGGTTTGGCTGTGGAACAAACAAGCTTTATTAGGAAAACTAAAAAACACAATTACTGCCTTGTCACAGGGAACTACATATCAAGCTTTTGTGAACTGTTCTTTTATTTCTTTTACTGTTTACACAGGTCGATACAACCAGCAGCAAGTAGAGTGTCAAGAAAAGTGCAAACCAAACAAAGCGTGAATGAGCCATTCCAACATAAACTCAACCCCATAAAAAATAAGCATATGATATACCCAGACCTTAAAGGCGGCTCTGCAGCCACTCCGGCCAATCCACAATCTAATCATCACTTACTTTATGGACAAGTCAAGCACGCTGCAGGTGACGGGCCCTAAGCCACCCTCGCCCCAGCCAGACCCCCAATATAACACCTCTTCTGTTCCACAATTTCAGAGCCAGGCATTATGGCTGCCCGTATACCTCCAGACAAGGCATTAAATAAAGCTCAGGGCCTGTGACAGCTGGGATGTGGGTGTGATACAGAAGCCTAGCTGGGCCAGGACATTGTTGAATACGGCTGGACTGGTTATCGGAAAGTTTTGACGCACAGTGAAAGAGTTTGTACGCTATGTACACTACTGTTTAAAAGTTTTGGGTTGGTAAGATTTCTTATGCTCATGAACGCTGTCTTCATTTGACCAAAAATTAATTTCATTTATTTCTGGCAAAGCTGAATGTTCAGAAGCCGTTACTCCAGTCTTCAGTGTCACATGATCCTTCAGAAATTATGCTATTATGATTTGGTGCTTAAGAAACTATTATCAAACTATTATTAATGTTGAAAACAGTTGTGCTGCTTTATATTTTTGTGGAAACTGTGATACATGTTTTCCATGATAGTTCAAATACCTTTATTTTAAATAGAAATCTTTTGTAACAATATAAATGTCTTCACTGTCACTTCTGATCAATTTACTGCATCCTTGCTGAATAAAAGTATACATTTCTTTAAATAAATATTCTTACAGGCCCCAAACTTCTGAACTGTAGTGTATGTTAAAAAAAGCTGCATGGTTCCTTTAATACGTCATCGGGTTCATACAGTGGACATACGTTTATGTTAGCCTAACCACATTTAACTCCACAGTTGCACAAAACGTCGCTAGTGATGTCTGGTATTTCTGGAATGTTCTCCATCGTGACTGCATTGTCAGTAAACTGGTATTTTACTTGGATACAGGGTGTTAAAACACACCCATAGACACAAACACACATTCTTATCATGAGCCAACAACTCATGTAATGTTCAGTCTGAGCCATAACTGATCACGTGATCAATATGGATGATGCCTAACAATTAACCCGATAAACAACACCCATTACGCTAAGACAACGTATCTCAGTCTGTAGGCAAGAGGATCAAATTCAATATCCCTGGTGATAATGACTGGAGCCACTATGTCTTATTGTCCTGTCCGCCTACTTAGCTCTGATTATAACTCTTTACAGTGTGGCTAGATTAAATTTGCAGCTTTAGATGTGTGTTGTTTAATGAGCGAATGGGTGACTATAGTGGATAAGTTTCTAAGCTAATAATGCTAGTTGCATTCGTCCCTGGTGTCAGGGAGTTTGAAGTTAACTCTGCATACTGCCAGTTTAGATCTGTGCCAGTTTAGATCTATAGCCAAGATATTGTGGAGCTTAGAGAGAGAATTCACTGTTGGAACCTGGCATACATGTATGGTGTGTGGCGGAAAGTTTGGTTGCATGAAGCTAATGTTGTTCTAGCCCAACTGGAGCCTTTATAGACCAGCCTGACTGCCTCCAAATGGCAGGGGGTCTCTGACCCTGTCATGGCAACAATTAAAGCTGATCGACACAAGGACTCCTAAACACAATCTCGTCCAATGTGCTACAACCATTTGACATTGCTGTCAAAACTGGGAAGGTAAAAGCTGCAACGTTTGGTGACTCTACAGTCAAAACTTCAACAAAATAATAGTATTAAAGCAGATTACAAATGCCTTTTGCCTTAAATTGATAACATTTGTCAACGAAAGGCATTCTTGATGTAGTCTGAAAATCAGCAGAGCAGTACTTATCAGCAGGCAGCCATACCAACCAGAACATGTAACCCTAAGTTCAGCAGCCAGGGACATTAATCAGCTCGAACAAATAGGTCATCTCCTGCTATGCTGAGGGCTTTGAGCCAGCACACCTCCATATGTCTCATCTAAACACACTGTGACATGAGCTCCAGAGATTTCCAGGTGTTCACCACTCATGACATCACTGTTTACACCACAAAAGGAACTTTGGGATGGGCTGAAGAGAAAATAAAGGGGGAAAAATAACTTTGTCAAGAAAGATGGCAAAAACTAAGTAATTGAGAGATTGAGTAAATACATGCACAGGCAAAGAAAGGGGCAAGGCTTATCTCAAAATATGGGAACTTTTTCATGGTATTAATTAACCAATTTTGATGAAAACATACTGTTTACAAAAATATGAAATATAAATATATTATGCACTCACATGAGGATGGAAAAAGTAGTAGTTTTTTCAATATTAAATATTGATTAATTTAAATTCATATACTCTGTCATTCAAAAGTTTGGGGTCATTACGATTCTTTAAAATAAATTACTACTTTTATTGAGCAAGAATGCGTTAAAAATTTAAAATAAATATTCTGTTCTTTTGAACTTTCTATTCATCAATAAAAACCCGAAAAAAATGTATCACAGTTCCCACAAAAATTTTAAATAGCACAAATGCTTGTGCTATTATCAAACATTGATAATATGATTTTTTTTGTTTTTTTTTTTGAGCACCAAATAAGCTTATAAGAATTATTTCTGCAGGATCATGTGACACTGAAGACTGGAGTAATGGCTGCTGAAAATTCAGCTTTGCCATCACAGGACTACATTTTAAAATTCTAATTAAATTGTAAATATTTCACATTACTGTTTTTTACTGCATTTTTTTATCAAACAGATGCAGATTTGGTGAGACGTCTTATTGAGAAATTCTAATTTTTTAATATTAGTATATGACATGTTTTAATATTTGGTTTGATTTTGCACTCTTATTAGCTAAATGCTATTTTCATTAACTAAAATTAGATGCCAGAAGTGTCACAGTAAAAATAATTAATATAAAGGAGAAGGAAGGAGAAAGAACACCATCAGCCAACAAAGTGTTGTGTGAACATGCAAGAAACAATAAAAAAGTCTCCCCAAAGCCACCCTGTACACCCTGTGCATATACCCAAACTTTCCCAAACACCAGCGCTCGATCTGTCAGCCGAAGGCTTATTAAAATGTCATTGACCCTTAAACTGCTTATTTATGCTGTGTTAACTGAGCTGATGCCAGAGAACTGCACACAGACTCATTGTCACCGAGCCGGGTTGAGTCAGACAGACTGTGGCAGTCAGAGATAAGCTTTATTGCACAATGTGTGCACAGGGTCCATTTGATTGATGCTTCTCCATTATTATTACGCCAGTGCAAGGTAATACATTCTGGGGTGTCATAAAAGCCTGGGTCTAAATTAGTTGTGTCAAATTGTGGTGGCGGCCCCGTCTCCCCTATCGCGCCATCGAAATGAGGTGGCACTGACACAGCGATGACGGGGGGAGTGAGGGCAGCGTCAAACGGTGCTCAAAACACAGCTCACAGGATTTTTCTCATTAAATATATTTTTTTTCCTCTTTCTCACTGTCTTTGTAGAACGGTGAATGTTTGCTTCCCGTGCTGTCAAAAAAAGACAGCGAAAGCAATTTGGAATGGGGGGTTCAGCGGAAAAAAAAAATCTCACTATTGCTAATCTCTAAAGACAACCAAGTATTCAACAAGAGGCTCACACCGGTGCCCAAGCTATCCTCCCTTCAAATTCCCAAGCAAACAAATGTGTAAATCATCCTGGATAATTAGTGTGTTCAAAGGGAAGGAGTCCATTCCCTGTCCCAGCTCTCCCTTTCTGTGCTCATTAGAAGAGATACAGGAGGATGAGCTGGCTGGCCAGAGTCCTATTTTATCACCTGCTTGTCCCAGGGGTGGTAACATGAGCGGTGAGGTTACAGTACAGCTCTGTACAAGAGAGGGCGGCTCTTTCAGCGGAAGCACAGGGAAGAAGGAATGCTTGCCATTTGGATGTTAAGGGAGGACAGGAGGGAAATAGAGGTGTGTGTATATAGTTGTGTGTCGGAGGGAAAGACAGTGAGAGAAACAGATACACAAAAGTGTGGGAGAGGTTTGGCTTTATGCCATTTATTATTATGTTGATGTGTCTGCTTGGTAGGAGCGGCTTTTGGAAATAAATGGGGACTGAAAAAGGCACCATACCTAACTATATATCCAGATGTTCAGTTAATTTCATTCTCTGATCCCATGATTTGGACACTTTGGACAGCTCACCTATGTATTACAAAGGAAAGACTGTAAGAGAGAAGAAGAAAGAGAGAAACCTAGTCAAAGCACTAGTCTGCACAGCATTAAACAATTAAACACACATGTTAAAGTTTTAACAGTCTTACCATGTATGTACTGATATGATTAGGGCTTCTTCAACTTAAATTCCATAGAAAATGGCAAGCTTAGTCATGTTCTTTTTCTACAAATTGTTTCCTTATAAAACAAAAGTGCATCACAATTTTGATTTTTTTTTTTTTTTTTATAACCAATTATAACCAAATCACAAAAGCAACTTGTGAACTGTTAAAAAAAAAAAAAAAAAACACTGTTTAATCTTAATCTGCAAATACCTGTTAAAATCACTCTACTAATAAAGAAAAAACACGCACACATGCACAATCAGAGAACAAGAACAAAAGTAGATCAAAAACAGAAACGTCTGTAAAAGAAAAAAAAAACTTTAATTTGATCCTTTCCTTCTGGCTAGCATTAAAGAAACCAAATATTTGGTATATAACTGTTATGTAAATAGTTTAACCCTGCCTAGCTATTTTTTTAAGGCCTAGACATTGAATACACTGGTTAATAACCTAATTAAGTTGAAAAGAAAAAAAAAATCGTGTTTTAATGATGTTGAGAATGAACGAGTATTTGTCATACATAAATATTTTTAAACACAGATAACTTATCAGTCAGACCACACTCAAACACATAACCTATACCTCCTCTCTTGTGTAAAGTGTGCCTTCAAAAGCCTTATCAACCACCCCAGACCCCACCCAGAGTTACTAAGTAGAGTCTGACGCCTTTGAGTCTTCGCCAGACTGTAATTTCTTGCTTAAAAACAATGCTCAATGAGACCAACAGGTCAGCACAATTTTGCAGAGTATCAATTACACCGCTCCGCTAAAGCAAACAAAACAGAAAAAAACCCTGTCTCCATCAGCACCTCCCTTAACATACTGCTTTAGAGACTAGTGGAGCTATTCAGGCACTTGTGAAAACCTTTAAACGTGCTGGAGGCGTCTGATGTCGCACTCAAGTGTATTCTTAAATGGAGTCGCTCCTTTTGCAGTTTAATTATCCTTTTTACTTTAGGGGTTCTAATTAAGATAACTGTACAGTTTTTTTTAGTATTGGATGACTTGAAAAATAAACAGGTATGGATCAAAGTAGATGGCTGAGGAAATATGAAATATTCTAATACAATAAATGAGACAGACAAGCATAACCAAACATTTCGATTCAGTCTGGTTGCCCTAAAGAGCCGTTGAGCTTTCTGTTGAAAGGCAAGCAAGACAAAAGCCAAAAGAGCAGCAACAAGCACCCTGTTGCCAACTCGCTCAACCTTTCTCCAGATGCAAAATCACTCTAATTTGTCATCACTCTTTGATTACGCAGTGCAGCTAACAAGGTATCTTTCACGCTCTGGCAAATATTAACAAGTCATGTATGGCAGAAATGTAATTATACAGTTTGGATCTTGTAAAAAATGCTAACTGTTTAAATGAGAGCTCTGCTTATGTCCTGGTTAATGGCATTAGGCTAGAGTCTGACAGTAACAAATAGTGTTCATTACATATTTTCCGTGTGACCGGGTCAGATCTTCCTGCATGTAAATATCAGTGGGAGAGGAAGTTCATGCTTAAGGATGAAAAATGCTTGATTGAAAATGATAACTGATTATCTATCAAAAACTAGCATAAAAATATCCTTGTGCTCTCATTCAGGTAAAAATAAATAAATAAATAAATAATATTTTATTACCTTTTTGTTTGCTGTGAATCTGGTTTTTAGGCTTGATTAGAGCTCCTCTGACAAGTTTCCCCACACTTTTCTTTCCCTCTTTTTTTTTGACATTTATGACATCTATTTGAGATACTGTTACAAATAATAATAGCAAATACAACAAACAGCACACCTTTTATTTTTGCTTCGAGTCAATATGTCAAACAGAGGATCAGCGAGTCAAGATGAGTGCCAAAAAGCAGTTATTTCTACATCCAGCTGTCTTGACTGTCAAAGGCTCATGCAAAAAGTCGAAGGCAGGGTTTCCACACTCTATCAAATTAAAGAAGATTAACTGTTTTTGGAATGGATGCAGGTAATGTGTACTCAGGTGGCTAAACTGAACGCCAACATTCCCTACAACAGTTTAAGCACTAACCCAGAGGTTTCAACATGATGGGATAAACTGGGTGCAAAACCAAAACTAATTTTATCATCTATCCCTCAAGTGCCTCAGATGGAACCTTGGACAGTCATACTGTAGAAGATGAAAATGAATAAAAACCTTTGTTACACACAGTGCTCCCCACCTCATCAATAACCTCTTGTTCACTTGGAAAAAGGTACGAGTGCACATCATAACAGGTTTCACCTATGCAGAAGCTTAGAATCAGAAAACCTGTCAATCAGGAGATATTAGAATGGAGTGTGCCATCATTTGCGGTATTTTCATTTACATTCCAACACAGAGAAGAATGACATCTGGCTTGGCTCAAAATAATTTGTGAGGAATGTAGTAAAGAGCTGGAATAGTTGAAATTATTCTCTGCTTAGTCACCTTAAATTGCCAAGTGATACAAATGATAAGCTTTTACGAAAAGAAAAAATAAAAAAAAAAGTACTAACTAATAGATTCTATAGAATATAATTGACTGAGAATCTGGCTGGGAATTTTTTTTTTTTTCTTCTTTTATTTACATATATTTTTGTATTCCATCAAAACATGAGCTTTAAATTCACGAAGAGACGCTTTTTCTTGTAAAGGGGAGTCAAACATTTGTGTTGCTTTTTAATGAACGGTTACTCTTTGGCCTTTAATGAGCTGCAAGAGTTTGTTTAGGTTTCTACACTTCTGATATCACATATGCTTCTGGTCTCACAGCAGAGCATAACAGGGAGGTCGGGAACACGGCTGACATTTGTTTATGTAAGAAAGCAATCCATCTAATGACTGAGTCATCTTCTCAAAGGGCCTCTGGTAGAGGAGAGCTGAGATGAGAGTCACACAGGGAGGTTGCGAGACTCATCTCCAAAGCCAGGCCCATTAGTGTGATCAATGTGAAAGAGAGAGAGAGAAAGAGACAGTCTGACCAGAGCATTGTATTAGAGTGATGTACACAGGAAATGTAACAAGTTTCCATATCATTTCTATTGGCTGGGATCTCTATTTTGTGGAAGTCATGTATCACGTTTCCATAAGTCCATTTGAAGCGTTTAAGTATCTTCTCATATTTTTCAAACTATATTATTCGTGTTATACATGCAATAGTCATTCTCTATGGATGACCCCCATGCATCTCTTGTCTCTCTAACTCAATATTGTTGGGTCTCCAAGTTGGGTTGAGTCTTGCTGCCTCTTAGAGGTAGGAATGTGTGACACACACACACTAAATCACATACACACAGTTAATCACATTTGCACTTAATTAGGAATTCAAAATCTGATTAATGAATACTGTCACACTTTTTCTCTAAATCTATTTTACATTAAGGGTCTATTGTTGGCACTCATAAAGGTATAAAATTCGATGTAAATAAGCCTCGGGTGGTTCTTTGCAATCAATCTTGATCTAAACATTTAAGCAGCATTTCAAATCTGACTTTTAATTTGACTAAGAGCATGATTTATTTGCATTTCCATGGTTGTGAATGAAAATCCTTCCTCTTCAGTACCGGAAAAACACTTTGGTTGCACGGCTGAACCTCAGATATGTTTATGTATCTAAATACATTTCCTAACCATTTGCTTAGACTTTGGATGCATAAATCCTCTCAGCCAATCCTGTACTAAATGCAGGAAAAGTAAAAGTTGTATTCAGATATATCATATAAAGCACACTAATCTATCTGTATGTCCAACTATCTGGACATCATGAAATCAGAGTTTTACTGGACAGTTACCTCACATGCCCTTCTGTTTCTATGACTGAACTGCATTACCTGCCCGATATTTTTCCAATAGCACCGGCCGTAAAGATGTCTCTCTCATGCTGAGATGTCCCAAATCCACACATAAAGCTGTCCAGAGATAACTACAGCAAGCTTTTCACTGCAAAAAAAACATGAGAGCTCAGGATTCACATTTCTGATGCATAAGAAGTCTTCTCGTCTACTTGAGGTGACGCTTGCTGACCATGAAAACATTGAGATCCTATTAACAAAAACAAGGAAAAGAACGATAACAGCTGTTCACCTCATGAAAAAAAACTGTATTTTGATTTCAAAATGGATATATCTGAACTCTCTAAACAAATGACAGCAGATACTTGCAATTATTTGTTGTAAATACTTGAGCCTGTTTTATAATTCAATACACTCCAAGTATCCACAGTAAATATAACAGAGATAAAATATAGTTATCTATTATTTGTATATATGCTCTTACATTTTTGATTCAAACCAAATGCACTATATAATTACGCTTTGAGATTTCCTCTTCTGTGTTACTCAAGAGAACAAAAAAACCACATACTTCTACAAAAGTTGCAGTAACAAAACTGGAAGGACAAACCCAAAAATACATAAACACTGGCACGATATTGTGCAATGAAGTTCTCTCAGCCTGCGTTTTAAATTTCAGTGGACTGGCCTGTCCACTCAGAAACAGCGTTTCCGCACATTCCTTTATCATGAAACCGATAATGGTGGTGCAAAAACATTTGACCCAGGGGGCATCGCAGGGGGATGGCCCGGCTATGGTTGTTGTCTCTTCTTTCTCCTGGGATGGCCGAAAAGGCCAGGGTGTGATTTGTTAAATGCGAGTCAGCCCTTGCATTGTGTCCTCATCACGGGGACATCTGGCACAAGCAAGCCGGTGTTTTGACTGAGGTCTCCATCTCTATTCTGAAGCAGTGGGCTGTACTGCATTGAAACACTCCTTTGGCTTTCTCATGGTAATGCTGCAAACTACAGGAGCAGATGTGAAACATTTGGTTCTGTTCTTGTTCACTTGTAAAGAAATAATGTGCTGCTTTTACTTTCATTTCACCATGCTGTGTTCTTCTCCTTATTAAAAAAGGAAAGAGAATACGGTAACAACGGAGGGGGGGTGGGGGATGACTGTCGTCCTTGGTGGCCTGAAGTGCGCTGAGGTCCGAGTGTAATCAAAGTTGGAAGAATGACGGATTAAGGGAAAAGCAAAAGAAGAGCCAAATGTTCTGTCAGTGATGTATCTGTTAGGACATAAAGGATAAATAGTGGTGAAAACTGATGGAATGAACACCAACATTTTTCTCTCTCTCTCTTATCCATCCGCACAAATGATGAAATGCACACGCCCTGTAGATTTGGAGATAATGTTTATAGATTTAGTCATGCAGTAATGCATGTCTGAAATAATCTTATTAAACCATTACCGTGACTGTGTAAACACACACTTGCACAAGAGATCAAACAACGTATCAGTTTCATACTAAATGTTTCCTCTATCCAATGGCTTATCTTATGTTTAGCATTAGCTTAAAATTCTATATATTTCCGAACAAAATGACAAAGCATTTTGGCCTGACTTTAGTAAAGGATTTACTGCAAAATAACGTTTACAATCTTAACAACAATATTATAACGTTGATTGGAGAGGCATTTGAGTCTTAGCAGTGTCGTTGCTTTTTAATTTATTTGGTGAATATGGTGATTATTATGAATCTACAAACCATGTCTTGATTTCTCTACAACCACCTTGCGTAAACTACAAACCTGCATTTGTTCGGATGTGGCCACGGGCGTTGAATGTGACATTTGCTTTGAACACGAGCGTGACCGTTCCCCTGCAGGAACTGACAGGTGGGCGGAGTCTGCCCTGCCCAACCTGCATCCTATTGGTTACTGGCATGCAAATTGCATGCGCTCGGGAAAGGTTTGTGGAATCTGATTGGACCGCGACATGTCAGTCACTTCAGGTGACGTCATTCTGAAGTTAGATACAAGGCACACACGTGTGAGCTACTAGTGCTATGAAAGTTTATCAGAATTTCACAAATCACGCTGGATTTAAAAAAAAAAAAAAATGAAATTTTGCTTATTTTGAATTTTGGACTAATTAAAGGGGCTCTTTTTTTCGCTATACATTTGGATTGAAAACAAACTGTTTAAGAAATAATCCAAATGAACTCCTCTAACATAGTAATTTAAAATTCGCACTAAACTAATTCTCAGACTAGTAACTGTTTACATAACGACAAGGAGCTTTACATATGCTCAAGGATTTTTGGAGAGCGGCGCGTGCGAACTCTAATCCACCTTTGATGCTCTCAAGCTCCAAACTCTGCCTTATTTTTTGATGGCAAGACTGAATAATGCCAGTCTAGCATGGCTGTCTCTCCAACTCATGCCACCCGTGGACCGACATGGCATTTAGCCGCGTCTTTCTGGACCCTCCGTCCAAGAGCATCTTTAAGACCTTCGCGGTCATGTTGCTGTCTATACTCGCGTCTTTATACTTTCTCCACTGCCTCACGGAGCGATGCGGGACCTGTATACCTACAGAGAGAAGGGACGCCGGTCCGGTGGAGAGATTTTACGCCTCGAAACTTAAAGACTTCGAGTCGCTGAGGAGAAAGAGACTTCTTCAGAAATGGACCGTGATGAGACACCACAGCTTGATCCACCGCCTCGAAAGTGTCCGTGAAGAGGATTTACCTGTTATTGATGCTGACAGACGCGTTTTCCAGGCGCACGTAAAGATGTCAAACTCTTTGGATGTAGATTTGGAGACGGGAGAATCGTATTTTGATACAGGTAAACTGAGTGCGTTAGGTGAGGGCAGTAAGAAGCTGCCTCAGGCGATCATCATCGGCGTGAAAAAAGGGGGGACGCGCGCGTTGTTGGAGTTTCTGCGCGTGCATCCAGATATTCGCGCGGTCGGAGCGGAGCCGCACTTCTTCGACCGTAACTATGACAACGGAATGGACTGGTACAGGTAAGTTACATTTCCATTATGATGATATGCCTAGTTTACACAACAGCTTGAAAAGACATGCGTTATTGTTATTAGATATCTAATAAATAAGTAAATAAATAATTTCTTTCTCTGGTGACCTTGGAGAAGAAATATCAACATTATCAAAATCTATTATCTTTTACATCTGAAGTAATGCAATAATGTATTTTTGTATAAAATAATATTAGTATTATTAATAATTTATTAGTAGTTGTATTATTTCATTTTGCTGTATGGAAGGTCAAGTGATTAAAATAAATAAATAAATAAAATAAAAACGAACAGTACACACAAGCCAAATCTAAAAGTTAAGTAAAGTCTGTAAATATAGTATTAGAATAATATATATATATTTGATAAGATTAACAATAAAAAGAAAAGAAAAACTATGTGGAGTTCACAGTTTTGTTCAATCAAACAAATGTAAATTATTACAAAACATGCAAATAAAAAAATGCAAATAAAACCATCCCTTTTGATTGAATAATAATGTATTAACAGTATTAACATTAATAATTTAAATGATTCACATTAATTGCTGTAGCTTTTTTCTAAGTAATTGGTAAATCAGATAAAAAGTGTAAAAACAGCCCAGATCTCATTTGCTCATTTTCTAAAACATAAAAATCTAATCCTCCTTTGGAAAGTATCTCTTGAACTTTTTGGTAATTTGAATTGCAGAAAATTAAAGGGAGAACACAAGCTAAAAAGTATCCTCACAATATTACATAATGCACATAGCTGTTTAAGGTCAATGTTTGTTTTTCATTAAATATAATAAAGTGCAAGAAGCTATTTTTCATTCGCTAGAAGATTAAGAAAAAAAATCCTTTAGAAGAAAGATATGTATTGCCATCAAACTTTTTTTTTTTTTACTACTTTTTATAATTGTTTTAAGATTTTATTAACTTTTTACGTATGAAGATTTAATGATAAAATCTATGAAACTGAGAAGTATGACGCTGAATGAAAGTGTATTTTGTGGTATTTTTTCACATACACACACACACACACACACACACACACACACACTTACAAAAGTTTTTAGTGTATGTGTGTTGTGCTTTTATATTTTCTGCATCTATATGATGGGTGATTGTGTGTGCGTGTGTGGGGTTCATTCACATATCTTCAGGCTGCTGTTAGAGTTTAACAGCAGCTTGTCTTTTGCTGCTCAGAGTAATGGGGCATATCAGACATCACAGCTCTGTTATTAAGAGGGATTACGGCCGTAATGAAAGGTTACCTGTCTGTCTCCGCAGGTATATTTCACCACCAGATTTAGTTAACATACCGGGTCATGCAAAAGTGCAAAGGCAAACTTGTCCTAATGCTATCTTTCCCACCCCTCTCTTCTCCTCTGATAGATTTCCGAACTTTCTTTTACAGAAAATATAGATAAAAAGAAACAAATAAATACAGAAATTGTTTAAAAAGACTTCCTCCCTTTATCAACGTGCAGTCTCTCTTTTCAGCATCACTCTTTCACACCATTCTATTCATTCTTTGTGCTTTGTTATATCCATGAGGATCTCATCCATCCAAAAGAGTTGCCAGGATTCTTAAGAATGCGACAAGGCTCGAAAAACAGGCCTGATCGTCGTAAACCCCCTATGTTTTAGAAAGGAAGACCCTTAATTTAAAATGACACAAAAAAACTTGAATAACATATGTGCCATATTACTCATCCATTTACAGTATGTCTGCATGTACTGTGTGCTTTTTTTTAAACACTGCAGCAAATGTGTTTAAAAAGTGCGGCCCATCAGGTAAAACGAACAAAAAGTGAGTGGAATAACTAAGCTAGCAGAAAATGTTAAGAAGCGTGATTTACTTGAGCTAAAACACAACTGTGGACGGGTGTCAACTTTCTACAAGACAGGAAAAAATAAAGAAATAAACTAAGCGGCCAATGTTTTTCTCTCACTCTCTTTTCTCAAACGAGCTGAAAGACATTTCCTGAATATATGCACAAGGCGTGACAGTTTGATGGATCTGTGCAAATGTCTTAAAAATAAAGAAAACAAACATTAAATTACTTTTGCGGCATAAATTCTCACCCTTTGTCAAACCCTCTGGGAATAATTGCGTTTCTCCCGACCGCTGAAGTTATGAATGGGCTCTGTTTTTTTTTTCTCTCCCTGCACTAATCACTGTGTCCAATTTGCTGGAATTATGTGACTCTTTTCAGGCTAGGCTGTGAATGTTTAAACACAGAGACTTCCATCTGCAGGGATGAAGGTCCTTTGTGTGTCGTAATGGCTGATACGGAGACTGTGAAGGAATCACACAACTTTGCTTCTCTGTGGGAATGTGAGACGTGTGTGTGTTTTGTCAATTAAGTTGCTCGTGTCCAGTTGGTCGTATTGGTGGCGCAAAAAGTCTGAAGAAAAATCTGAAAATCAAGATGTGCTGAGCATTTTCTATACTGTTTTCAGCAGTTTGTCAAAGAACTAAATGAAAAAGTAATTGTAATGTTGCCAGACTGCATCTGTGCTTCAGATATCAGTGTTGTGGTTGCTTGTCAAAACATTACTCACCCATCTGCAGTCAACATCGCAACGGTGAAATCAGACACACAACCAGAACATCTGTGAGAGGTAAAACACGAAGTATTAGATTATATAATATTATGAAAAGCAGGCTTTTTCTTTGGGCTACCAAAGAACCCCTTTTTTTTAAATTATTGACAGTTCATCGGCTCACTGTCAGCTAAAACAAAACGTTCCTCTGTCTTGTGTTGAGACAATGCCACTTAAACCCCAATGCTTTTGTTATGGAAATCTGTTCTGTGAGTTTAAAAAGAGATCATTTAAAAGGCTTGATGTAATGGGAGGTCTTTGCTTAAATGAAAGTCTGTTACAATCAAAGCTTCTAAAATGACCCTTCCAGAAACCTGTTGTGTCCAGGGGTGTGTTTTATTGATTAAATGGCTAGTTGTGCTACATCTCAGAATTGGACCGTCATCTGTCATAAAATCATGAGGACTTTACCATTGGTCTCCAATACCTGACTTATTCAGTAGATACTGTATTCTATAATTCCCAGTTGTGGAAGAGGAGACACTTTAAAGAGTGTGTGTGTAATATAGTGAAAGAAGTCTCTTATGGTCACCAAGGCTGTATTTATTTGACCAAACAAACAGTAATATTGTGAAATATATTGTTAAAATTTAAATTAAGTTTTCTATTTGAATATATTTTAATATGTAATTTATTCATGTGATGGCACAGCTGAATTTGCATTTTTCTGCAGCCAATTTTTATCAGTGTTGAAAACATTTGTGTTATTTTATTTTATTTAAACTGGACCCTTTGTGAAACAGAAAATAACATAAGAGTAACAAAATATAAAAGTATTTTGATAAATTCCATACATCCTTTCTAAATAAATATTTTAACTTTTTTTTTTTTTTTTTTTTTTTTAATTTGAACAGTAGTACATTTATTAAGCTTTACAATGTACTGACAGCTAATGCAGGGCCCAAAACCATATGAACAATTACACCACATTCAAAGTGTGGAACATCTCCAAATAAAGTTGTGATACAACATCTTTGAAATATTATTTTGTTTTTGGTATTGCACTAATAGTCATACACACTGAATTAGTTTTGTTCATAAATTATTTGGGCCACTTTACTTGTGGTAAATTGCATACTTCCTTTTAATTATAGCATTGTTTTATATGTGAGGAAATTAAGTAATTACACATCTGGAGAGCCTGTGCGCTTATGTTTCTTTGCACTCTTCCCCCTTGGTAGCCCCTGCGGTGAGGGCTTCTCTCAAGTGGATTCAAGGAACGCATATCAAAGCGTAGCCACTCAAACTACATTAAAACCTCTTTAAAATTCAAGCTAGAAAATGTGGAAAATATCCTAGGCCTAACATCTGAAGAAATTTCTTTAGGACTTCTCATTTTTCTCCTTAAACTATCCTAAGCTGAAGTTTGCATTGTGCAAATAACTAGTTAACAAAAGCTCCAAATGTCTCTGAACATTAATAGTATTCAAAGCAACAGAGTTTGACTTGTAAAGCTGGTTTGTGATTAAGTGAGAAGCAGGTTCTAAAACACGCATCTGTTTGGAGCTAGAAGACACATCTCTCATCACAGGTGTTGTAGAGAAGGTTTTGGAGGACCTGTGGAGAGGCTAGCTGGCCATTTGGCAGAGGGTAGTGTGAACTCCGTTGGAATAAGGGGAATGTTCTTGAGCGATGCATGGCACAGACCCCGTTTCTTGTACACAGAACATGGTGTTCGCTTCACACTGGCAGACGCAGCCTGTGGTTTATAGTGCAGTGGCAAAGTTCCTGGGAAAATAAAACCCCTGTGTTAGTGGAAATACGGACAGATTCACATGAGTACAGTAAATACTGACAGTCAGTAACATCTACATTTGCATTCAACACGCTATTTCACATTTGGTCTGGTGGAGTATTTCAAAGAGTTGTTGTCTGAACCCAGCATGATCTCATTAGCATTCATATGTAAAACTTTATAAAAAAAAAGAAAAAAAAAGAAGGTTATTTATTGGTGCCTATGCTTCCACGAAGAACCTTTAACATCCATGGAACCTTTCTATAAAAGGTTATTTATAGTAGAAAATCGATCTTCGAAAAAAAAATGTTATTTAAAGAACTGTTAATACTACTACTACTACTACTACTAATAATAATATTAATAATAATAATAATTAGTAATCTACATTATAGATCAAATACCAATATGCTACTACTAATACAACCCGAATTCCGGAAATGAATTTCAAATCACATAAGCCAATATTTTATTCACAATAGAACATAGATAACATAACAAATGTTTAAACTGAGAAATTTTACAATTTTATGCACAAAATGAGCTCATTTGAAATTTGATGCCTGCTACAGGTCTCAAAATAGTTGGGACAGGGGCATGTTTACCATGGTGTAGCATCTCCTCTTCTTTTCAAAACAGTTTGAAGACATCCGGGCATAGAGATTATGAAACTCAGAGTTTCTGGAGTTTTGGTGTTGGAATTTGGTCCCATTCTTGCCTGATATAGGTTTCCAGCTGCTGAAGAGTTTGTGGTCAGCTCCCCCCCCCTGTAATAGATGTTGTCTGGAGGGGAGCATATGTTGCTCTAAAGCCTTTATATACCTTTCAGCATTCATAGTGCCTTCCAAAACATGCAAGCTGCCCATACCGTATGCACTAATGCACCCCAATACCATCAGAGATGCTGGCTTTTGAACTGAATGCTGATAACACGCTGGAAGGTCTCCCTCCTCTTTTGCACGAAGGACACGGCGTCCATGGTTTCCAACAAGAATGTCAAATTTGGACTTGTCTGACCATAGAACACTTTTCCACTTTGAAACCATTTTAAATGAGCCTGGGCCCACAGGACACGACGGCGATTCGGGACCATGTTCACATATGGCTTCCTTTTTGCATGATAGAACTTTAGTTGGCATCGGCAGATGGCACGGCGGATTGTGTTTACCGACAGTGGTTTCTGGAAGTATTCCTGGACCCATTCAGAACCATGCCGATGAGTCATGCAGTATCATCTGAGGGCCCGAAGACCACGGGTATCCAACAAAGGTCTTAGGCCTTGTCCCTTACGCACAGAGATTTGTTTTTTTTACAGTATTCCACAATCTTTTTAAGCACTCTTTCACAGATTGGAGAGCCTCTGCCCATGTTTCCTTCTGAGAGAATCAGCCTCTCTAAGACATCCCTTTTATAGATAATCACTGCGTATGCTTCGCTCCCCAAAGGCTCTCTTTGAGGAGGGAGCATTCACCAGCGTTCCTCGCGGGGCCGGGCCCGCTTTTGCCGAGCCAGAGCGGCTTCACTGGGGCTGGATGCCTTGAGACAGACTGCTCCCGGGAGTTCTGAAGAGAGTGCGCCGGGACGGGGTCCGTCTGCTGCTAGTAGCCCCGTTCTGGCTGGGTATGGTTCTCAGACCTGATTGCATTGCGACTTACCACACCCCTCCTGGTGACCAGTCAGTGGGCAAACACCCCTAGTTACACTTTTCCTCCATGGTGCGCTGAGGCTGAGGCTGAGGCCAGAGAAGCTTATGCTAAGTGGTGGATCAGGATGCTATTCCATAGCCTCGAATCCTCTGATCTCCCCTCACCATTGGAGGTCAAGGCTCACTCAACTAGAAGTGTGGCGGCCTCCAAGGCCTTTCTGGCAGGTGTACCTATGCAGGACATCTGCAACGCTGCGGGATGGTCAACGCCCCTCACGGTCGTCAGGTTCTATGATGTAGATTTGCGAGCCGCTCCTGGCTCTTCTGTTCTTTTGCCATAGCTGTGCTCTTCCACACTAGGCAGGGATTTGCAAGTCTGGCAGTATGAACATCTCGTTCCCCTAGCGTTTTCCGAGGCAGCTCAAGTTCCTGAAGGGGAACGTCCCAGGTTATGTATGTAACCATGGTTCCCCGAGGGAATGAGATGCTACGTCTCAGGGCCATACTTCCGGCATCCCTACTAGAGCTTGCTTCATTCCTAGAAGCTAACACCGCCCATCGTTTGGACAGATTACACATATGATTCAGAGCATGGTATCTGAATGCGTTCCCCTAGTGTTTTCCGACGCAGCATCTCGTTCCCTCTGGGAACCATGGTTACATACGTAACCTAGGGCGTTTTCATTTTATTCAAATTTAAAAAACATCCCAACATTTCCGGAATTTGGGTTGTATATTGCAATAAAAAATTGATTAAAAAAATCAAAAGTATTAATAAAATAAATCGATACTCATTGTTTGCAAAGAATTTTCATCAAAAATTAAATCATTAGTTTAATTGCATACATTCTATATCCAATTAACCCAAACAGAAGACAAACATATTTAAGTTGACCAAAAGTTGTATGCATGTAAAAAGGTTAAAAATACATAAATGAAAAAATGCACACACTCAAAACTGCTAGTGTGCTATTTCTGCATCTTATATAAATACCAACGAGATCAAAAATGTTTTTTGCTGAACTTAAGGTGCAAGAAAAACACAATGGAGCTTTATTAATAGAACCTTTATTATTAGGAATCCTATGCAGTCGCTCACCTGCTCGCACACACACACCTGCATGTGCTTTATTAGACTATTATAATGTTTTCTACCTGAGCCAGCCTTGGGGCAGGTTGTACTGTAATGTTGTAGCGCTAAGATGACATAAGCCAGCTGGGACATGAGATCACACTGAACAAAGAGACCCCTGTGCGTGTGTGGAGGCCTTTGATCTGGTTTGGCTAGGGGCACCACTGTGACATGTTCGCTCAAGTTACCGCAAATACACTGAGAAACACTATCATCTCTCTCTCTGCAATTCTTACTCAGTTCAGCAGACAGTTAAACAGCATAATTACAATCTTCCATACACTTTTCGATAACTGCAGGTATGCTGATCCCATTTTGCTCAAAGCATTTCCTTGATAATGACACTGTGACCAGTGTAAAATTGCACATGTAATCATACTCCTTGACTAAAATGGACTAAAAGTGGACTTTGTTTATTTTGTAGAGCTAGATGCCAACGACTAAAGCTCGAGCCAAGTTAGAGCCTTATGATTTACAACAGGACGTTGAGAGTATAAATGTGCTTGTTTGCATGTGTGTACGGACGTGGGTCACAGGAAGGTTCAGACCTTTGATGTAGGTCATGTTTGGAGGTGAGAGGGGTCAGTAACTGGATCTGTGAAGTGAAGGACTTCAGGAGGGTGAAAATTAATGTCGGGGTACAACTGTGTGAGGGAACTCGAGAGGTCTCTTAACTCTTGTTGAGGGAATGTGTGAGCATGCAATCTGATATACACAGATAGACTACGGCTGGTTATGGCCAACTACTTCATGATGCAATAGACATCGCAATATATGTCACAATGAATCATAATGTCATAATTGGGTCGTGATTGTGCCAAGCACGAGAAAACTTCTCGCAGATTTTGCTTCACTTTTGTACGTTAATTTCAATATGAACACTTGTGACATGATTCTTCATTAACTGAACTGTAGGAAAACTAATTTTTTCAAATTAAAAACCTCACAACCATATTTACATGAGATTTTGAAACTGAGATTTTTAGTTTTTCTCACAGACATAAGCATATTAAAAAGAATGATGTTAAATATGTTTGCAAGCCAAGTGAAATCTTGGTAATGGGCAAAAATTTGTGTGTTTTTTGTGTGTCCCTAATTAAAGAGAAGAATTTAAGAGGTTTAATTGAAAACTGTTGTCCATTAAGCATAAACGACATAAGGTTGTTCGAATACACACTTCTTGATTAATTTTATGCCTTATTATTATATAGTTTTGTCATTACTTGAACTCTAGAAAATTATAAAATGTAAAAATGAAATAAATCCTAAAATAAGACGTTCATACAAGGACTTAAACTATCAAGACAATATAGATTAGAAAATAAAAATAAATAATAAATAAATAAAAATCAATATATGATTTTTTTCCCCTCACAACACTCCTGATACTTTAGATCCTTGTATGTTTTATTTTTGTACATTGTTGTACATACATATGTATAATATCATATCATATATCATATAATACAATATAACATGGACTGGACATATAATATAATATAATATAATATAATATAATATAATATAATATAATATAATATAATATAATATAATATAATATAATATAACATAATATAATATAATATAATATAATATAATATAATATAATATAATATACATAAAAATATAAACATACTGATACAAAGATCTGTAGTATAAATGCATTTAAAAAAAAATTACACTGCATTATATTTACTGTATATTTCATGAAAGCCCTTATATGAAAACAATACTACCACATATTTTATGCCCACACACACACACACACACACACACACACACAAACAAGCACACATACACACTTACAACAAGTGTCTTATGACTTTCTCTGCGGAACACACATTGTGTTAACCCCCTCAAACACACACAAGCAAACACTCTTAAGCAACTGATCCCCAGAGCCGTTTGGGGGGCCAGGGCACAGTGCTGGCTGTCAACAGCTGCCTGAAAGGCATTCTGGGAATCCAGCCCCCAGTGGGCACTGAAGAGAGCAAGCAGGTGTAGACTGCTCCCCAGACACCTTCACACACACACACACACACACACACACACACACACACACCCACACCCACCTGATGCCATTATCTGCTACAGCTCCCTCACAACCTGAACTCAGCTCAGCAGGACACACATTTGCAGCGTTCAGCACTAAGATGAGCACAAGCAGGTTTTGATGAGAAGTGGGAAATGGGATTGACGTTTTGCAGGTTACAGGTCAACTCTTAAGGGTGAGAGATGTTGGCCATGCAGACACAGATGGGAATGCAAGGGATCGGTTACTCACAAGTCGATTGTCACCACTTGTTATGTTGTTCAATTCGTGCAAGCTTTGATCACGAGAAAACAGTTAGGGACTCACTACTACAGAGTTGGTGTCTAGGCAACTTTTTATGTTATGGCACAGCAAAGAAATGCAGAAAGTTGCTTACACGTCTAAAAGCTGACGTCACTCTCGAGACCAGCCTGCATGAAATGCCGAAATGATTTGTCTTTTAGAAGAAAATAATTCAGACAAATGAAAAAGAGTCATCATTTACCCACCCTCAAGTCATTTCTAACTCTACCGATTTTTATTATTCTGTGAAGAAGAAAAGGTGATTTTTTAATATTCTGGTTACTCTTTTTAATATAATAAATATAAATTAAAGACTAAGGCTGTCAAAGTGCAAAATGACAAAAAAAAAAAAAAGCATCATGAAGTATCTTAACTATCTTAAGATCTTCTATTAAGAAACAATCACAAAAAGGTATTAGGTAAAAAAAAAAAAAACAGTATTGTAATGTAGTATCGGAAAACTTCTGCATGCTTTCTGCAAACAGTAAAGCACAGCTGTAAAAGATCTAACCGGACATTACATGCAATTTTACAGTAAAATGTTGTAAATTGTACAGCTTTTAGAAGAAAAGAAAAATTTAACAAATCAATGTTATTATTTACAGTCAAAAACTTTAAACTGATATTCCCAGAATTCCCTGTGTTATATTCCACATTTGAAAGTATTTTGTTTAAATAATCATGTTTCTTAATAGTTTTTGGGTCCCACTTTATATTAGGTGGCCTTAACTACTATGTACTTACATTTAAATTAATAATTTGGTACAATGCACTTATTGTGTACATACATGTGTTTACATTGTACTTATATTTTTAAAATACCTATATGTAATAACATCTGTAATTTCTGTAATTACATTTATAATTACACTGTTGACCCATCCCTTACACCTTAACCCACCCTTAAACCAACCCATATCACCAAACCTGTCCCTAACCTACCCGTATCCCACCTCAATAGCAGCAGAAGTGTTTTGCAAAACAATATGAACACAATAAGTACATTGTACTTATTTTTTGATGCAAGTACATAGTAGTTAAGGCCACCTAATATAAAGTGTGACCAGTTTTTGTTATCAGTTATGTACATTAGGGTTTTATAATACATCTTCTTTTGTTTAATGAATGTTTATCACATTATTTAAGTGTTGTGTGTTACCATGATGGTGTTTTGTGTTTGAGTGAATGACTCTGTGCACCTTCTGTATATTATATACTTCAGCTTGCGGAAAAGCAACTTTTGATTAACTATTTTTCAGTATTTTTTACAAAATTATTCTGGCAACCACAGCTGCCAAAATGATGATGTAACTATGTTTCTTTTTTTTTTACAATGTATGTCTTCAGAAGTAATACAAGTTTGGAATATAATGGAGGCTGAGTAAATGACAATAGAATTTTAAATCTGGGGTAAATCATCTCTATAAGTGTTTACATCTGCAGTGATTCAGAGTTACAAAGTGACTGTTTTCAATAAATGTTTACGTCATTTAAGTCATTTTACGTGACATGAGCAACAGTTACTCATGTGATCTACCTTCTAAAACAGTTGGATACTCGTGGAGAAACCTGTAGCCAACTAACAACCAAAAGTACTGCATGGTCACATGGCGACCTCCTGCAATTTAATCTGATTCTTTAACACATGTGAATTACTGCGTAACCATACACAAGCTACAGGAGACAACAAGTCATACGTTAACAGCAGCTGCGTTTGCTTAATCTTGTTTTGCCAATAAAGACGTCTCTTGAATATTTTCATCTAAGTGGAGGCGTTTTATTGCCACAAAATCGTGAAACCTCCACAGATAAACACAGCAATTTATTCAACGAGCTCTTAAGGGCATGTCTGTGAATGTAAATTTTTGTTTATTTGCTCTGAGCATCGTGGAACTACACTGGTTGATGTTTTTTGTATATTTTAAAGCAAACTAACCCGGGGCGGTTCTCAATGTATCAACCGAAGCAGCTCAAAATTTCAGCACTCGCAGCAATTTAGTGTCATTTCACCTTCCTGTGCACAGATTCCTCGCTCTTTCCCTAGAAAAAACATCGAAAGTGGAAGCAAAGTGTTATCCTGTCATAAAGAAGTTGAAATAGTACACCAAGCACTTGGCAGTAGAAGTGCATGTGGGTTTATGTCCGTGCAGAGCCTGTAGGAACAATGCAAAAGGAGTCTGACAGTATAAAGGAGCCGTTGATGTCTGTGAACTAGACCCAGAAGCGCTGAACAAAACTACCCGCAAAAAAACAACAACTACAATAGATCAATCCTGCAAAAGACTGCATGCGAGCAAAGCTGTCGCTATAGCGAGCCAGAAGATGGTACCGAGAGCCGACACAAAGAAAGAGCAAGAGGGGTGTTGTGGGTAAATGATGCATGGCAAGAGCACATACGTGTTACGGGCCTCAATGGGGCGGAATGGTGGAATAAACCCTCTCCGTCGCATGATGGATTTCACTATCCCAGCGCACAGGCAACAGCTTTATCACAGGAACGGGAAACAGCAATTTTCCACCCTAAGACAGACATGAGAGAGAGACAAACCGTAGTTCCTTTTCCATTCTGAAGTAACTGTTAAAATTGTTTAAATTAGCAAAAATCAACACTTTCCCAGCATGATGATATTAATTAGTCACATTTATTATTTATCAACTATATAATCTACTGAAAATGAAATGCAAACCCATTATAAGCACTTATTCCATTCATGAATCCAGAACAAAGGCCTTTAAAAAAAATGTTTTAAATGTCATAAGTCTTTTCTTGCGTTTTTGGCATACTTTGTTCACATTTGAAATATTACAAGAGCTCTTTTAAATTATACGTTTGCACTAGTGTTGATGTGGTTCCTATTGTTAGGTCTTTAACGCTGTGGGTGTCCTGAGAGCTGCTGTGTGTAATGTGTGTGTGTTATCTTTCCATGTGACCCGTGCCAGCAGTGCAAACCATGCCAGTCCTGTGGTGTCCCTATGCCACTGTGAATCAGACAGAAAACAAGACTGAGAGAGGGGGGAGAGAAAAATGTAATTGTGTGTGTGTATGTGTGTGTCAGCCCAGTTTAACCCATTCTCTCTTCTTGTGCACTTCTGCCAGGCCTGCAAGCTCTAAAAGAAAAATAGAGAAACCAAACAATCAAATAAACATATCTAGAAGAAATCTATTCACAACTTAAAGATATTGGTGGTGCATTCATATAATATCAGAATTACTGTAATAAGGACTTTCCAAATTGTAAAAAACATTTAATTTGTCTCAGCATTACATTATTCTACTTGACCATTTATCATATAAAACAATTAAAATGGCAGCTGCTTCAAAAGATGAAGTCAGATATATAGTAACTTCTATATGTATTATATTTTATTATAACTGATGTTACACTGTTGTAAAAATGACTGTGATTTTAACAGTAAAAAATTGTGAAAATGCAACAGTAAAAACCTGTTAAATGGTTAATGGTAAGTTCCTGTAAAATGTACAGGGAAAAAACGTAAATTGACGTTCCCTGAATTCCCTGCGTTGCATTTCAAATTTTGTTTGAATTTGATGTTTTTTCTTTGAAATAACTATGTTTCTTCTTAGTTTTTTCTTATCAGTTATGTTTATTAGGGTTGTATGTTACATCTAATGTTGTTAAATTAATGTGTATTGCATATTTCAGTTTAATGAGTCTCACCATGATGGTGTTTAGTGCTTGTGTGAATGACACTGTTCACCTTCTATATATGTTATTATTTAAAAGCTGCTTGTGATGG
Source organism: Acrossocheilus fasciatus (assembly GCA_036784905.1). NCBI lineage: Eukaryota > Metazoa > Chordata > Actinopteri > Cypriniformes > Cyprinidae > Acrossocheilus > Acrossocheilus fasciatus. Next base: position 24,428,642 of record CM071949.1, on the reverse strand, counting down.
GCTTTGGTTCATCGTGTGACTTTCTTATCACTACCTACAATTGGTGGTTATCAGTGTATTTCAAAGGAACAAAACAGATTTCAGTACTTTAACAGGTTGGTATTATATCACATCATATCAGTTAATGAAATTACAGTATTTAACTGTAAATTTAAATTAAACCCGTAAAACCTCAAATGTTGTTACTGTATTTTTTTTTACGGTAGAATTCCGGCAACCACTGCTGCCGTTTTTTTTACCGTAAATTTTACAGATTTTTTTTTACTGTGTACCTAATGTTCTTTCTTATTTCTTCAATATCTTACAAGTGAATATATTTAATGTACTATTTTTAATTTATTAATTTACATTTATGCATATAGCAGACACTTTTATTCAAAGTGACTTACAAAAGAGACGCACACAGTAAGTCGTTTATCACAGAGGCAACAATATTCATAGTACACAATGACAGATTTATAATAAAGATTAGGAAATAGCATAATAGAGAAAAAATAAAATAAATAAATAATAAATAAAATAAAATCAGGAAATATATTATTGTTTTAATTATTTATTATTTATTAAATGTGGGTTAATAAATAAATTATTAATTTACTGTTATGTAGTAAATATAGTTTTAAACATAAAAATCGAATAATTTTTATTTTTTTAATAAATAATAATTAACACAATTTGAGAATTTTTTACCATTAGCAAAGCCACATGTAAACCTTTTTCCTGAACACGGAAGTCTCATCAGCCTCATAACGAAAAGATGCTTTACATTTCCGGTCTCTGGTGTTTCTAGTCAAATTAGTGCACAGTTTAACCCTGTGCACAATTGTATATTTAGTTATATTTAAAAAGTTTCAGTTTACTTAATTTAGTCAATCCTTTTACCCCATTTTTACATGGATTTCCAATGGAAACTGAAGTTAGAATCCATCAATGAGGCCCTCATCAGTTACTCGGGGAAAAGGTATAGATCAGTATAGATCAGATTTATGTTGTGTTAGTGTTTAGAAACTAGCAGTTCTGAAGGCAATCTCCAAGTTCCCATAGTTACATTAATTCTGACAACTCTTGAAAACCGTATGAATTGAGTAGTAGCCGATATTATCAAATAACACAAATTTGCTAAGTCTGACATCCATAAGACATACCTTGTCATAATTCTACTGTATTTCCAAATCACGGGCAACACAATCCACACTATGTGCACATATTGATTTTATTCTTCGCCACTGATGTGTTCGTGTTCGCAGCAGATTGTTTTGACTGTAGAAATGAATTTGGGAAATGTATCATGGCATTTTCTGTCTAATCCAGTGTTACAGAAACATGCGAGAAGACCCGCGTACACCACAGCCCCAGTAACAGACACTTGAGGGTTGGCAGTCTCAGCACCACTGGGCTGATCTCCCACACAAACACGCAAAACAGAGAAAAAGAGAGACGTCTGTGGTAAAGAAAGACATCATACCTCACATGTGAATGCTAGACGCTCTGTATTAATCCTTATTCTTGCGGTGAAAACTCTCAGGTGGCCACAGTCTCTGTAAACATACAAGCACCCTTAAATACTGCACACGGTGCAATAAACCATGTTTAGGTGTTTAAAGTGTTAGTCTGAATAGCATATAATCCTTACCACAATAGCTGTAGATTTATGACACAAAATTAGCAGGTTGGGATGTTCCAACATTCTTTCCTTTGTTCTTAAGTATTCCACATACGTCTCAAAAGATGATCCCTGTTGTGATTTAAAGAGTCTCATAATTCCCTGCCCACTTTTCACTGAACTGATCCAGTAGATGTTCTTTTGCATATAATTCACCATCTAGACATATAACATGAGCAGTATATGTTTTTAGCATATGTTTGTTGAATTCATTCATCCTCTTTATGAATATACATTCAGCCAGACGTAAACTCGCCCTTACTAGTTGTTACGGCACGCAGACGAATCATTCATCAGGAGAGAGTGACCCGCTCTGGCACCGGAGCGCTGACGAATGAAGCCCGCTGGCAGAGCTTGGCTCTTTTGCATAAAGATAGAGTGTAGGCCTCTGAACGGCCTGTGATGGATACTGTAACCACAGACTCCTCTGACGAGGTCCAGTAATTTAATGAGTCCCAAACTGAACACTTCTAATTGCTAATGGAACCAGCCCTGACTCGCCATTAAACAGTCTGGAGGAACTTTGACAGAACGCAGTGTCTAAGTGATGGAGGAGAAGCACTTCTTTGCTTGTTTTGCTTTCTTGTTCGTGAAAAATGATGCATTTATGGGGCATCATTTAGGCTCGGAATAATGTGAAAAAGGTGCTGTATTTGTTGAGCAACAGAGCAAACGGGACGATACCAAAGGGAAGGATTAAACACTAAGACTGATTTCTGCTTACTTTAGTTGCAGGGTTTCCACATTTTCTGACCAGTGAATTTCCAAGATTTTTCCAGTCGTTTCTTAGTCATGGATTTTTAGAAATCATTTTCCAGAGATCATACTTAAAAAGTCTAAAACAGTTAGAAAAAAATTATATAGAGTATAGACATTTCCATGACTTTTCCAGTCGTTTGAGATGACTAATAAAAGCTTTTTAAAATTATTGCAGTCACAAAGAGTAATTTCTAGCCTAAGAAAAAAAAATATATATACAGTAGACTATAGAAATGCTCATGACTTTTCCATAACCTTTTAAGATTTTATAAATTTCCATGACTTTTCCAGTCGCACTTTTGGAATTTCTGATAATTCCTGGTTTTCCACGTGTATAATTTCTATTGCAATATTTTCTTTGAGTGTCCCAACGTTTTCACAAAATAGCATGGGATGGGATTACCTGTTTGGCTGTACAATGGAAGACAAAGGAGTGTTTCTGCCGTATGGACAGAAATATTACTTGACTTTTGAAACTTGCATATTTATGTACTATACTCAGGCATTTAAAAGTTTAGGATTAGATTTATTTATTTGCTTACCGAGGCTGCATTTATTGATTAAAAATACAATAAAATCAGTAATATTGTGAAATATTATTACAATTTCAAATAAATATTTTCTATTTTAATATATTTTAAAATGTAATTTATTCCTGTGATGGCAATGCTGAATTTTCAGCAGTCATTGCATTAGTCTTCACTGCCACAAAATACTTTATAAATCATTCTAATTTGCTGATTTAGAAACTCAACTTTATTGTCCTTAATGAATAAAAGTATTAATTTCTTTTAACAAAAAAAAAAAAAATTACTGGCCAGTTATTTTTTTAACTATAGTGTAGTTAAAGACTACTAACTGCATTAAATTGAAATTAATTCATTTCAAATTTCTCATTTGTTCAGTGGAGTCAAACGGAAACCACTAGTTTGTACGACTTCGCCTACAAGCCTTCGACATTTAATAACACTCAGACTAGTATAGCATATCTATGTCATTCTTTTGAGAGTGAGTGTGACAGCATATTTAAAGAGCTTGGACAGATGAGACAGGAAGAGAGTGTTTTTAATCACATCCTCCTGAAACAGGACACCCTGAGAACTGCGATGCCTCTGAGGTCCTTTAAATCTCTCATTCCTTCATCCTCTTGAGAGACACACCCTTCAGCTACTGTCCCAAGTAATGATGTTTCCACTGTATCTAGTTAATAAAAGTAGTTTGCACTTGAAAAACATCTCGCTGTTTGAATGCTCAAAAAGAATTTGGACATTTTAGCCACTTAAAAATGTATGAATGGCATTAACAAAATATCAAACCAAGTGGCACTTATACAAAAATATTCACTTATACTTTCATTTCAAGAAAAAACAATTATAAATATAAAATGTAATAAATATATATTTTATTAAACATATTTTTTTTTAAACTTTTTTTTTTATTAATAATTATTTTGATAATTAAAAAATACACCTAAAAAAAGAACAATGTGGAGAGAACTGAGAAAAGCTTTGTATTCCGATGCCTCTTTCTTTCTTCATTTGTTATCTAATGCACTGAAGTGTGGCAAAGAAATAAAAATACAAACAGAACAGTAAAGTATTACTTTAAAAGAAGGTGAGGAATCATAAGTCAAAAAAATGGATCCTTCAGCCACTTGTTGTAAATCATCATGCTCTACTGCATTGCTGAGAATGATCAGTTTTGAGAGCCAATGGTCTTTTCTTATCCACGTCAGTTTATCAAATTCACAGAACTCAAGTTATATTTAGCCTTAGTTTACTGGAAGTATACATTACTCCTCATTTTATCTCTGAGGAGGAAGTTTCAAATCCTCCTTTTGTTCAGAGCAAGAGACCTTTGGGAAAACAGCTCGGAAAAGCGCTGTACAGTAATATGGAGATTTATGTCCACTTTTTAAAAATCTCTCCTCAGATCACTTCCTGTTTCCTCCCGCTGTTTACTGTACACAGGCGGACCATTGTGGGAAATTTATTTTCATTTGCTTATCACCTTAATTGAGGTCTCCCAGAGTTTATGCAACAACCATAATTCCATTACACAAACTATTAGACATTTTATTAACTAAAATGAGGCTTCAAGTCCTCCCACCACACCTAATGTCACTCTAGGCAGCACACAAACAATCCCACACATCAATGCTCTGACGTCTGGCCAGATCAGACCATCAGGGCCTTAATAACCTCCGCCACTCAGAGAGGAAGGAAGAGCAGACTCAGAAGTCCTAAATATTGGTGCTATCACTAGAAAACCTCTGACCCTGACCCTTGTTTTTCTAATTGATCAGATATATGGTTTATGCGTGGCAGGCAATAAAACAGCTGGGGGAAAAATTTCATAGAGACTGAAATCCAGACTTGACGTGAGTTCTTCTGATCTATCTCAGTAAGGAACCACCCAGAATACCCTTGCGATGCACTAGAAGCCATCCAGAATACCTTCACACCACATACATCACACTATCATCATAGCGGTGAGTTTTGCACAGATAAGAAAATCTGTAATACAGAATCTTTCCTACCTGCTTCATTTCTTTTAACATCTGGAGAAATTTAAACCTCTCCTGGGTGTGTGAAGGAAGAAGGCTGCTCTGAACGCATTGTTCGAAAATCTCAAAATGTGCTTAGCCTACACAACTGTGAGACATGAAATGATGTATTGTTAATACTGCAGTGTATTTCATTAGAGAGATAAGTGAAATATGTGCTGGGATGGCTGTATATTTCTGTGCTGATCTCAGAGACGACACATCTGTTTTCATCAGAGATTCAGTTATTCTGCAATAATCATTGGAATCTTTTTAATCTAATTCTTCTTAATAATTTGGACAGCATAGCTGAGCAATGAATTTCATTTCAAACAGGGACTGGAGAAATACAATATCACAGAGGATTAACTGTGTGATTCTTTGATGGAAGTGTGCCATTTGAAATTCTTATACTGTATGTATATATAAACTATATCAAATCAAAGCTGATTTTTTTGGGATCACTGCGGTTTTTGTGGATAAATGCAAAACCTGTTAGGCATTATGTTACAGTTTGTTGATTATAAGTTACATGTTGGGTAGGACACAGTTATGAAATATTAGTATGTAGTATTACAACTACATAAAACTATTAAAAATTGATTTTGTTAACTGACATAAATCTGAAATAAAATATTAGATCAAAAAATAATTTAAAAAGAAATTAGAAATGCATTGGCAACTAAAATAAAAAATAAAATCAATACAAAAATAAATAAAAGCAAACAAAATATACAAAAACCAAAGCACAGTTTGAAACTAAAATTGAAAATGTAAAAATAAAAGCTAATTCAACATGAATAAATACTGCAACAGTATATAAATAACACCAAAATAACACTATAGAAAATGCTTAAATGTACACATTCTTAACAGTGTTTCAAACCCACAGGACATTTTCCTGTGAAACGCACAAAAAAAAAAAAAAAACACTGAACAAGGTCAGATGCCAATTATCTCCAGACTTAGGTCAAATAAATAAATACTGTATGCACTATATTATAAGCCATTTGAAACCTTTTGTCTGTGGAAAATTTAAGTGGCAGCTATCAAATTTCTCAAAATATATCAAAACACTCATGGCAATTCATAACTATTTTAGGCTTTGGCAAAGCAAATTGCTGACTACGTACAATATGAATTTCTACCTTTTGTACAATTTGCTTATAGATGGGTTTGGAGTGGACCTTCATGCACACTTGTTTTCTAAAAAGTACAGTTTTTTGTACAAATTCTTACAAAATCGCCACCTTGTAAAAGGCTTTCTCGTGAGATCGGGTTGCATGTATTCAAATATGGCACTCTGCATCAGGTTGCACATAGGCAAATTTAAATATGTGGAAATGTGTTGATGTGGAGGATGTGTAAATGTCAATTTCTGGGTGCTCATTTACCTGTAAAGACGCTTTCGCACACTGACAGAAATACTCATGTGGAGCTACTTTAAACTACAGCACTGCAAGATTTAGAGCTGGCAGTATGTTGCTTTTTGCATAATTGCCAAAAAAAAAAAAAAATCATGATTTTCTCCAACACACACACACACAAAATGTTTTTAATCTACTCACTTCTGCTGCCTCAAACTGCGCGTAAATGACCAACTGCCTCCTCTGCAATTTTCATACGTCGTACTGCTCGTGATAGCTAATGTATATGCAAATCAGATGGCATTATATATCAGATGTTAAATCACCGAGAATATGAATGCAGCTAATACGCATTTTATTCTCTATATTTTGGCAAATGTTTTTTTTCTTGAGCGATGCTCATACAGTGATCCCGTCCTCATTATAATCCATTTCGATCTCTAATCGTTCTTTTCACGCCCCGTTTTTATTCATAGACTCTGTTTGGTATGTGTGGGGCATTTGTCTTTCAAGCATGGCCTCCTCACTCAATCTCTCTTTCTCGACTCCCCAAAAATTCACACATTATCTTCCTTCAGCACTCTCCCATTATGCTAATGCATTTGAGAAACGATTGCATCAGTATGAAAAAATAGAATAAAATCTCTCTGATTGATTAGGTGAGTTATCATATCAGGACGGCCCACCCCAACACCCCCGTATGCCATTATGGGCGACACATAGACAACTGTTCATTTATAATCACTGCCATGAAGAGTGTGTAGCTTATAGAGTCGAAAGTAAGAGTTATTTTTTGGAATAAGCACATTAGTTATAAGACAGATAACTTGGATTGTGAATAAATACACCACAGAAAGAAGCATCATCATTCATTTAGATGTCAGTTTGCGTTAAAATGACCAGTCTTTTGTTTAACAGCACAGGCTCTGTGACCCTTAAGCTCGTCAACTTAAATTATTCTATTGTTTTTTTGTTTTTTTATTTGCAAAACTGGCTTATTTTCCAAACAGCCACTCTATCAAAAACCAATCTTTCCATTTTGTTCCAAGACAAAAGCCGAGTTCTCAATAGGTCTATTGTTGAAGCCTTACAACAGCATCCTTCTGTAATCCATTCCTCATCTTCTCCTCTTCATTTAAATAACAGTGCCGTACGGAAACCTAACCGTTGTTGACAGCTTTTCACAACACCCTCCTATCAGCAAGCGAACCGTTTCTACTCAGCGGCATGGGTTTACCTTCACTGTAGGAAAAAGGAAGAGGTATTTCTACATGTTTCTATTCTCCAAGGACAGATATATCTTTTTATCGGGGTTCACCGCATATTTTTCGGTTCTGTTGAATCTGGGTTCAATCCCAGTCCAACCACTGCTCAGTTCAGACACCGTTACAAACCACAAAGGCTTTCTTCATCGTCCTGCTCATCTCTTCCCCTCTTTTTCAATCTTCCTGCATATTAAACATACTAACAAAACTGCCGCAGATAGCTTTGCTCTTTCATTTTATCGTCACGGTCACCTGAACCGCATGATTCAGCCGCTGTTGGATCTGAACGAGGTGCACGCAGCTCCATTTCTTCCTTGGGCTATTTACTTAATGGCTAATGCAAAAAAAAAAAAAGGCCTCCAAAATGGAAATGGCACATTAACCCACCCTTTTTTCCCATTTTCTAGCCCTCCTGCCTTTCTTCGAACTCCTCGTTCGGATAAATTACCGTGCTAACACATTATTACCAGGCACATTACTTGTTCTGCCCAATATATAAGAGGAAGGAGAGATGAAATCCCATCAAATATTTAAAGCAACAGACTTCTAATCGACCTCATGATGGCTAACACACTGCTGGTTGTTTGTTTCTGAAAATGCTATACTGAACAAGAAATCTATGAAGAAGGAATAGAAAGCATATGTAACTGTATTTGCTAAAAGTGCTTGCAAGGTGTTAATGTTTCAGGTAAGATAGGTTTAATAAAATCAATTCATCAAATTAAATATTGAAATTATACATTTTCTGTGAGCTTTATGTGAGAATCAGCATGAACTGACACCATCTTCACGGATGATTAAATAGATATATGAAAGAAAAGAGTAATTCTTATTCGGTATGCAAACCAATTGTGCTTCAGTATGCAAATATTGCCTATGGCACAGGTTAAACATTATGACATTTGGTTAAAATGCACTAATGACATTATGAACCAATGAATGTCATTGACGTCCAACTGGCACCATGCATAGACAATTTTTGCATGCTAAATGTGTACTTTTTGAATAAATAAATGTATTGGAATGCAAATATGCATTTAAATAAATGTATTTATATATTTATTTATATATATATAGAAAAAAATTTTTTTTTAAATAAAACCTTTTTCCTTCATTCCTCTAGAAAGGTATAAAGTATACAAGAAAACTGCTACAAAGTCAAGTCTGTTTAGGGTGCATTCATTTCAGACGTTTAATATGGTCCAAAACAAACCCTAAGCAGAATTTTTAAGGAATATCAGTCTAGCGCTGCCTTGCTAGCACTCCAATGAGTTTATATGAAGCATGGGATAAAATGGCATTTTTAAACATGCTAATCTGCGCTGAGAAGTCTGTATGATGGCAGGCTGTAGCAGCACAGGGAAGAGCTGTGAGCGGACTGCTGCTATGTCTCTCGCAGCTTGGCACCATGACAGGCAGAGCAGGATGGGAGTCTTTTGTGTTAGTAGAGCTCAAAGTATAAGAGTCTTACGGAAAGAGAGAGAGAGAGAACTGATGAGGAACAGAGACTGAGTGAAGAACAGACTCAAGTATAATCACATGGAAAGAGCTCGGGAAGAGGAGAGAGAGAGAGAGAGTGACAGTGAAGTGCAAGTGAGGCTGATGAAAGAGCAGAAATTAAACGAGGAAGAAATAAAGATTATAGCTTACAGTAAGAGAAGAAAAGTTTAAGACAACCAGAGAGGGACTTAGAGAGAGAGCAGACTCTGTGTAATCAGCTTTGCTCCTCACTCTTCCATAAAGTGCTTGATGGTTCATCCCTAAGCCTTCACTTTTTTTCTTTATCATCTTCCATTTTCCCTACTTTCATCCCTTCCCAAACCACACTATACTCGGCCTCTGCCTCCTTTTAGCTCGTAGTTATTGGCCTAAATAGGTCAATAAAAGTGGTGCAGACACCAAAACGTCTGTATTCTGATATAAAAAGGAATTAAACCTCTGGCTCCTGTAGAAATACCATGACCAGGTCGACCCTGTACAGCTTCAGATTGTTTAAACAGATTTCTTCTGTATGGCTTTTTATGTCCAAACTGGGCTAGACGATCATAATATATGACAGCTACACTGAAAGAAAAAAAAAAAAAAAAAATGGCTTTGAAACCGTTTTTACTCAACTGTTGGTAAATTTCACAAATAATTACAAAGGAACAGCAATTTTCAAGCAGAAGGACTAAACTTGTACTACAATTCACATTCAGATTTTACATTGTAAGAAAAGACATCACAATTCGCATACTATATGTCTAGGACCCTATGATTTCCGTGATGCAGAAAACGCGGATGGAATCGCGAAATCCAGTCATAAAAATGAAATTTACTAAATAACATGAATGTCATGGAATATGCAATAAATACATGACAAAATAAAAGTTCAGTTTAACTTGAAGAAACAGAGACAGAAATGTTACTTAATTTAATGATAGTACTATAAAATTATTATTAAAACCTTTTTTTTTTTACAAGTAAAAAAATGAAAAAAAAAATGTTTAAACATTTAATAAATTGTTATTTAATATTGTAAGTTTCATGATTTTAATTAATTAAACATTATTTTTGATGAAGAAAATGCAATTTAACGATTAAAACAAAGTCTAGAAAAAAAAGAAAGAAAAAAAAAACAGAATCCAGAAAAAAAGAAAACGGATTTAGGGGCCTGTATATGCAAGTTTAGGCAAATTGTTGCATTGGTTTTATATGATTGTCTTATTAGATTATAGAACATATAATATTTGTTTTATTAACTGGTTTTGAAGACCAGTCATTGTCCCTGTCCTGATTTCAGCACAGCCAGACAGGTTTTGTTGCCTTTAGAGCAGAACAATGGCTGCCTTCATACAGCTGCTGTTTGACAGGATCTCACATTGTGGGAGGACCAGGTGCCGGGAATCGAGTTGGGATTTCCCTTCTGCACGGAACTGGTAGTGTGTGAGTGTGCACCCATGTGCCATGTGCTGGACCTATTTGCATTCACTCAAGTGTAACCCTGCATTATTAGTTATTAAGTCATACTTACATCAGCTTTTATTACTTTGGTTTCTCCAAAGCATCAAACACGAGTGATCCGGGAGTGAACTTATATGCAAACAGTGACATCAGTCTATTTCGAAAGATTAAAAAATCCAGATGATGAATGAGCCTCGTGCACTGATTTCACAGCCACAGGGCATTGGTTTCAGAACCGCTGGTCCATATTAGACAAGCAATGAGAGCACAATGTCTAATTTATAGCCCTGTTACCAGAGGCACACACAAAAGAGGAGAGTTTGAGCACAGAGCAGCTTGTTCATGTCATCTTTACCCGGTTTGATTTATAGTGGCTCTGATGATTTTCTCTCTTTGGAGAATGCTGGTCCTTCTCTATTGGTCTACCTCTCAGAATGGGGACTAGAAATGGCAAAATAACCTTTTTACAAGTTTCATTCTTGATGTTCCAGATACAAATGAGGAACCGTGAAGAAGGAGCTTTTGGTGACAATGGTCTTTGCATTGAAACTAATTTTCTACACAGCTTGTCTTTCCTAATAGTCGACTATAGATTAAAGGAATAGTTCAACCAAAAATAACAATTCTGTCATCATTTACTCACCCTACTGTTATTCAAAACCCATATGATTTTCTTTCTTCTGTGGAACATAAAAGGAAGAAAGAAAGTTATAAGAATGAAACAATAATCTATAAAGAAGGTTTTTCCATGCAGTTACAATGGGGTCCAAATCTTTCAAGCTTCAAAAAGAACTCAAAATCGCAATAAAACTATTATATACATTTTTCATATACAAGTCTCTGGAAGCCATACAATAGCTTTGTGTAAAGAACAAGCCAAAATTGTAGGAAAACATGTAAATGTAAAATACATGAAAATAAAATATTATTTTAAGGATTGATTGTTGTTTACAGCAGCAGAAGTTTGTGTTTGTGCAAGCTCTTTCTAATACCTCACTTGTGCCCAAAACGTCAAGAATGAACCTTGCAAAAAAGGTCATTTTGGCTTCATTCAATTGATATGCAGTGAAGTAACATTTTACAACAGCACTGAACAAGAGTTGTGGAACTCTATTAAAGGAAGTGTCTGATACTTTACATACTGTATCTACAGACAAAGGGGTCAAAACCCACTGGCAGTGATATTAGAGCCCTCCTGAAGAACACAGATGGAGTAAAATACAAAGCAAAACATCACAGTAGTGCCTAGAGCACAACTTGAACTAGCAGTCAGCGCAGGTCTCTCACCCACAGCGTCGCAACTAACAGGAAGAACTCTGACATGTGGAGCGAATCCTCTGAGCCTCTGTTATAATAGAGAACATATGCAGGCATACTAGAGGTCTGAAAGTCATTGAGAAGAAGCAAGTACCTGCAGATTTCACTGTAGGAGTGCCAGACTAATGATACAGCGAGCATCACCACAGCATGGCTGCCATATGTGTTGGGTTTTGATCACCTCAGCTGTAGAAGATACAGAAGAACATAATGTGGTCACAGCAAGTGTGTTTTTGGTTCAGCACGGTTTTAGTGCAAGGGTAGAATAAAAAGAAGCATGTATGTGAGAATTTCAGAATATGTTTTTGCTAATTAAATCACCGTTTAGTCCTGACAACAGAACTCTATTCACAGTAAAAGAGGTAATATTCTATATTTAGTATGTATGTAACGCTGTCATTTCAAAACGTTCTTAGTGATTGGAACCAATGCTAATATCGCTAACAAAAACTAAATTAAACCATTAAACTACAAATAAAAGCTCATATAAATGTGGAAGATGTAATTAAAATAAAACAAATTTTCATGAATCCAAAATTAAAAAAGTTTTCAAATTTTAACCTACCTTCATTAAACATGAAAATACCACAAGATTGTTTGGAACCAGTGATAATATTGCTGATAAAAAACTAAACCCAAAATTAAAAGTAATATAACTGTAATTTTATGAATCCAAAATTACACATGGCCAAAAATGCATGTTAATTTTTGATAAAGAACAGAGATTAGTCTCGCCTTCATTAAATATGAAACATTCACAAATGCTACTTGAATTATACTGTATCATACAACAGTAAAATGCTACTATAACTAAAATAAAAACTCAAAATCTAATACTACAATACAAATAAAACTATAAAACATGAAAAATGCCAGAGTGTAAACCAAAACTACACTACACTAAAATGACAAACTGAAAATAAAATAAAAACTGAATTCAAACCTATAATAACCCTGTTTGGAACTGAATAGAATCACAATTGTGGCCGATTACAGTGCACAAGTTGAGGTTAACATTTATTGAGCTGCATGTACAAAACAATCACTCAATCGAAGCAGTGAACTTAAGGCCTTCTGTTTTGAGTCTGAACAGACAACCTTTATAGATTTTTCCAGAGGTCGACATAATACAGCGAATACAACATGGAACTGACCTTTCAGTCCAAGATATTCTGCTCCAGCAAAATAATCCAGGGACCTTAAATTCAGGAACTACCAGATGAGTCTGTGTCCAAGTCATTAAGCAAAAACAAAGACATTTCCACTTTAAGATATTTGTCCCGTTATTATATTTAGATATAGCTAAAACAAATTTGCACTCTCTCTGTATACATACACACCTGGACCTCATTAATAAAGTTAAAGATCCAATATATTACTTTAGTAAGTACTGTGAAATCAAGCAGGCCATTGCTGCTGATGGAGTGATTGTTGTTTTGCAGAGGTCAAGTTTCTTTGTTATTTTTTTCCCCTTATGTGGTTCTTACTGAGGGATTTTTAATAGGTCTGGAGTAACAGACGTCTAATCGTCTCCAGCTTCCTCCTGAGGGATCGTATCCACGCCTGGCAGAAAGAATAAACCTGGCACAAAATCATTGCCTCTTAACGGAGGGCTTAAATGGAAGAGGATATACTAAAGAATAGGCCGTTTAAAGCTAACTAATCTCTGCACAGCTCAGCAATCGAACACACAGCCATTATTTTTTTTCCATAAACTACTCATTGCTGACTCTTAATAAACATATGGTGTCCTGCAAGTGAAATTGAGATTAAATAAAACACTTTCACTTGACATGTACCTCACAGATGCAGGTCACAGTTCTACATGGAGACACTGGAAGAACCAAAGTAGTTGTGATGTGCAGCACCGCTTGAGTATTAAGCTGATCTTCACGTAATACAACGCCTCAAAAATGAGCTTGGCATTAAGTTTTAGGTGTCTTATCACTCTCAAGCTTTAGAATTTGCTGAAAAATAAGATAAAGAGAGGAAGAAAAAGATAAGACTTTCTGAAAAATGAAAAAAGAGAAACAGGCCTTAACATGTTTAAGAGTAATCTTGTTGCTGTACGTGGTGTCTGTGACTCACTGCAACTCAGAAACAAGTGGGTCAGAAAGACATTAAAAAGTAATGCAGATGCCATGTTGAAGTGTAGTTCAAACTTAACTTACAGTACACTAAAGCCCTTAGCATCAGCCTACAACACACACACTGTATGCACATCCCCGGTCACCACAGCCACACTTGGATAGTCGTATGCAAAAATTAATTTTGCATCTCATTTGGGATATTGACCGGGGGTGTAGAATCCATTGCAATACTAAGTCCGCTTAATAAGCACAGTAGGACATTGTAGTCTACATAAATGTTTACAAAGTTTATTGGAGTACGTTTTTTCAAATCTTTTTACTTGTCATTTCTTTGTAATTATTTTTGAAATTACTGATTGAAATTGGTATCAAATGTATATATAATTTTATATTATATTTATAGTTATATATTTAAGGCTGTTAAATTGAGTAATAACAGTTTGTATTTACACTGTGTATATTTATATGTTTATACATGTATTTAAAAAAAATAAGTAATATGTAATATATATATATATATATATATACATACACACACACATTTTATATATATATATATATATACACACACACACACATACACACACACACACACACACACACAAACACACACATTATATATATATATATATATATATATATATATATATAGACACATACATACATATTTCTTAAATATATACATATAAATATACTCAGTACACACACACACACACACATAAATGTGTGTGTGTGTGTGTGTGTGTGTGTGTGTGTGTGTGTGTGTGTGTGTGTGTGTGTGTGTGTGTGTGTGTGTGTGTGTGTGTGTGTGTGTGTGTGTGTGTGTGTGTGTGTGTGTGTGTGTAAATATTTCTCAAAAATATATACATATAAATATACAAAGTACACACATATAAATTATGTATGCAATATAGTGATCGCTTAATTTTGGGCAGTCCAGTTACATAACGAATCAAAAAAGATATGTTAAAAATGACAGATGTAATTTCTTTGATCATTCCTGAAATGGAAGGACGAGTTAAGCGTACAGTATTCCAAACAGAGCTGTATGCTGCTCATTTTTGAAAATGTAGGGTATTCAATGCATACCATACAGAGTATGCATACTACAGTATATACTATAGAAATATTAAGAGCAGTATGTTATAATGCTATCCCGAAGCCTACACACACACACACACTTCGACAGTTCTTCAGTGGCACACACTCTCACTAATGCGTGAACTGCTTCTCTAGTAACCGTCTGTTTCTGCGACGGCAGCGGGGTGGGGGATCAGGACTATAAATCCACAAAAGTCTTCAGCCACACTCAGCTCATTTCAAGCATTCACTTTTCAATCCACAGCCCAGTTTAGCTGCCAAGAGGATCAGAGGAGCGGTCAGGGTTTTCCCTCAAAGCAAATGCAACATTAAAGTTTCCCATCTCGTAACGGAAGGCCATAAGAAGGGGAAGAAGAGGTTCTGCATATCTGTGTTTATGTGTGGATTTTAACCGGTGGAATGTAAAAGCATGTTCATCCTCTGATGGCATCCTCTGATCCTCTGTTTTCTCTCTGTCTTTCATTCCAGCCCATCTTTCTCTACAGTTAGAGAGGGTGAATTATTCACAAGAAGGTTGCCACAGAGATACTGCTTATTTTTCCTCTCTTACACAATAAACTTGGGAGTTACTTGAAGCACAGAGAGACGTGGACTGAGAGAGCGACAGAGGAAGCTATGCTGTGCTTAAAATGCTGCTGATATATTTATAAGAACAGACTGTAAAGCTAACTCTATAAAATTTTTACTAAATTGTGCAAAGGCAGTTGCTATAGAAAGGGAAAAAGAAATGGAAAAAAACACCTGCAACACACCACAATAACAGCCGACTGCACTTCCTGTCGAAAGATTTATTTGTTCAAAATAAGGCTGAATAAATAGCACTCAACAGTTTTTTTGTTTTGTTTTTGTAGACATACCAAATAAATTTCCGGCTTCCCCTTTATTCCTGTTATAGTGAAAGTGGAGCGGCTCAGTGAAAAACTTTTCTATCATTGTACATTTTCCCTTGCACTGGCCCAGTTTGACTGTGGTTTGAATCAAATACAGTGTGTGTGTGTGTGTGTGTGTGTGTGTGTGTGTGTGTGTGTGTGTGTGTGTGTGTGTGTGTGTGTGTGTGTGTGTGTGTGTGTGTGTGTGTGCGTGCATGCGTGCATGTGTGTGTGTGTGTGTGTGTGTGTGTGTGTGTGTCTGTGTGTCAGGTCTGGAAACTTCTTGAATGCCTAAATTAGATTTTATTGGATTATGGTAGGAGTTTAAATCACTGACTGAATTAATACCATAAGGTACCAGTAAAAATCTTTGTGTGTGTACATTCTTGAATCTGTCATGAAATGAACTATTTGTTTAAAATTTCATCTCCCATATTTAGTCTCTGTGAGAAATATGTCCCAGCAGTTTTGTCCAGTTTATTCGCTTTATGAAATGAAATACAGGAAACCTTTCTGCAGATTTCCCTGCAGCTATAAATCCTAGAGTTTGAATTCCAGCACTTTTTGCTAATTTTGCACTTTCCTAAACCCAGATTGAATTACCTTATTTTTGGAAGGCCATGTTATTCTCAATTGTCTATGTATTGTAATTTATATTTTATGTATACATTTAAATAATATATATTTAAATAAAAAATAATAATAATTTAAAAAGTGTAAAAAATATATAAATTTTATATTTATAAAATGTTATAAGATTTATTATTACTTATGCATTTTATCATTTGTTTTATTATTTTTCAATACTGCTTAACAACTTTAATTTGTTAAATCATTGGTTAAATAATGCTTAATTTTAATCTGCTAAATAAAAACTAAATGCAATATTTTCATTTAAATAATCAGTATTTCAAATATTTTACTGTTATATTTTTAAATAACACTGACATGGACCCTGATTCAAAGTGTATCACTCTTACAATAATAAACAGAGAAACATACACAATTTTGCAAATAGTAGAAAGCTATTTATCAAAAAAGTGGATAGAATGTAGAATTGGAAGGACTGTCAATTATTAATAGTCAATTATTTACATTTACATGTAGTCATTTAGCAGACACTTTAATCCAAAGCCACTTGAGGACAATAGAGGCAATCAAACCAACAAAAGAGCAATCATATGTACAGTAAGTGCTGTGACAAGTCCCAGTTAGTCTAACGCAGTAATGCAGTCATTTAGCAGTCATTATATACAAATATTTAACTGTAGAATGCTGTGATTGACCAATCAGCATCAAGTATTCCAGACAGCTGTGTAATGGCAATGATACAACGACTTCTAATACAATCTGCATTGCTTCAACAGTTTGTTTTCACATCAAAATTCACACACTCTTACTCAGATATCACTCTTCGCCTTGAGTGTACGACAAGATATTTGGTGAAAAGTGAGGTGAGAAACAAAAAAAAAGAAAGACAATCCACACTTGTCTGGCACTAAACTTTGCGGATGGCAAATAAGAAAGGCTTGCGATGCCTTTGCCGTGGTCTTTCTCAACAGCGAGAGCCTTCTTGATGGTTGAGTGGAAACAACACATATGATTTCCAGCATTCACCTCCTCTACTGTTCATCAGCAGTGATTAGCTCTCGCATAACCGTTAGAGACTGCAACCTCCGAGTCACTTCAGGACAGGTGAACCATCACAGCTTCGTAAAGCACCGGCTGACGGGGTCACAAAGTTAGACGGTTGTAGTTAATTCATGTTATTTCAAAACACACAGACTCGCACACAGACTGTGACGGTCATTGTAAATCACAGACACACTCTTTTGACCTCCACTGGAGTTCAGCGGTGAGGAAAAGAGAAAGAGACTGTCTGGCCAAAGGCTAGAAATATTGAGCCAATTAGATGACAATTATCTGCTCTGGTTGCCAGCGTGGAGTTGTGGAAGATATTTATGGGTGTTTTACCTCTCTACGGGGAGACATGAATCTACGGCGGTGTGGCCCCTGTACCCTTGTGCTTTTTTGTGATTACCGCCCGTTTGACTCGCCGTGTCCCTGGTCTGTCCCTGTATGGCACACATGCGCTACAGCAGGAAGACGTAAATCTGGCCTGATATGAAGAGAGACGCTTGGCGGCAGTTCATTTGCTTTAAACACAAATGGAGCAGAATGCTTTAAGAAAAGGTTGAATGAAATTGTGTAATCTGCCATAGTGCCTTCAAAAGATTTAGGTCTACATTTTTCATGCAGCTTTTAATATATGATTATAAAAATGTTGATTTTTAATTAGCTTGGTTTTGAGATCCAATATATACATCACTTGCTTTGCTTAAAGTGAAAAAAAAATCAATTCTGTCATCATTTACTCACCCTCACGTTGTCCAACCTGGTATGACGTTCTTTTTTTTCTGCAGAGCAAAATATTCAGTGTTATTTTAGTATCATTGTGAGACTATTATAGTTTTTATTAATATTTTAAATTCAATTTTATTTTTAATTTGAGTTACATTTATAATCATTTGTTTGGAGGGTATTTTGTCATTTTTAGTAGTTTTTGTTTATATTATATTATATTATATTATATTATTATTTCAGTTTTAGTTATTTTAGTACACCAAGTTAAACTACATTCAAATGAGATTTTTTTTTGATGGTTTTAGTTTTAGTAAACTATAATAACCCTGTCTAAAATGTAATATTTCTCTCCAATAACCAAGTAATTTATTGAACTTGAACAATTCAGTCTGAACAAATGATTAAGACTAGTTACGTGTTAAAAAGATTTTATTCAAACAATTAAATCATGAACTTCTATTAAGACCTAAGTCATAATATTTATATTATCCTTTTTACGCCTTTTTAAATTGTAATTGTAACTTTTTGAAATTTCCAAACTGTCCCTTTAAAGTACATTGTCTGAATTTGAAACAAAGCATTTGGCCGATATTCTTCAGTTGGATCGCTACGTGTCGGACCCTGCAATGAACCGGATGTGTTTAATGGCTGAGGCTTTCTGCCTGTATTAAATGGCTGAATGTGTGTACAGGGAGTCATATTCTTACAGCGTGAAGAAGACATCAAACATTGCTCTGAAAGGACTGTAAATCATTTGTGCTCGGAGGCAAAGCTACTTCAAGTGTTACATCATTTGCGCCGCCAATAAACATCTGTTAGAAAAAGCCTCAATTTCCCTTGCCAGAGAATGGAGGAAAATCTTCTTTCTCTAGCACCCTCCCTTTTATACTGTCCCTCAGAGAACGGTAAAGCTGTGAAAGCTGTCCGTCATATGTTCTCTTTTCTCTTTCACTCTGTCTTCCCAGATCTCTCTTGAATTCCCTCTCTCTCTCTCGCTGATATCATGTGAGACTTACAAGCAAGAGTTTGTTTAACTTTTAAACTCTCTACGGGCTCTAATGTCTGAGAAATGGCCTTGTGCTGTGACAGAAAGAAGATTTATTCTGACTGCTGGTCTTTTTCAAACAGTCGCATCCCAAAAGAAGATTCCTGTCTTTTTGTACTCATATTTAAAGGGTTAGTGCAGCCTAAAAGGAATATTTGGTCATCATTTATTAACCGTGTTCTCAAACCTCGAAGAATGTCTTTCTTCCTCGGAACATTAAGGAGAAGGATAGTCTCTGCCGTTCTTTTCCATAATGAAAGAATGAAACTGAAGCACTGTTGAGCTAGACAAAAATAAATAAAATAAAATAGTCAAATTAAATCAAATATATATATATATTACATTTAACCTTAAAGAAAAACAAGGTCTGGATAGAATTTCCATACCAATTATTTTAAATTAATTTGTGGGATAGTGGTACCTGGACTTTCCTTTGGGCTCTTTGCAAAAACACAGCACAACTATTTTGTCTTGACAACAAGAAGATGCAACTTATTAAATATGTATGCCAAGTTTGGACCAAGCTCATGTCAATTTTATAAAAGAGGCAATGTTGTGTATTTTGACATGGACATAGTTTGTCCCTGATGGCCCTACAACCTCACAGGTGGAGCTCAGATTGCCTTTGTTTTTTAAAATTGTGTTTAATTCTTTAAAACGTCCCATGAATTATATATTTTGCACATTTGTCTTTTGGTTTTAGAATGTACTGTAACTACATGACATATTTAGAAACATTTTGTAGTAAATTTATGTAGGTCAATGAGCCTGTCAAACAGAATATGTATGCTATAATTACCAAAATAAACATGCAAAACAAAAAGAAAAAAAAGAAATTTGTTTGTACATTAGTGCTGTCAAAATTAGAATGTTAAAACAGGCGTTAGAAAAATATTTAACGATGTCAACGCAGGGGCGGAGCTAGGGTTGGCCGCACAACTGCTGCTTACTGTTTTTTTTTTCTTGACAAGAATTGTGCAAAAGGTACAGGTGACGAGTGAGCTTCGTTTGTCAGTAAAAACGAATTTTCCTCTCTTGTCAGCCTTTATACTGGGCTCCTAGAGCGTGCTCTTCAATTGCACACACAAATATGGTGGTGCGCGCTGTAGACTCTATCATTTCATATTAAAGCATGAATGAAATTACGAGCATACACGTCACATTCAACAGGCAGCTCTTAAAGTAATAGCAGCCAAATAACCTTAATAACCTTAAGGATTCATCTTTATTTAGTTTGGAATTTAGTGTTGATTACTTTTATTCAATTTCTGTATGTTTCCTACTTGATGAAGGGCACAGGTAAATATGACATTTATTATAATGGGTTTATGTGAAGATTGTTTTAAGTTTACTTAAGTTAGAAGTTATTTAAAGTCTAATAAATGTTCAAGTTGGTAGCTCTCAAGTATACTGTAATGTTGAATGGCTATTCATTGGTTAAATATTAGGAAAAAAGAACAATTTCCTAGAGACATCAGTAGTATTGGTATCAGTGATACTCGCCATCAGTCATAAAAAGATGCCATTATGCACAAATATTAAAAATAAACACTGCACTACATTGATTTGAATATTGAAAATGAAATTATTGCAATATAAAACTTTAAAAAAAATTTTTTGGATTACCTTGATGCATTTTTGAAATATCAGCATTGTTGCGTGAGCAAGATACTTAACTCCAGATTACTTTTGGAGGGGGGGGGGGGCTGATCCTGTTAAAAACATACTAAAAGTCACTTAAAACATCAGCTAAATGGAAAAACAAGTAATATGCAAAAAGTTTTGATGTGTGCTACATCACCAGTTTAATCTGCGCTCCAGAAACTACTTCTGTCTGTGGAAGTGCTGCAAACCCGACTCAATCAGCAACCTGTGGTGTTCACTTGAGCGAAACGGCCCAGCTGCACAGCACATAAACACTAGCTGCCACATGCTGGAAAGTCACTGGGCTCTTGTTTTTATCAGGAGGCATGAATTTGTGCTGGCATGTGACATGAAATACAACTGGCAATGAAAAATAAGGGCCATTTTCAGAGCGACCTAAAGGGCTATCTAAAGCCGCTGACCCTCGGCCCGCTAATGCCATTACGGCCCATAAACCGCCATTGGGGTTGAGGGAGGCCATTTTGTCAGGGCCTAAACCCCCCAGAGGAGGGAGATAAATAATTGAGGGCTGCATTCTGCACTTGGGCTGAATTTGAAGCAAGCGGGCCTTATGAGGCTCTAAATGGTGGAGTGGAGTGCTGTAAATCATTAATCCACTGCTTTTATCCTCTTTGGTTCAGGTCAGTGTCCTGAAGGCACTAGAGAGCAGTGGGAAGAGAGAGTGAGAGCGGCATGGACAAACAAGATACGACAGAGTTAGAATGCAAAGCACAAGAGAAAAATCACATGAAAAGTATTACAACTGCCCTCGCTGACTTGTAATGGAAACAAGATGAACAGCTATTTTTCTTAAGAGAGGACTATCTTAAAAACCAGCATGATCAGCAACTTGTTTTGGTGTTTTTGTCAGATACGCTGTCTTTTTGCAGTTTTGCTCAATAATTTGTCTTGTCAGTAACTCTGCTACAAAAGAAAAGAAGCCTATGTTAGAGCAAAGAGGCTCTAGGGTCATGTGATGTTGGGGTCAGTGCTTGATGGTCTAATGGAGTCTCGATTGGCACTAAGAGCCTGTGAGAAAAGCATTCATCCTCTCAGAAATGAACAGAGGTCAACTATGAGAACAACTCGGAGCAAAAAGCTTTAGATACAGTTTACCAATTAAACAACTGACCAAAAAAAGTTGTAAAATGATTAAAACAACAACAAAAAAAAGGTGCATCATGACAATATACTATAAATATGACCATAATGCTTTGATCAAATGAATGCAGTTTTGGTGAGCATAACAAATTTCTTTCAAATAAAAAAAATAAAATAAAATATTACTGACCCCAAACTCTTAAACCGTTATATGCAGTACTGGTCAAAATAATTAAGAATTTTTTTTTTTTTTGCATTTTTAAAAGAAGTCTCTTTTACTCACCAAGGATGCATTTATTTGATGAAAATACAGCAAAAACAGTATTGTCAGGATTCTTTAATTTACATTTATTTGAAACAGAAATATTTTGTAATATTATAAATGTCTTCACTTTCTATTTTGACCAATTTAACAAGTCCTTGCTGAATATAAGCATTTTTCTTTCTTTTTTTAATCTTACTTGCCACCAACTTTTGAATGATAGTGTATCATGGTTTTCGCAAAAAGGTTAAGCAGCAAAATCAGTATGTTAGAATGATTTCTGAACGGTCATGTCACACTTAAGG
The DNA here is from genome assembly GCA_036784905.1 of Acrossocheilus fasciatus. Lineage (NCBI taxonomy): Eukaryota > Metazoa > Chordata > Actinopteri > Cypriniformes > Cyprinidae > Acrossocheilus > Acrossocheilus fasciatus. The sequence goes on along the minus strand of CM071949.1, from coordinate 24,406,002 downwards.
CTGAGGTAATGATCCTGAAGGAATAAATTACATTTTAAAATATTAAAATAGAAAACAGTTTTTTTTTAATTGTAATAATATTTCACAATATTATTGTTTTTTACTGTATTTTTAATCAATAAATGCAGTATTGGTGAGCATAAAGAGACTCATTTAACAACAAAATCGTTTAACAAGTAGTGTATGTTCTGTAGATGCCGCATATAACTGCTACAATAATTACATCAACTTATTTTTCTCTCTCTTTCTCCATAGGGACCTAATGCCTAAAACCCTGGAGGGCCAGATCACCATGGAGAAAACACCAAGCTACTTTGTGACCCGCGAGGCTCCGGCCCGGATCTACGCCATGTCCCGTAACACCAAGCTGATCGTGGTGGTCCGGGACCCCGTCACTCGAGCCATCTCTGACTACACGCAGACACTGTCCAAGAAGCCTGACATTCCTACTTTTGAGAGCCTGACGTTCAAAAACAGGACTACAGGGTTGATCGACACCTCGTGGAGCGCCATTCAAATCGGCATCTACGCCAAACACCTGGACAACTGGCTGCAGTTCTTCCCCATGAGCCAGATCCTGTTCGTGAGCGGAGAGCGGCTGATCAGCGACCCGGCCGGAGAGCTGGGCCGCGTGCAGGACTTCTTGGGGCTCAAGAGGATCATCACAGACAAACACTTCTACTTCAACCAGACCAAGGGCTTCCCTTGTCTCAAAAAGGCCGAGGGCAGCAGCAAGCCCCATTGCCTGGGTAAAACCAAAGGGCGGACCCATCCAAACATTGACCCTGAGGTCGTGCAGAGACTTAGAGACTTCTACAGGCCTTTCAACATGAAGTTCTACCAGATGACAGGCAGGAAATTTGGATGGGATGACTGACAGTAGACAGTGAAATAGACCCTGGATTTTGAAACAAGGGATAAACAACCTTACTGTGACCTCACCAGCAACAAAACTATGATAACCCCAAAAGTGGTCCAATCTGGTTGTGGAAAATGATAGAAAAGTCCACATCTAATTCAAGTTAGGCACAGAACATTATGAACAAATGTCAAAAAATAAGATTTTGACCTTTTATATCCTCATCAGGCAAAAAGATTAGGATTATACATTGCCTTTGTTGATTAAAATAGTGCTCCTTTTTTACCTAATCAGACTTTAGCCATATTTCTCATTTAAACAGCCATATTCCATACCGTGGAGGACCTAGAAGAGACACCTGAAAGCTGAAGAGATCCACTCTAGAACTATGCATTTGGATGTTGAACTGTGAATTATCCACTGTGTCTGGACTTGGAGATAAGATTCATTCTTTTGCCATATTTAATGTAGAAAGACTAGCTGCTTATATACCTTTACAATTATTTGGAAGAAAATATCAAAAGAATAAAAATAAGTGTATTTTTTCAAATGTATTTATTTAAAAAATATGTACACATATACAGTTTAACTATTTTGAATAATCTTCACTAATCACCTCCCTTCACCTTTTTTTTTTTTTTTTTTTTTTGCACGTGGAGGGGCGAGTGATTTCTTTTTTATTTTGAACCATACAACACAATGCCTTTTCTAAAACGTTTCATGCGGTCTCAAGTTTAAATGTGGACATTTAAATGTTTACCATCCTATTCACTGAGAGCAATGTTATCTCAAAAATGTTTCTTATATTAATGGATCAAAGACAGTAATAGCACGGCCAAAGAAGTAAACATGCAGAACATGATGTAATTTTCCCCCAGGTTTGGGTTTTTGGTTTTACAGAACAAATGAATGAAAGTCCAATTTGTGATTTGACTGGATGGCAAGCTTTTAAGAGTCCATTTAAAGTTGTGTCTCTATGATATGTATGGGAGAGAGAAAGAGTATGAGAAAGACACTGTTACAAAGCAGCAGTGCCTCTAAAAGACATTCAATCAGTGTTTCTCCATTTAAAGGTGATTTGTGTAATTGTTCAATGTTAAAATGCTTTAAATGAGCCATCAATAGGCTGTTTTTGCTCAGAAAGTTTAAGGTGCGTGAACCTGTTTGGAAACTTAAAAGCAGTCTTTTTTTTTTTTTTGCATTACATGCATCACCTTTAGGTTCAGTGTTGAGTGGTTTAACTTTTTTCCTTTGCAATATTATCAGTGACATTATGATTTTATAGTTCTGTTTATTTAATTTGAATAATGAATTTTATAAAGCACATTTTTAATAAAAACAATTTTAAAAAAATATTATTTTCAGACTGTGATTGTATTTGCATTAAAGGAATAGTTCACCCAAAAAGAAACATTGGCTGAAAATTTACTCGTCTTCAGGCCATCTAAGATGTACATGTAGATGAGTTTGTTTTTTCATGAATACAGATTTGGGGAAATTAAGCATTATATCACTTGAATTGGTGCCATCAGAAAGAGAGTCCAAATAGCTGATAAAACATCAATATAATCCACAAGTAATCCACGCCACTCCAGTCCAGTCCATTTTAACATCTTTAAGTAAAAGTAAAAAAAAAAAAAAAAAAAAATGTGTTAAGTTGTTTTAATTTAAAACTGTTGCTTCTGACTACATAACGCTTCCTCCAATGAAAAAAAAATCAACCAAAATATTTGTTTAGAACCGTTTTGGTCTGTTTTTGCTTGTAAACGATTCTTGGTCTGTGCATATTTCTCTCCTGATCCAGGCAAGATTACTTTTTCACTGGAAATTTTACCAAGAAAAACATATCTAAAAAAATAAATAAAATGTCTTAATGAATTTGTTTACACGCAGCTTTTTACTTTTCAAGTTGTCAATTGATGGACTGGTGTCATTATTTCATGATGTTTTAATCAGCTGTTTGAACTCTCATTCTGACGGCACCCATTCACTACAGAGGATCCATCAGTGAGCAAGTGATGTAATGCTAAATTTCTCTGAATCTGTTCTGATAAAGAAACAAACTCATCTTTATCTTAGATGGCCTGAGGGTGAGTACATTTTCAGCAAATGTTCATTTCTGGATGAAGTATTCCTTTAATAAGAACATGCATACAGAGCGTATTAGCCTAGAATTATAACACTCAGTTCTAAGTTAATGCTGCATAAATCAAATTACAAAAAAAAAATTATCAAAATGCAGAGTGTTTTGTGGCTCCAGAAAGGCTCAAGACCATGGCAGCAGACAGCAGCCCTCATCCTCCGCTGGATGCAGTCCTATCTGTCCTGCTCCATCCAGTCTCATTGTCTTAGCTTATCTCAGTCGCTCGTCCAAGCCAGGCAGTTGCAGGATGCTCCAAGGCCCCCAGAAGATGCTCCTCATTGTGGGTTTATTATTTTCTGGATTGTGCATAAGCCTGTCGGGAGTTTGCTTTTCTAATTTGGCTGGTTAACGACTGTTTGTCAAGCACCACTGGAAACAGAGACGGCAAGACATGGACAAAATGGATATTTGGATGGTCTGCGTGCAATGGCAACCGCAGAAACCTCTTGAGGAGGAATTGGATTTTTAACCCAACCATCTTTCTCTCTCTCTCTCAGTTTATCACATGCAAATGTCTCTCCGCTTTAAGGCTCTTGACAGCCACCAGCTCTCCGCCAATCCCTCGTTCTTTGGCTTTTGTTTGTTTTTGTTTTCATCCCTGGCCTCCATGCTCCCTCGAGTCCCGTCGATCCACTCGGTGTGTTTGTTTAAAAAGAGACTCTGCAGTCAAGCTGGAATCTGACAGTGTTCATTATGAACTTAAACAGTGTGTTAACCTGACTCGCATCAAAATGAAATTCCACAGGTTGGGTTTCTTACAGACTCTATTCCAGCTGTTCAGCTCAACCACATCACAATCCTAATCAAGGGCATCTATATAAAGCTGTCGAATTTAAGGATTGAGAACTTTCTAATGAGCCCATGAGCGCTTAAACACATGCAGTAATCCATACGTCAAAATAATCATCCATCACTGTAAATTTACAATGCTTTGCATGATGTAAAATCTTCTCAAAAAACTCAAGTCACTTACTGCTTCACAGATAGATTAATTCAGCCCAAAATGATTTAATTTTAAACTCCAAAACTTTCCTAATCTAATTAAAACTCCAAACCTTTAACGGATCGTTTCAGCCATAGCTCAATTTTTGCAAACTTTTGAAATTAAAGATCTGAATTTGTTTCAACTGACTTAGGGCTGGAATATACCACACACATTTCAGAATCTGAACGGATTTTAAAACACTAGGCATAATACAATTTCTGATTTTGTAAATAATGGTTACAGAGACAACATGCACAAAACAACTGAGGATCACATTATCAGACTGAACGCAACACACTCGTGTACAAACATGTGCCTCATGGCTAGAAGACCTGACAAATGAAAACAATGTGTTTTCTAAAACCTGCTCAAAATATTAAAAATGTCTGAAATACTCAAACTGGATGGAATCACAGTCCGAAGCTAAAAAATAAGATTCTGCGCTCATCAGAAACTATGAAATTTTTGGCAGAATCTGTTAACTCTGCACACTGGCTCTGACCTTCACCACCCAGCATTGACGTGTCCAAACTGAAAAAAAAACGAGGCAAAATCTGGGCAAAGGATCTATATTTCCGCCTTTACACTGCTGTTAGTCAGATTTTAAATGCTGAACGTTCTAAGAATGATGTCATGTTTGAATTTCAATTGGTTTTTTTGCTTATATATCTATTTGCATATTGGATTTTGATTGGCGTTTTCTTTCTTGAATCTCTTGAACAATCTAAGCTGCATTTGCATAGTAAAGACAGTGGCACTCTGAGGCTCTGAATATGAAAACAAAACCTGACCCACACACACACACACACACACACACACACAAGAGACTGTACCTGTCCCCAGCTGTCGGTGAGGGTCTGTGCCAACTCAACACTGGAAGGGTGAAGACACCTGTGTGTAGTCACTTGTACACAATTACCCCCTTTCAGTCTTCTGTTAACCCTGATAACACACTCATCCTGCCTCAACAAGACCATGCGTTCTGCAATAGGACAGAGAGAGAGAAAATGGGACACAGATAGCAGTATTAAAAATGAACTTTTTAGGGGCAATATTTGCCGCCTCAAATGATAAAAAGTGAAGTGCTTTTTTAACCTTTTTAGAGATTTATACATTTCAAAATAAATAAATGTATATCCCACAGTGTACTTAATTCAGTTATTTTAATAAATTCTAGAACTGAACAATTTAGACTGTTGCCTATAAAAAGAAATTTTTAAAAAATCATGTAAATATTGCACAGAAAAATATAAATTCCACAGTTATTATAAATAACTAAAACAATCTTTAACTGATTTTTTTAATGAACATTTTATTTTTGCTAGTTGCCAAGGCAACATTTCTCATTTTCATTTAGTTTAACTTGATGCACTAAAATAGCTAAAATTAAAATAACAATTAATAAAAAACTATATAGACAAAACACAACAAAATTACTAAAACTTTAGCTAACATTAAAGTGAAAACCATTATAAAAATCTATAAAAGTTTCTCAATTGTAATTGATATATTCTAACATAATTACACCTTTATCCAAGAAAAATCACTTAAATTAAAAATCCATTTATGCATTTTACATTATATTACGGAGCCCTATACTGTCTAACATCACCATACCATGTGTTTTTTTTTGTTTGTTTGTTTTTTTTTTAATGTTATTATTTTTATTTCAGAGCTGATTTAGTTTTATCTTCATCAAATAGCTCCACCTTCAACAACCCACCTCTGAAACAGTGAATACAGATATCAAAGGTCACTACAGGATCTGTAGAGATACTAATGAAATATGCTAAAATGAAATATATATATTAAAAAAAAAAAGCCTAATGTTTTAAATATGCTGATCCTGGTAGATAAAGTAGCAAAAGGCTGATAAAAATCTAGGTAATATAAGGAAGAGATATTTGAGACAGATGTTTGTGTGCATGGTTTATTAAAAAGGTCATGCAATGTAAACGATAATGTGGAGGAGCTCAATGGTCACTTTTGATGCTGTAGTGATGGTGCATAAACACACGCACCCAGAGAGCAGTCAGCCCTGCGGTTGGCCATCAAGGGGATCTGCACTTTGTTTTCGCTGGATCTCAGAAGCTATGCTTAATCTTCATAATCATCTGAGCAAACACAATTCAAAAGTGCAGCCTAAAGCCTGTATTAATAAAAGAGCTTTTCAGCCCCGCGTCTCGGATGGGTTTTTAAATGGTTTTGTTTCATCTTCGTGTGGACGTACAGTCAAGACAAAGAGCAAGTGATTTTCAAATGAGGCAGAGCTCAAGGCCAAACGGTCCTGGGTAAACATATCAAAATCTGCATTTAATAGACTCATTTGTCGCTGTCATGAAACAGACTAGCTCTTTTCAAGATCTGATTAAGAGGTATTTCATGAACAGATGTCACTCCAACTGGAAATATGTTGTTTACAGAGCGAGTTCTTTTCAAGTGCAAGTCTTGAAATAAAGAAAATGGACAAAATTGGCCAGTTTGAGAGCAGGCGACTGTCCCATTATAACACTTGGGATATTAACACATCTGTTCAGAAGGAAAACAGCAGCACCTCTTCAGAAGACTTCATATTGCTCTTAACTCTCAAAGAAAGTTGCAGATTTTTTTAGGAAATATTAATAAAGATTTCTACCCAAAGCTCAGAAAACAAGGTAATGGCAGTCTCAACAGTCCAGTCCCAGACAGCCTGGGAGTTGGACAAAAACTCAAAGATATAGACAGGTAGATGAACACATTTACACACACACACACACACACACAGAGAGAGAGAGAGAGAGAGAGAGAGAGAGAGAGCGAGAGTGAGAGAGAGAGAGACATATAATGTGCCTTTTCAAGATTTTTTAAAGATATATAAGGGACTATATAAGGACTGTTCCACAGGCACGTATAATAAACGTTATGGTTCTATTAAAACCATGGAAAATGAAAATGTATTCCCTTTATAAATGGATTTTACTAACTTATCTTTAAAACACAGTATCCTGAATGTGAGAGGTTTCTCTTTTATACACACACACACACACACACACACACACACACACACACACACACACACACACACACATACATACATATATATATATATATATATATATATATATATATATATATATATATATATATATATATATATATATTTAGTTTTGAAAATTTTGTCAATTTTTATAGGATTAAAATTCAATCACGCAAGAAAGGTTATGAGAAAACAGATATTTCAAACCGAATTCTACTAAAAACCAAGTGACACTGATTTATTGCAATAATTGGCTTCTATCACATTTAGCGGTAGGTCCTCTTACACTTGTGAACATGATGAAACCGTATCGCCCTATTGAAACTGACGAACACGAAACACTCGGTCAGATACTCCATCAAATATACATGCTGATAAATGGCTCGTCCTTGTGATAGGGACAGTAAGAAAGCGCAGACGCGTGAGACGAGTGGGACCATCTTGTTTCTTGGTGGCCCACAACAAACGGCTCTGAATAAGTAATACACGAGTTTGTCTATTCAGTGAGTTTATAAATTAATGAAAAGCTCAGTGTTTGCCCCGTCCTCATTATAAAGGGCAGAAACTGAAAACACAACAACACACAGAGCACATCGTATTCACACACACACAGATGAAACCGCAAACACACTTAAAAATGCACACTCACACACACTTGAACAACACAGCTCAGTCAAGCAAAGCAAGTGATGATGAAGATTATAAATAATTAACGCCGTCCGAGTGCCAAAGTGCCATGCTAAGAGATGACATGCAAACAGACGGGGGGCAAAGTCAGCGACTTGAGCGGGAATTATTCATGACCCCGGCACTGGATCAAGAAGCACCGGGAGTGATAGACAGGGTGCCACCTAAATAGTGTGCTTGTTTGCCATCCCAGTCAACATCACAAAGGACCACACTCACTGAAGAGCTGAAGAACGGTCTGGAAATGCAGTCTGCTCTGGATTTATTGGGTTCTGTGCGCTGGTGTGCCGACACTTTCTGCCAGGGTGCTGCTGGATAAATCAAGCTGCGCTCAGGAAGCCTGTATGTGGTTACGATGGAAATTGTAGAGAGCACATAAATTCTGCACGGGCATGAAAAGGCCAAAGGGCAGTAATTAACCTCCTTGGGGAAGGTGAAACAGACCACTGGAAAATTTCTGAGAGCGTCAGGGTGAATGAAAGAGAACAATGCCTGATCGGCTCATATGGAATCAGGACGTCCAACAATCTATATTTACTTTCCAGCCTACTCTTATCACAGCATGAGTTTCCTACTCCTATTTCATCCCATAGGAAAGAAAAAGCACAAATGAGATCTTTCAAATGACTACAGTGGTGCACCACAACCCAGAAAACACAATTATTTCATTTTAAATAACAGGAAGAAACAATAGAAATAATAGGAGGCGGCCAACCACCAAGTTATGTTACCTTGATATATATATATATATATATATATATATATATATATATATATATATATATATATATATATATATATATATATATATAGAACTGAAGGTTTAACATGCAATGTAAATATCTATATGCTAATAAAGTCTGATTTATATGCATGCAAGCAAGGTATGTAAATTGTATACTTACATTATTAATACTTTGATCAGCACTTAATAAAAAAACAATATTAGAAATTTAAAGGCAATTTACTGATATCTAATGCTAAATTAAAAATAACTGAGCATCAATGATTTCTGAAGGACCACGTGGCACTGAAGACTCGAGTAATGGCTGCTGAAAATTCAGCTTTTCCATCTCAGAAATATATTGCATCTTAAAATATATTACAGTAGAAATCTGTTCTTTAATATTATAATAATATTTTACACTTTTGCTGTGTTTACTGTATTTTTGATCAAATAAATGCAGCCTTGGTAAGCATAAGAGTCCTAAAAAACAAAATTTTTATAAAATCATTTTTAGCAGCGATTACATCAGTCTTCAGTTTCACAGGATCCTTCAGAAATCATTTTAATAGGCTGATAATTCATTTTTAATGAGTGCACATCAAAGTATTAATAACTGTGAAATACGCTGTTCACATTCATTTTGAATCTGTATACTCTTATCGTAGACAACCATCTTATTTGTTTCTACAGTACATTTACTCCAAGAAATTTAAGGAGAAACATCTGAGAAAAACATGATTTTAATCGAACAAAAAATGAAGAAAATGCATCATGCAATAACTTCCTCGTTTATTTTCTCCAGCCATGACATATGTGCTGCTGTGAAGTTCAGTGAGTCTTTAAGACCCAGTTACAGCCTTATAAATATGCAGTTTGTTATTTTTCACAGTAGTGGGTTTTCTCAAGGCCTCGCTATATGATTAATGCATCTTAAACCTGACGACAGTGTAAACAGGTTTCATAACGTCTGAGCCAATGCTGAGCCAGACAAGTTCACACAGACATTCCATGTTTGGCTTTAGTATGGCATGAAATGTGCCATTGTTTGCTTGAGGCACCTTTTCCTGAGACATGTACATGTTACTGTACATATTTATGGAATTTATTATGAAATAAGGCCTATAATTACAGACAAACTGGCAATTTGATAAATTAAACAAAGACATCAATTACACAGCTGTATTTGCTCAGGTGACTGACCTCTTGGTAAACAAAGTCTATGTTGTAGCACTTAACTAATGTGCTGTATATAAAATAGCATGTTAAAGAAATTTTTACTGGTCTGCTTCATCTTAGAACATTGCACATAGCAATGCATGATTAATTATGAGCAAATGAAATCAAACAAAACCAACATTTACTGTAGCCCATCTTTGGCTGAGGGTGATATAGGGAATATGATCCAGGTAAGTGTGGTGGCATCTATGTGTGTCTACTAGGGTCAGATAACAGAGTCCAGGTGGCAAACCAGGAGCACCCTGAGGACATGCTTGAGAGCTTTGTTTTGCATTTCTAATCCCTCGTTCCCTTTCTCTCTTGTTGACGTCACCTGATCCGAGGTGAGGTGAAAAGGAGGATCGGATCAACACAATGAAACCCTTTTAATTAGCAGCAACGCTGGGATTCGCTCTAGAGGAGCCGATGAAAGACGAGCATCACCAGCACAGGCTGTACAGTAATTGCTCTGTGCTTTATGTTTTATCAGCTGATATCATTGAAGAATTTGAATTCGAGCCACCAGTATCAATTTCTACAGTCAATATGAAATCAAAACAGACCTTATTTACTTAATGTACATTCCTGGCCTTTGCTGTGTGCAATTCACCTGCAGGGGCGGACTTAACATTTAACCAAGGTAAGCGACCGCTTAGGACCCCGGGTAATCAGGGGGCCCCATCTGATATAGGCAAAACATATTTGCAGCATTGAGCAATGTAGCCAATCACAGACATATCGGTTGATTTCTTGAACGCAATAACCTCAGTATTTTATTTGTCTTGATGTTTCAAATGACTCTCTCCTAGGCGCACCAACGCCTAAATTAAAATATTTTTTTGCAAATAACATGCATTTTTAAATCAGGAGCCTGATGAGATCAAAATAAATGTAAAATATATAAATATAATAAGTATACATTTCATGTATGTGTGCATTACATAAAAGTTTAAATATTATATATTTTGACCTTTCAGTTTAGGTCAGGTCATATAGAGTAACCAAGAAAACATTAAAATATTCCTAAATAAATAAGAGAAATATATAGTCAAGATATGAAAAACACTATCTTTATGGAAATACCGATAAAGGCAGTGAGTAATGTTGGCTGGGTGTGTTCTTTTTCAGAGAAAAGAAATGTTTTGAATCAATTAGTTTGACATTTAGCACGGAGCAGGCATGCCGTCGCTTCTAACCTCCAGGTTACAGAAAGCCTGTGTTTGTTTAAGTCCTCTCTCTAGCCCACATTACTGAAATATTGCTTCTCATAATGAGCAACACACTATGGCTTCTTTCAACAGCGGAAGTCTGACACGCCCGCTGGGCCTTTGGCTCTCCATCTCCCCAGTTTAGCAGTCCGACCACACTTACATCCCAAATCCAGCCCCCACTTGAGTACACCACAGCACACGGGACCACCATGACAAATGAGTCACTGGAGTAGAAACAAATGCCAACAAAGTACAAATGAGGTCTCTCTTGAGATTTAGAGGTGAGGTGAGCTCACCTATCATCACACGAATACAGTAGTCCAGGGCGACTTTCTCTTGGCATTAGGTCACTGAACAGACGCACAGGTTCTCAAAGAAGAGGTTAGAGGTCAAGTTTGTGTTTTGATGGAGTCCTCTCTCTGGATTTTCTCAGGCAGCGGTTCAGAATAGGAGTTTGACTTCGCCTCAGGGCCGTCTGGGGAAAGGCGATCCAGGATGACGGCCAAACGAGACATCGATAAGAATCATGACAGAAACAGGGTTGTGTTAAGTCACTCAGCAAGTTGTTTGAGTAGATTTTAAAGATGAATAATGGTAAAAGAACGAGCAATACATCAACTCATTTCTCAATTTGTCCAAAAATCATAAGCCAGCAATGTCAGTAGGACATGAACGAAAAGAACTGGACCTTCCTTGGTCCTCATGGAGCCTGTGGGACGTATGAAACAATGACTATTTCAGCCGCTTCAGTCACAGTTATATCTCTTCATGCCAGAGCAGGTTATATGGCCCATATTAAAAGATCTTTATTTCCTGGTTTCAGATGGTGTCCTCTCCAGCACACCATGTAAATCGAGTTTCAGGCCAAAAAAAAGCAGCGGCAGCAGCAAGCCGTTAAAACCTCTACCCAGCCTCCACTGACATACAGACTTCCCTTTGAGGACTAACCAGGCAAAACGAGGGAGGATTGGCTCTTCGTAAGAGTTATGGAAGCCCTGATCCCATTACTCGCCCCTTGAAGAATGTATATGTGTGGCTCGAGCGCTTTTAACCTTTCGCTGCTCCTGGCTCTGGATCACCAGGGCAGTCCAGCGCCTTTTTAAAGCGTTGCTTTTTGTCAACCTGATGGGCCTTCCTCCTAAAGAGCATCTGTATTTCAGGGGGCTTCAGTTAGGAAGTAGTATATCCTCATTTCGAGAGCACTAGCCTCTGGACACATGGAGCAATCTTCAAACTGAAGAGCACTGGAAATGATATAAGTGCTGTCAGCTTGAGTAATGCAAAGTCATTAGAAATCATATAAGACGTGGGAGGGAAATCGCAGTAATAGTTGAGGAAAAGACACAGGGCTAATCAGTCATTGACAGTGGTCTGTATTATTCAAGACAAACTGGCTTGTGGGAAAAGATGAGCTGCAGTAGTCTTGAGTTACCGCAAAAGGTTGCATTTGGTTTCAGTGTACAAATATTATTTTTTTTTACTTGCAAATGGGTTTGTATGCAAAACGAACAAGGTGAGGAAGAATGGAAAGTGGACACTCCCTGGCTGGTTAATGCTAGTTAAGAAGTCTTATGGAAACAGCATCTGAGGTACAAGAACAATATATTCTGGTTTTGTTAACAGGATTACCAATCCAGGTGTTTTTATCTCATTATTTCTACCAAAAACATGCACAAGCCAATACTGGCTTCTTGGAAAGAATCTAACAAAATTAGAGAAGATCAAATAGGTATTGTTAAGACCAATTAAAAGTCAAAGACCCAATTGACTCACTGCTGTAAAAGTTAAAGCTATTAAAGATTAGAACTTTGAACTAGCACCAAATTTGGACTTATTCTTCATAATGTATCTTTATCCCCCTTTTGATGAGACAGGTGCAAGAGTGATGTGAATGTAAAATACATTCTTAAAACCATGTGCATATGCCAAAAGTCCTTGACAGATGCCAAGAAATGGATTCCTGCAGCATGTGAACAACAGATGCTGGATAAGCAACGCTTCAGTAACATGTGTCTGTTTGCACAAAGCCACTAAATTATTAACAGGAGTGGATGCATTGAGAAGCTAAATATTAAACTGTACAAAAAGAATTTAAAAAAATACAAGAGGGAATGAATGCAGCAAAAATGAAGACCAAAAACTTGCAAGCCTCGAGTGACAAGTGAAGAGAGAATTTGTGAGGGGGGAAAAAAAAACTGTACTGTACATAAACAATTTTACAAATGAAAATGGAAAATGTGATGGAAATCCATAGAGCATATCAATGGTCACTCTACCAGTTATTTGGAGCTGTACAATATAATGTAAAATATCAAGTCTCCCAAAGTTTAGGAGGAAAGGATGTCTAGACATGGTCTAATGTGTTATATTTGGTCTGTTTTTCCATCAGTATAGTGATAAAGACTCTGTGGTTCTGCCTCACAGACATCAGCCCTTTAATTCATGAAAAACAAATTGTTGAGTTAATCCCTGTTGTTACGGGATTTTCCAGTCCTGAAAATCATAAGTCATCCAATTCATCATTTCATCAGGTGAGACTATTGCTCCTGACTAGTGCATGGACAGCTTTTGTGGACCACAGACAGCAGGTCTTTCCAGATTTTGTGAACTGGCAAGTTAGGATTGCCACTCAAAATGGCTAATGTGTCACAAATTTATAGCTTTTTGGATTCAAGAAAGATTAAATTGGCCAGATAGCAATAAAAAGCTGTATATCGGTTGCAAACCGCCAAATGCATCTTTTTAAAGTATAGATCCAAAGTCACTAATGACTTCCAGGAAAACAGAGGGGAAAAAAATTCATGGAACATTATATTCAGACGCACACATTCTCGTAATGCTGTGGTAATGTACGGAAAAACGTCGTAAATTTATAGTTCATGCTCTTGGGGTTCCAGGGCTCAGAACATTTCATGCGGTTCTAGATTGTTAATTTTAATATAGGGAGGTAAAAGGCTAAAGGTAAAGTGTGGAACACTATCAAATCTTGGTCAGTGAAGCATCAGAATGGATTTTTAAGGTCAACACCAATGCCTACACATGAGCTTGTACAAACTGGATGCCACAAGAAGAGTAAACGTACCGAAATCCGTTCGAAATGTACAAGCTCAAAAAACATTTTCAGTTGTAGTGCTTTCCTTTTACCAGTGGTTACAGAAAATCAGAAAGCCATCATGACACTGTAGTTTCGTCTGAGTGCCAATGTTGTGATACATTCCAACAACTTGTTCAAATCCCTGTATTCTCAGCTCGTAAATCGCAAAGTGTTGACTGGTTTACTGGTAAGGTTTCTGTGGCGACAAGTTCCTAGGTGATGGTTTGGTACTCTTGGGGTCTACAGTGCGTTTTATGAATGACAGTGGCTGTTTAGAGTTGATCCAGTGGCTTAGAAAACGGCCAAACAGCACAGCTTGGGAACAGCTGTAGAAACATTTTCTCAGCCTGTTTTTTTTTGCTCACCAATTCAAAGAGTTATTAGCAGCTCCACGATAAACCTTCAACAGGCGCGGTGGAATGGATTCCTCTAACGGGGACAAAAAGAAATATTTGGAATATAATGAATAGGACTCACAGTAAGGAGCACATATTCAATCCTCACCAGGGGTTCGGCTTGTCTTCAGATCTCCCCTCCAAGACCATTCCCCAGTCTCATCATAATGGATTTATGATCGATAATCTCATCAATCTGTTATATATCAACTGCAGTCATGTCTGTGTTCTAAATGCCTAAGATAGCGGGTCAGCTGAGAGACGCTGTCAGACATACTCAGGACATACTGTTGAAAGAACGCAGATGTTAGTGGTGGGAGAGAATGAATCTTTGACATAGCCAAATGTACAACTCGCATACACAAATGGAAAACACACACACAGGGGTATTTTGACTTTTAGCAGACCAATAACAAGTTATTTGTTACAAGCTTATTAGTCAATACCACAAACGGTATAGAGGGAGACAAACCATTTGCAGAAATAAGGACGAGTAGTGGTGTTGCAGCCGGTTGCAGCAGCATTAACATTTTTTTTTTTTAAAGACAAGGCCAGCTTGTTCAGTAAACCACTGATTAATAATTAAAAAATAAAAATAAAAAAGTTGCTTTACTGAAAACATAGAAAAACATGAATTTAATACGAGTTCTGTAGTCAATCCTAAGAATGAGGGACAAATAAATTAAAATAACAATGCTCAATACGACAGTTGTACAAATAAAAGCCCCTGAAAATATATTTTCTGTGATTAATATAGACTTTTTAACATGTTAAAAAATAAATAATAGATTATATAAATAATTTATAAATATATTTATAAATAAATATTCTAAAAACATTTTTAAACATATAAATATTATAGAAATAAATTATTTTGAAAAAATGTATCAAAACATTTATCATACTTCCCCTAAATTAATTTGTGGGATCAATGTACTTAAAATAATTAATCACAATTAATGACAGAAAACTGTGCAATGAATTCTATTTTTATTCAATTTTGATTAAATTATTGTTATTTTTGCAAGCAACATATATATATATATATATATATATATATATATATATATATATATATATATATATATATATATATATATATATATATATATATATATATATATATATATTACTGTACAGAATTTTGTAATCAATTGCAGCCTAATTCTTTTTGCAAGCAACATATACAATAAAAAAATGTAAATATATCACAGATTTACTATTTACAATTTAAAGAATTATTAGCCACATGCCATCCATCACAGGTACCTGGCTCAAAAATATGGTGTGCTCATGAGCAATGCTAACAAACTGGGGTGCTAACAGAGCTCTCTCAAGGTCTCTATTCCCCTCTGTTGTTTCACTAACAGCTCAAACTTACTCAAAAACATGTGAAAATGTCATGCAACCTCATAATTTCACATGCACTCTTTCTTTCTGCTTCTGGAAGCTTCGGGTGCAGCCGTGATTTCTTTTTGGCAGCATTCGACTCTCAGCAGCAACGCTACAACAGATGTGTTAATGCTGATGCTCTCTCTCATTCTCAGTCGTTCTTGTTTTCTCATTCCTCTTTCTTAGTGACTGAAAGAAAACCCTCTAGAACAGTCCAAGCGACAGGGGGTCTGTGTGCAAATATGATAAGAGCAAACAAAGATTGCCAAACAAGAAACAAAGAAAGAGCAAAACAGAAAAGAGAATCATGGGAAAACAAAAGCGAGGAAAAGGAGTTGAATGAAAAGGCGGATTAAGGGACTAAGAGAACGAATAGTGCACTGGATAAAAGGGCAAGCAGCAGCAGAAGTGATGGATGAATAAGTCTGGTTGTGCGGATGAGTGGAAAGAGGTTTGGATGTGGGATGGCACGGATTTTTCGAGCAGGTTGCAGGGCTGGTCCTGGCAGCCGAATACAAGCCGTTTGTTAACAGCGAAGCATTAACGACCTCCATGGTCCGCGCCAAAAACATGAACGAGCTTTAATCAAACCATGCCTGTGTTACAGCTGTAGGGCCTCTCCAAAAAAGGAGGAGGAAGAAGGGGGCTGGGCGCAGGTTCGGGCTCGGCCAGTTGTGGTTCCTGGGATGCAGAGGTGGGAAGCTGCGAAAACAATTTGGGCATCTGTGTGTGGAGCACATGTGGAGGAAATGGGAGAACATGCTGATTATTTGAAGCGTGGGGAGAGATGGAGAGAGCATGAAGAACAAACACAGACCTGGAATGGAGTTTTTGGCTGGTACTGAGCGGATGGCAAATATTAGGAAAGTCATAATATATTGGGCAGAATTTCTGAGTACAGTATCTGAATAACAGTGTAATGCCAGTAATTAGACAACATTGCTTTGTTTAAAGGTACACTACGAAGCATTTCTCAAAAAAAAAAAAATTCAAAAAAGTGTTAAAAAGTGGTAAGAATAATTTTTTTAAAAAATTCAATTAAATAGTATTAATTCAGTTTTATATCCCTTAAACTAAACCACCTCAAAAAAATTGTTTTTTTTTTTTTTTTTGTTGAAGTTTTCAACAAGGAAACTTTTAGTTAAAAATGAATTGAGCCAGTGTATACAAAATGTGTTCTTCCCTCACCTTGGTAAATCACTAGAGAAAAATGAAATGAAATGAAATAAAATAAAATCTAAAATAAAATTAAAGTTTAAAAAAGTTAAATAAAGATTAAAGTTTAAAAATAAATAAATTGTAAAAACATTACTAAAATGTTTAAAAATAAATGTTAAAAATAAATACTTTTTAAAATAAATAATATATAATAAACTGTAAAAAAAAATATTTTAAAATATGTTTAATAAAACATACATACATTTTATATATTAAGTTTTATATTCAATGGTCAGTTTAGGTCAGCTCTAACTAGAAAATGAATGCTGTTTGGAGCTCCTGTTTTTAGCATGGAGACACTAAGAAAGACAGGAAAAGACTCATCCAGTTGTGTATGTATCTAGCTGGTTGTACCCACAAAATTGAGCTAAATGACTGAACTCTGAGTGAGACCACTGCATTACATACTCTGTCATTTCTCTCAGTAGTTCACCAAAATAAAAAAAAAGATGCAATAGTTTTAATCGTTGATTAATGAGACCTGCCTGCCGGCTACATCTGCAACGCATTAACCTGTTTGCTGAATCATACCGGTTCCTGTTTATAGTGACTTGTCTAAATAAACCAGGCAGTGTAGCTAATGAAATCCGTGCTCTTCTGCTCCAGCGGGAGCATGCATTTACGGCATCCAGAGCAGCTGTTCCCAACACACTACAGCTATCTCTGCTCTACACCTGTTAGTTTAACCTGGATAGAAGTTTCTGGGGCAGAGAGGTTTAGTTATTCTGTAAGAGGCCCACAATGGTCTCACAAAATAATCATGATTCGGTTTCAAAGTTTGGAAATGTATTAATTGCATGAGAATATTATTAACAAGGTAAATGTCACAGGTGCTAAATATATATATATATATATATATATATATATATATATATATATATATATATATATATATATATATATATTATATATATATATACATATACATTCGAAAAGAGAATCTATATAGAGGTTTTTGTTTACCTAAAGGGGGATATGATGCTGCACCGCTCAAGGACTTCAACAAAATTTAGTATAATCATGGTACCTACAAAAAACTGCAAACCATAGTGTCACACATGAAACAACAATAAAAACAAAACAAAACAAAAAACACTTTTCATTCAATAAAAAAAATAAAAAGCCTTTTGAAAAAGATTTATATACATAGAGAAAGAGAGAGAATATACAGTATATATATAAACCTGAAAAAAAAAAATATATACATACACAAACACACACACACACACACACACACATATATATATATAAACACACACACACACACACACACACACACACACGTTTTAGAATTCTTTGAAAATGTTACATTCAAGCATCTGGGACTGTTCTAAAGAGAAGATGGCCAGTAAGTAGCCAAAGCCTTTATGTCCAAGGTTAAGATCGGCATTGTGGTCACTCAATGAGGCCACAACAATAACATAAGTATAAAGAAAACCAAAAGAACTCAACAGTCGGCTTTGAAAGGTGTCATGGCACCAGTGAGGAGTCAAATTAGACTCAAATAAGAAAAGAAAACAAATATAAAAGCAGACAAAAGGGTGAAATTATATTACCAAGCTTCCCGCAAAGAGGAAAAAACAGCAACAAAAAACAAAGACATAAAGAGGACATGAGAGAAAAATGTGTGTGGAGCTTACAATAACACTCTCTCTGCTTCCAAAGAAGGACGCTGGACTTTATTTTGTACCTCCAAATCAATTCAGCTTCTTGCAGTAATTAGGTTGATCGCTCATAATTTACTACTACCGCTCCGATCTAGATCCAAGCCAGAATGTCATACCATGGAAAGGTTACTGGCCCCCAACCAGTATTTCTCAATACACTTACTTTGACCACCAGGGGAACCTGGTCAGTGACTGGTCCAGTCAGTGCTTGGGCACCTTCAGGAGCTCCTTGAGAGAGTATGTCAAGTTCAATGTTCAGAGGAACATGTTTTCCTTTCCTGACAAGCTGTTTTGTGAATGACCGCAACACGTTTCTCCTTCTCGCTATCTCTTTCCCTTTCCCTATCCTCTCTTTGTCTCTCATCCCCCAACTCTTGTTACTTCTCTCCCAGCGAGGGGAATCTGCTCCAAGATTTTGGCTCATGAAGAAAGGGAAGCTCCTCAGTTTAATTGGCAAGCTCCCTGCAAAGCAGCTCTTTTTCATTACAATCTTTCACAACAGGCTGTTAGACAGATATCATGCATTAGAGAGCCCACAGAACAGCAAGGCCAGGCGAGGAGCAGGGCATGTGGGGAGGTATAGCTTGCAAAGCACTGACCATAATGTTGTCACCAAGAGATTTTCCCCTCCAAGAACGGCCATTCTTCAGTATGAGGTTATGGCTGAAAGTTACAGTACAGTACAGTACAGACCCCAAGGTGTGTGACAGGGAGTTTTCTGATGGAAAAATTAGAAAATAAGTGAAAATGGAAATAGTCTGGGGTTCAAGGTGCTGGCGAAGTGCTGGCTAGCCTCTACTTCACATTATATGGTTTCCTTTGTGGTGGCGGGACTGTCACTCTTAGTGATTGAAAGGTCTAGTCCCGTGCTCCCAAAGCAAACAGCAATAGTAGTCCGTCCTCCCATGAGCTTTAAAATAAAGAACGATTTCATTCTCTTCCTTGAATATGATAATAATCTCCAGCCTACGTTTACCCTTGATATTGTGTCACACTAATATAAACTATTTAAAGGCCATGTTCTTTGGTTGTGGTACAGTCTTTAGTAAAACAAACCCCAAATTTCTACTTTAAATTATTTTAAAAATCTGAAAATGTTGAGAGCGTCAAGACAGTATGTCCCAGTGTTATTACGCAAAAGTTTACATTTGATCCAATATATATATATATATATAATATATACATTTGATCCAAGAGTTCTTTAATCCAAAATATAACTGACAATAGCACAATTAACAGATTTATAAAAACATTTTAAAAAGTTAAAAAAAAATAAAAAAAATACTGTATCATATTTGTGCGCAAGTTCCTCAATTTTTCCTACTATCAAAGGACGCAGTGATATTAAAATTGAAGTATTTTATGGTAAGGATTAAAATTCTAGACTATTTTGAGTAAATATATTCAAATAAAAACAATCACTTTCAACACTAATTTAGTTCATTTAGTCATTAAAACATTATGTACAGTATAGATTTTCATCTTTACATTTAACAGTGCTTTGAAATTAGTAGTGCTTTTAAAGAACGGAACAGGTGACAGCAAAGATGATATAAAGGTAAAAAATATATTTAAAAAATGTCAAGATCAGCCAATATGTATTCAATATTGACACATTTAATTGGCGGTCGACTTCACAGAAATGTTTTTAACAGACAGTTGGGGATTTTCAGGTTCATTAGCTTGACCAAGAGCCAGTATTCTTGTGTCAATAACACTGAAAGCTCTATTGATTTGTAAAAAAAAAAAAAAAAGAGGGAGCGGGTTTCACAGATATGGTGCTTATAGTTTTAGGAGGCTTTTCTAAGAACTGTCCAGCAAATCTGATGAGCTGTAAGTGCTCTTCACTGAGCAGTAATTGGTTGCTGCCATTACCTGCAAAAAGTGTTCCTGCTGAGAGCTGAAGTGGAAACTCTTTACCATCGGTCTGTGTTTTGGAAACTTCACAGTCGTAGAATCCATTGTTCCATTAAAACTACCCCAGAATGCTCTAGAACTGACACCACTGAGATTTGTAACCTGCAAACACCTGTATACAAAAAGTTAAATAAAAAATAAAAAACATACGCATCCTGCACACACACAAGACAGTCACCTAACTCACCTTAATGATCTAGATCTATTTTTAACATTCAGATTTTTTAATTCTGTTTTGATTCACTTAAGTATCAGCACTGTCTCAGATGTTTCTCCAAAAATTCATTATCTTTATTTTAGTTGAAACAAAACTAATCAGAGAAGACTTCATTACATTTTTAGATCACTTCAACAGGAGACATAAGGGAGATTACTAAAATACTGAGAAATACGGAAAATCTTCTGCAATCATTTAATAAACAGTTTATCATTTAAAATGATAGTTAACCCAAAAATTCTAATATTTTTAAAAACACTGGGGCCTAAATAACATTGACCCTTCACTGTATACGGATAGATTTTTCCAAATAACTTATTTTGGGTTTCACAGAAGAAAGAAGCCATACAGGTTTGAAAGACATTAGGGTAAGTGCATGACAGAATTTTCAGTTTTGAGTAAACTCACCTCCATTACTGCCTAAAACAATTGAAATATTGTCTGACATTTGAGTAGACTCACAGAATTACTGGAATAAATTCACATATTTCATTTTGTTTTGTTTTTTTCTCTTGTTGTTGATCCATGACTGAATAAAGTGTTCTGCAGTCTGCTAAATTGAAATTGCAGTTGCTCGTCTAGCCTCTCTGTCTTTAGCCAAGCGTTGTGGTTTGTTTATGAGACAGGGGGGAGGAATGGAGGGATGCAGGAAGAGCGGGAGATTTGGAATTGTTTGGATGATGAGACTCTCAATCTCAGACTCTGAGCAGAGCTTGAAAGCACACGATTCCCATGCACAGCAGGATCCATGTTCTGCGGTTAAAGTGTACAATCTAAAAGAACTTAGTCTAGGAAAGCCAGACATTTAAATTCTGCTCCACATATTTATTCTGTTTAAGATGCACCAAATTAGAAATGAAGGGGCGAACTGACTGACATCAACTGACCAGTCCTCCATCCAATTCTTTCTTCTATCAATCTTTTTACATGAATAAACTAATTCAATATAATGGTAAGCTCAAGGATATCTTGTTTACTTGCTTCTGGTTTGAATAAAACACTCAATCTTTTGAAGATTCAGTGTCACATGAATCTTCTATATAGAGCATTTTTGAGACTGTCTTGCTTTAATAGAGGTCTTTGGCATCAAACTAACAGGTACTTGCAAAATGAAACATTGATTTTAGTATTTTGACATTTAGTGTGCTTTGACATTCAGCCATTCAAACTGCTTTCAAAAGAACAAACCCTCAAGTCATTCAAAAATATGCAGTGATCTACAGCAACCGAGAGACCTTCAAAGTACAAAGTCCTTCACTTGAAGATCTCCGTAAAGCTCTGGAGAAGCTCCCAATTGTGTCTTATTCACCGTCTGAGTTTTATGTCATTTTTATTACTCTGCTCTTTTCATGTATGAGAACACCTGAAAAGCATTAATGCACAGTACTCTCTCTTTCTGTCTCTATGCATAGAGAGCATTACATAACGCCACTGCTGACAGTAACTGGAGCTGTCATGTTGATGTTTTCATGATGGTTAGAGGCTGTGTTACCTGAACGTGTGATCATGCAGAGTAAATGCACAGCTTTGGCATTTCAGCAGAGAACAGCGTTTTTGTGTTCTGCATCTGTTCTGTTTGTTTAATTAACTACTCAACGCAATGTTAAACTTTCACATATGTTGCAGCTTCACAATATAGCAGAAAACCCTCAATGTACAGCACATGACTGATATATTAGGGACGTGGCTATAAATCCAAACAAGAGCAATAAAAAACTCAGAAAGGAAAACCTGTAAAAGTCAAAAAGGAATAAATAAAAAATCTAAACTAAAAAGCAGAAGAAGAGCCCTAGATGTCCTCTAAAAAAAGAGAACCTAAGATGACTCGAACCTTTTTCTCTCCTTAAATCAAACATATACACTCAAATGTGGTGACTGAAATATATTATTTAGCCTGGAAAGGATATTCAGACACATCAAGCTATGCTCTTTTACTTTCTAATGAGTGTAAATGTTTGTGTATAAGAGGGAGATTTTATTTTGGTTTACAAAACACTAAGCAGACCAGTAGTTTAATTAAGACAAACTGGAGACTTTGTTTATGTGACAGAAAGCAATATATTGTAAGCCAATTAAGCACCACAACCTTACAATCAAAACTGTCTGTAACTAATTACTGGTTATCCCAAAGCACTTTCCTTGCAATAATGCATGCCCCAAAACTGAGAAACATAATGTTACGTCCATTTAGATTAAAGCAGGTTCAATCACATATTTAGGCAACCCAGCTACTTTGCATATTAAGGTGTACGACAATGACTGTGACAAACAGGATATGATGTCATGCTCTGGGACTTCTATTTTTTTTTTTTTTTTTTTAAATCAATCATCAATTACAAATAATAGTACACGCACAGTGTCCCGACACCCAAAGTGAGTTTTGGTATCGCAACTTTATAATGCACAGCATGAAAAATTTATTTTGGCTAAAGATTACATTTATTAGTGTGTTTAAATTATTGTTTTAAAAGATTATGTTGAGTTGAGCTGAGATATGAAGGTAACTTTTATCTGAAAACTGGGGAAATTATCATGCATATAAATAAATAAATATAAAAAAACATAACATGCTTGCTTGTTTTACTGGCGAGACTTTATTTAAATATATGCTATCATTCAAAAGTTTGGTATCGATATGATTTTATTTTAATGTTTTTGAAACAAGTATCTTATTATGCTCACAAAGACTGCATTTATTTGATTAAGAATAGAGTAATATATATATATATATATCAATGTTGAAAAAAGTTATGCTACTTAATATTTTTTGCTGAAAATGTACTTTTTTTTAAAGATTAAATGATTGAATGAATAGAAAGTTCAAACATATAAACAAACATATGAAAGATATGTTTTAAAAAGTTCAGGTCAGATGTAGACGGAAGTAACTTAAATGTGAAAGAGAAAAGAGAGTTATTAGCATAAATATAAAAACACACTAATACTGGACAATAACCAATATGATACCCATATATCATGCATCTCTAGCATGCATTTCTTTGCATAAGCTTGTATCTCTCACGCTAAGTCAAGAGTCCAAAGTCTAGTGTGAATGCAACTTCAGCTGCTTTTTTATGCAAATAGGACTTTTGGAAAAGGAACTTCCCAGTGTATACAATTCAGACAATGTCATAACAACATGTATGTGTAAATGGTCCTTTTCCAATCAACACAAACTACAGTAGAAACCACAGATCAGTTCACTATGAGATTAAAAGATAATCATCATCTCTCTCAATGCCAAGGTTTACTTGAATTACAGAACTGCAGGTGATGAATGGACACGTTTAGCTTCAGCGTTTTTTCAACATATTTTCCTCTCCATTCCGCTGCACAGTCATTTGCATAGAGCAGGGGGTCTCCACATAGCTGTGGTCTTGCTGAAAAACACAGGGTGGTGCAGTTCTAAAGCCTTTGGGTTAAAGGTGGCCAAAGGCCAAGTTCAGGGTGGACCTCACGCTGGCACAATGCCTGCAAAATCCTGCACAGAGCCAGAGCATGTGGAAGTGCTTTAGGCATGGGGAAGGAGCAGCCAGCCTCGCACAGAATAGCTCGCCGCAAAGACAGAGAAGCTGAAAGCAAATTACTCTTCATTAGAGCCACACAGCCGGTTGCCAGGGACCCAAGCGTGGAAAAACAACAGGCCTCAGAATTTATGATGAACGCATCATAAAGGAAGGAGGTTGACATGCAACATGCCACCTGCTGAACGCACTTCAATTTTGTTTCGGATGAGAGAACGGTGGCCCTCATCACCGAAGATGAAGTACTTTTGCATCTGTGTGCAACTGCACATTCTTCTACTTTATAACGCCAGTCGTAATTCTGCCGATCTGAATTCATGTATTTCCAGCTCCCTGGGGAGGCATTTTTTGAGTTAGCATTCTCTATTCCTACGCATAGGTATAAGAGCAAGCGAATTTTAATGTGCATATTGAAAGTATTACTCCTTAAACAGAACATCTTCTCCTTCAAGATCAAGTGACAAGACTGGGCCAAAACTGCATAAAAATCCGCTAAGTCCAATTGAAATGATTTGCCGAAGCTTTCGCAGATGTTCTGAGGAATATTTTTTTTTTTTGAGGGCTGCAGCGCTGTGGTAAATTGAATTGCTATAGATATGGTTTCGTAGAGGCCATTACCCTCTGAAATGTTCCAGTCTCGTCCGCGCCAGAGAGCAGAGACCCATTACGTACGCCGGCAGCACCCCTGGCCCTGATGACAGGCCTCAGCCACCCAGGGATATCATCAGCTCTAGTCCAGCGTCTCTGCTGTCGTAATATCATCGTCTCGGAGGTGTCATGATAACCATCATTTTCTCCTGCGCAAAAGCCTCCACCCGGCCTCTAATGAAAACAGCCGTCTCTGAAATCTGTTTTCGCTCTGGTCTGCATTGTGGCCGAAACATTTTCATTATATTACACCCCACAGAGTCGTAATGACCCCCACATAGACAAAACAGGACACAGAACTATGATGTTGTCTGGAATTGGTTGTTATGGTGCTCAAGAAACCTGGTCCAAGGTGAGGCTTGATGGGGCGACTGGCTACCAGCAAAAGCAAGCAGCGAACTCAAGTACTCCTGAGGGATTGCTCGAATCTTTTCATGTGTTTCACTTGGTTACTGCAATAAGAAAAATCCCTCAACTGAGTCGCTCTAATACTTTAAAGATGTCTCAGTTTATGATGTAGTAAAACAAGGAATATATGAGATTGTAGCCTGAGCCAAGGCTGATGTATCTGGAGGACCTCCAGGTACCAAGCTGGACAACTCCAAAGCCAAAACAAAAAGACTTCCATAACAACAACCTGGAAAGAGAGAAGGTGAAAGACAAAGAGAATAAAAAGTCACCAAAGTGTTTTTAAATGCAGAGAAAATTTCATAACTAATTAATTAATGCAGTAACCTAACATTTTTTATAATCTAAACCCAATGCTCAGACTACTTACATGAAAAAGCTTTAAGTATTTATTTTACCAATTAATTTAAATTTATCCAATTTCCACTTATCCAAAGTGTAACGAATTTCAATAATGAAATATTTCTAGAGTAGAATATGTATTTAAATAACACATGCAGAAAACACACACATTTCACACATAATATATAGATACTTACAAAGTCATGTTCTTCTCACCCCAGTGCAAAATAAGATTTGAATTTTTCAGGGTCCAAAGTGTGAACAAAGGCACAGTATGTCTGACTGTCACAGCCAGTAGAAGTCTCTTGCTGTCACACATTTTAGATTCAAAGCGAGTGTGAAACAAAGTTGCCGCCACCTCTATCACCAACTGAAATCTCCCATTCTGAATGAGTTAGTCGGGCCAAGATTCCCATGCTGGGTGTGACTGTCTGTCTGTGTGTCTGCTTGGTGTTCCCCCAGATCTATAATGGGATGAATGAGCACCAAAACGTTTTGAGACAGGGAATAGGCTTTTGTCCCAACCACTGTCTTCTGAATTTGATATATTTGTTTACAGGCAAAAATAAATAATAAATAAAATTACAGATGAGAGACCATAATGAAGTATTAAGGCTCTTGCAGACCTGACCATCCCCCTTTTATAGTACATAATCTGTGGTCACTGACTAAATGATTTTAACTACATCTACAAGGATTTCTGGTAGCAGCTATGGGGTGGCAGGGCCTTGCCTCTGTTTTGTGGCAGCTGAAGTGACAGTGTACTTGTTCGCGACGCGCCTCTCCCTGTAATTATGTCCGCTCATCACCCAACCCTGTCGCCTCTGCCTTCCACATCATTTCCAAATCAAATGTGCAACATGAAGCCAGAGACAGAGTGAAAGCTTGTTCTGTGGTTGACAGTAAACAGCTCCACCGGCTATATTCAGCTCGAGTCTCGAGGTGTTACGACAGTCCCTACGACATGTAGAAGCTGTCAGTTTGAATCTGTGAGAGAGAACTGACTTAACATTTCTTTACATTGCTGTTAAGGTCTTCCCCTTCAGTCTGTTATGAATGGTGATTCATTCACTGCTTCTGATTTGCAAATAAAATACATTATGTATGAATAAATAGCCTCACTATTATTTTACCAACATTTTTTTTGAGACAATTCAGATATTAACCACGTCCTGTAATACTACATTTCAACTGATTTAAATCTAACTTTAAACATTTTTACATAACTATTATTTGTAAGCAAAAACGGTAGGCTACTGCAGGGTGCAGAAGACCTTTTATTTATCCACGGCTGACCTAGCTAGCCTACATTATATCTAAGAGATATAATAGATAGATAGATAGATAGATAGATAGATAGATAGATAGATAGATAGATAGATAGATAGATAGATAGATAGATAGATAGATAGATAGATAGATAGATAGATAGATAGATAAAAAACTAAATATTTCATTATTTTATCCAAGTTCATGTTCAGGCTATATACTAACGCATCACGTCTTTCTCCCCACATGATTACAAAAAGCCCGCGTTTTAAAATCGCGCGAAACGGCGACAGTAAACGCCACAATATACAAAGCTCGTTATTAAATCTTGAAATATTAATGACGCTATCGATAACAAAACACAGCGATATTCATTTTCCACTAGTGAAACACTCCCACTACCAATATTTTCTATTATTTTTTGCTCTTTTGTGAACAACGCTACAAACGCAGCACCTACCAGAGTCGATGGAAATTACGTGATGACGTCACATATGCAAAACTAACGTATATTTCTTGAAAGAAGATATAAAAATAAATCAGCCAACAAACGAATAAGCAATAAATGTAGCACTAAACAATACATTTTAAATGTTTTTTGTTTTTTTTTATAATTTAACATTGCATATAAAAACAACTCTTACAATCAACAAGAACCTACTGGAATACATGCAAACCTCATGATATTACAGTCTTGACATCACTTCCCTGCTCTGTGATTCTGTTACTCTGAGCTGTGTATGAGGCACAGCTGTCCCACTTCTGAGTGCACTAGTTGGGCAGCACACTGGGACAGCAGATGCTACACTGGACTACTCATGCACACATTCCTGATCCTACATGATTGTCTGTAATTACCAGCTGTAAGCTGATAGCAGGGGGAATAAGGAGTCTATTGAGCTGTCAGTAGAGGCAGGCCGCTGACAAGCACTGCAGGTACAGGCTGAGCGGCAGGAGGGAGGAGAGAACGCCGTAACCATACACTGACATCCTTTGACTGACCAGTACAGAGTGAGTGTTATCATCTCATTCTGAACAAGAATAGGACAAGGCCTGTCCAACTATTATCTAACACACTACAGAGTTTACATAGATAGATAGATAGATAGATAGATAGATAGATAGATAGATAGATAGATAGATAGATAGATAGATAGATAGATAGATAGATAGATAGATAGATAGATAGATAGATAGTAACCAGGTCTAAAGGAGAGACAGAACAGGATTCTTGGGGCAGGAAGTCAGAGAGCTTGTTGGGGAGGCACCTAATTGTCTACTGCGGCATGTAATTACAAGCTTACTCGACATAAATCTTTCATTATTAAGCGCTATTTCTGTCCTGGAACACTAACGCTGTGCATCCCTCAGCGAGTGAGAGAAACCTCTGCTTTTTGCCTAATTCAGAGCAAGAGAGAAGGATCGTGAGATAGAGGGCTGAAAAACAATGCCGTTTTAATACCATAAAATAGTGTTTGCGTTTTAATCTGCAAAGAGATGAAGCAGATTGAATTAAGTCTTTAAAAAACAAGAAAACAGGAAACCTTGCTTACATCAGAACACAAAAAAGGTTCCCTGAGGCCACACATTTACTCATTTCATATCCTGCCCTTTAAGAGCAAAAGTAAGTGTGTGTGTGTGTGTGGGGGGGGGGGTCCAATATGATCTTGTTGTAAGATTAGATGTTGTTCAGTGGAGCCAGAAGCATCTAAAAAAAACGTGAACGCAATTATGGCATTGTTGTGAAGAGTCATGCGTAAGTGTTCACACGCAGGCTGTTTTCACCGACAGCTTCATCTTATGATTTTGCAGGATAAGCAAAAAATTCTCTTTTACATTTTTTAGTGTCTTCTTTACCATCAAAACTGATGTTAATAGACACTCCTGGTCCTAATGTAATACTATTGACTTGTCAGTGCACATTATTCCAAAGAAAAGCTATATTTGTCTTCATAATCTTTCATCAAAATGTAATCATTTGCTTCACCTCTGACATTACTTTTCAGCTGACCTCACCGCGGTCTCTTATTTTTCAACCACCTGCCATATAGAGACCACTTTTCATCATCCAGTCAATTCCCAGTGGACAAAACCATGCCGTTTTTCACTTGGAATTACACCACATTATAAAATAAAATATCTGAACACCTCTTCATGCAGACTTGGAATATCAGATGAATGTCTATGCATTTACATAACTTTTTTTTTTTTTGCTTTAGTAATGTATCCTGTTGAGTTGCATGAATCCCTTTTGAATGTGAAATATGTACAATGCAAACACTGTTAAGAGCTATGAAAGCCAGCAACATAGTTTTATGCTGATATTCCGCCTTTACACTGCGTTAGATATGATGATTCTTCTAAAATCCTTCTATATACCTGGTAACATCTCAATCTCTACAGTCAGGGTCTCCAAGAACTTTGAGAAGGACTCTTAATCTCTTCTATCTACCTTATGTTTGTAGATACTGCCCCCTATGCTTCAAAAATGTAATAGCATTCTCCTTTTTTTCACTATGAAAAGAAACAGTTTAGCTGGTAGTTCTCATTGATTTTTTGTGAAGAATACTTTTTTTTTTTTTACACAAGAAAAAAAGGTTTTGGTAATGAACAGACGATTGTATCCATGAGCTCTGTGAAAGTCATAGCAAACCACTCAATGAACAGAATAAGCGATGCATTAAACGCTTCTCTCTTAAATCCTGTTTTCACTGGCTGATGTTTTCTGCACTTCATTACTCAGTTCATGTGCTGAATCAACAGTAACAGTCAATCCATTCTTAACGCCACAGAATTAGCGTCTGGGCCAAACGCCAGCTAGGAGGAGTTGAGCTAAAGGCCTAGTTTCTCTAATCTCATCTGTCTCCTCATTTTCACCTGATTGATCACGTCTGTAGTTTGAAAGAAGTATCAACCAAAAATTAACATTCTGTCATTACACTCATCCTCCTGATGTTATTTTTTGGAACTCAAAAGTAGAAATGAAGTTGTTGTTTTTTTCCATTTAACTGCAGTTCATTGTAACCAGGTTCACGTTGTAACCAACACCATAAAAAGAATAATAGCAGTCCTGAGCACCAAGTCTTCTGAAGCCATACGATAAAATTAACATCTTAATTCTCTGACAATCTTCACCTCCACTGTCCAGAATTGAACATGGTGCTGCAAATTGAAATGATGGGTGCCAAAACACTAACAGCATTTTGTGTGCCATGGAAAAATGAACAGCATGATGGACTGGAACAACATGATGGTGAGTAAATAATGCCAGAATTATCATTTTTGGGAGAACTAGTCTTTCAATGTACCCTTTTACTTCATTATAACGCTGTGTGCTTTTCCTCTGTGTCTGTCTCTTGTTTGGTCTCCAAGTAAACATGAGTTAACGGCACCAGTGTAATCATAGTTTGGAGCTACACTGCAGGACTGAATTGCTCAATTCAGAAAAACAGAAATAAATCATTGAATTAGATGGGCAGCTCTGAGTATAAATTTAAGAAGAACTTTCTAAAAAAAATCAAATAAATTAGTCAATAAAATCTTAGATGTTACAGCACTAAATCTTAGATCAATTCTTGTTAGATAAAAAGGTGTTGTAAATTATTTAATTCACTTAGGCTATTTTTTTCTTCTTCTTAAATAGAAGATACATTGACTTTCATTTTTAAAGAGCCTCTATTCATCAAAATAACACTACATTACTATAAACCTCTGTATAGACAAGGAGAGTGTTTAACTCCCCCATAGTCTGCGGATCTTAAATTCTGAACTGCTTTTCCAGCTGTTGAAAGCACGGAAGGCATGAGTGAGATCCACAGAGGAGTAACGGATGTCTGTCCTGTGGGATTATCATGCTGAACAGATCCTGGTGCTGAGCAGCAGCGGATTTAAAAGCACTTTACCGATAATAACGGCACTCCTGACTGAAGAACAAGACCCCTCAGAACAGTAAAGGGGAAAAAAGACACTGTAAGCTAAGCGGAGTGCCGTGGTAAAGAAAACACTGCCTCATCTCTGGACTCTTTGAACTCCATAACCACCTGCTCTCCACCAGAATAATCCCTTGTTCTTTGCTTTCCTCCCTTTTTCTCCACAGCACTATAACATATGTCGTAGTACAGTGTAAGTTTGTTTCTTCTGCAAATCAAAGGACGGGATCTTCGTCCAGAAGGGTTATTACAGAAGAGGAAAGGAATTTCCGCAGTCTTGTTGAAGGCTTCTGCACTGCAAAAATTTTAAATGGCTTTTTTCTAATTATTATTTAGCAACTAATTTAGCAGATTTTTACGTTCACTCAGTTTCTCTCTCCAAAGTGTTGTTTTTTTAGTTGGCCCAAACTTTATTGAGCTTGTTTGCTCAAGTAGTTTTATAGTTCATTCAACTAAATTAGTTTATTTAGTCAAACATTTCGAAAAATAATGCAAATATTATGTCAGTTAAAATTTAAGCATTTACTCCATGTGTTTTAAATGTTTCCTGAGATTTATTATATAGAAATTGCTGTGGGCTAGTATTGGAGGTGATTGACTGACCTCTATTAAGTTTTTATCCCATTTAAAGATGATTGAAATTGCAGATGTGTAAACTGTTGCATTTTGTGGTACTCGTATTTTGGGACAAAATTTATAGAGCATTAAAATCCAAATCCAAAAATGAAAAATTACATTCTGACAAATTTTTGATGGCTAGCTCATAAAATCTACTTGGCTCTCAGAGTTAACAAAACTTTTGGCTTTTCAGCATACCTTTTTAACCTGTGAAAACAATCCTTATAATTGAATTTGCCCACCAGTTCTCGACCTCCTGGTTTAAGGTCCACAAAGTTTGGCTCATAGTAAGGGCGTCCCAACTCTGCTGTATGACACTGTTCAGGCCCGTTCACACCAAGGCTGATAACTGTAATGATTTTAAAGAATAACCAAAGTCTTATAGATTTGGAATGATATGAGGATGAGTAAGTAATGACAGAATTTTCATTTTTGAGTCAACTATCCTTTTGCATGAACACATCTGAAAATGCACTGGCCAAAACAACATGTACAGCATCTTAAATAAACACAAACATTCAGAAATACAGAATCAGAATGAAAGTACAAAAGCCACATAGGCCTACATTAATAACTAAAAGAAAACATGCTGACTTTTGTTTTCAGATGTTCACCTATTGTGCCCAGACGCAGTGGTGTGTTCGAGAAAAATCAAGAGTTTGAATCAAAGACGTCACAGGAGTCCTGTTCATCTTAACTGTCTCTTCCCACAAACCCTTTCATCTTTCTCAGCTGCCATCTTGAAAGGTCACAGGGTTTTGGACACCATGGGGCAGTGCATGCTGGGATACACAGGCAGCGTAGAGCCCACCCTCCAGTCGCCCTGACCTTCACACGCTTCTGTGCCACTTGTTGCCAGGGTGAGCTGCCAGCTGTCTGGCAACAGAAGCCATTGCCATTTGTTCTGGTTCTTTCAGTTTGGAATTACAACAGTGCTTGTATGTTACCACCTCACCTATATTCAAATTGAGTTTTGAGGGCAAACTTCATTTGAATCCATCTTGTCAGGCCTATGCAACGTAAAATTCTATTTAAACTTTCGCAATCAAAACTGACAATAACGGTGATAATCCTACACTGGTGGGGGTTGAGGAGAGATACAAAACACGATTGTAAAGCGTTTTGGGTATATTGCAATACACAATAAAGCGCTATATAAATGCCTCATTCATTCATTCATTCATTCATTCATTCATAATAATCAACAAAAGCTTTGTGAACAATAATAATTAAAAAATGCATAAAGAAATATAAAAACATTATTTAATTACCTAGGTTGACATTGCAAAAAAAATGCATATATATATATATATATATATATATATATATATATATATATATATATATATATATATATATATATATATATATATATATATATATATATATATAATATTATTATTATTATTAACAATTATATATACATTTAATATATTAATATTACAATTTACAATGCTATTATTTATCATTTTTATATTAGAATTTTATTTCAGTTTTATTTTAGTTATATATTTCAGGTTAAACTAAATGAGAATGAGAAATGTTGCCTTGCCTATTATTTTATTTTACTTATTTTATTTCAGTTAACATTCATTTTGTTTCAAATATTTTCTGTTCTTTCAAATATTTTTTTCAGAAAATAAACATAAAAACTACACATTTAAAGTAAAATTCTACAAATAACGTGCAAATACATGCTATCAATGTGTAAGAGATTTTTTTTTTTTTTTTTTAAATCCAAAAGATTACAAGAATTAGATTAATCTGTTTCAAATTAAAAACTCTGTTATATATGCATTGGTGTCAGTGTTGTGTGCTTTGAATAGCATTTTTGTCCAACATGGAATTATCCCTGCCTGACAGTTCTTCAGTCTACAAACCTGGCAAACCAGCATCATTAGCTATAAATGTGCTTGATCCCTGTCCTAATCCGTCTGACTAGACATGTTAATGCAGGCTAACACCTTAAGTTCCCCAATTAAAGTGATCAGACAAACAATGTTCTTGTTCATTTTCCTTAATCCGCTCATGCAGAGGGCCCAACAGTGAGGGAACGTGACACTGCCTACATGAAAGTGCTGACAGAAGTGAGTACAAGAGCTTTGCAAATGTTTCTGTAAATAAATTAAACTTCAATTTTATTCAAAAAGAAACTTCAATTTCAAATCTCAGTGGCAGAAAGCAGTCACTCAGAAGGGACTGCAGCTCTTTTCTGAGTCTCTGATACTATTTGGAGATAGAGACAAATGTTTCTGATTTTTCTGAGCCTTTTTTTATGTGCATACGTACATAGCCATATTGTGGATCTGCGGCCCCTAGTTTCCCATGGAAACAATGCAGGAAGGGCTCCTGTAACTGGAGAGGGCCGAATGGTCCACAATGGCACCGCTGAGAGATAAAATGAAATCAAAACAAGCTGATGACAGTGATGGCACTTGTGTCAGTATTTGAGACGAGGTCCACCACCACCCCGCAGAGATATTTCAGAATGTCCTTTCCAAACACACACACATATGTCCTTTCCGTATTTGTAGCCAGTTGACGACTGATAACTATATCTTTTCATTCACTTTTAATAACCTACAATTCAACACTGAAGTGAAGGTCTGAACAAGTGAATTATGAAATCATATCTGGGATTACAAAGTAAAAGCATTTATGTCAAAAGCAGGGTGAACCTGATTGGTCGGGCCCCCCATCACTCAGCCGTATGTATGGTCTGTCATCTCTGAGGGGGTCTATGTCATTCTCATCCACTATAGGGATCAGTCACACATCTGCCACCATCCTTTGGAGGCCTACAGAGACATGTTCATACTCTGGGATTTCTCTGATGAGATGTGCCATCAGTTCCCCTTTCCTTGACAGTTATAATGACAACAGTGTCAGGTTCCTTTAAGCGTTGCTCAGGGAAAACTGAGTACACTGAAGCCAGAGCTAGGCTATGAAATGACTATAGACCAACCTTTTCCCCTTTAAAATCAACAGCTGTCAAACCACGATGGATACTGTCGTTAATACAGAAGATGCAGGCAGATAAAACAGGATGGATTTCTGCACAGAAAAAGTTCTTGTTGAAGGTCTTGCACATGTCTCTGCTATTGTGGATGAAACACTGTACTAAAAACAATCTAAGGGCAGTTCACACAGAACGTGTTTTCCATTGTTTTCTGTGTAAGCACATGATAGACGGATGTGTTTAGCGTTCGCATCTTTTGCAGCTTCTCGTGCATGATAAGGCATTCGAAAAAGTTCAAATAAGCTCAACTTTTTAAAAACCGCATATTGAGAACTTGCGTTTTCCCCCCATTTGGGACCATTCACACAGATCATGGTTTTGCTTCGAAAAACGTGAGATATGGGCAAACGGGGGGAAAAAACGAAAGACCTTTAACATTTTTTTTTAAACGTTAAACTTATGAGTCTGTTCATTTTAAAGAATAAAAAATGTACAGCGCAAGTAGTGTTGACTCCCAAAGAAGTTTCTCTTATGATCCAGTTAATCTGAGTAAATCTAAGCGGAGTGTCTATTTACACTAAGTGCAAATAGCCAGTCTTGTCGGCAAAGGCTATTTACACTAACTCCGCCCACTAACGTGTGATTGAGTTAGTCAACACTAAAAAAAGAGGCCACATCAATATCAGTTTCAGTGCATAGATTAAGACGCATATTTTTTGACGCGATCGACCTGAGTTCGAGCCCGCCTTTTGTCGAACTTTTTTTCTCTCTTTTCAAATCTCACATTGCATCAGAAAGTCATTTATTGTAAGTAAAAATTAAGGAAATAGTCAAAAAGTTGAAAATAAGAGTATTGGGTAGGGTTAGGGTGTAGGGAGGGCTTTATTGTCCCAATAAGGTGGCATCTATTTAATAATTTGAATTAAAACTATAATTTACACTCAATACGTTATTATTGCGTACTGTTTTATAATGTACTGTTTTATACTACAATACTGAAGTGCAGATAATTGCCACTATTTGCAATAAGTAGTATAAATAGAAGAAAATCTTGCTATTTTAACATAGTGTAAATAGAATCTGTAGCTATTTGCGCTTAGTGTAAATAGCATATCTTTAAAAAAATACTGCTATTTTCACTTGGTGTAAATAGAACCCATTGCTATTTGCATTTAGTGTAAATAGCATCCATCGCTATTTACACTTAGTGTAAATAGTATCTATCGCAAAAAAAAAATGCTATTTGCACTTAGTGTAAATAGTATCCATCGCTATTTGCACTTAGTGTAAATAGCATCACTAAAAAGAATATGCTAATTGTACTTAGTGTAAATAGCATCTATCGCTATTTACACAGTGCAAATAGCCGCTGCCAAATCTAAAACAGTCTCACTTCTTGTAAACCTGTTATATATAGCGCATGAGAAAAAAGAAAAGAAAAAAAAAACCCCTGCACAATTGTGTTCTTAGTTGCCAATAAAGTGGATGCATTTTAAATACTGCAGCATTTACATAAAGAATGATTTAATGAACGAGTAATTCAAAATATCTATAATTAAAATAATTATCTTTTTGATTTTTTGTTCAATAATAGTGTTCCTGTAGAACGGGCGCTACGACCAAGTTGTTCTGGATAAAACATCTGCTATAAAAATGTAACTGTGAAATGTAATAAAGACACATGTTATGTAATTTGATTAAAACCACATAATTAAAATCAGAGCCAGAAGCAAAATCAGAACTGTTAAATCATTATGGTTACCATCCCTATTTAATTCCGAACACAAAACCCCAGTCAACAGTTTGAGCTCACCGATTCCTTTTTTAGAAAACCACTATAATAATATACATTTTAGTAAAAGTATTATTTAGAATAGTAAAGTCATTCAAATTATGGAAGTGTATCAAAAAATGTTAAACAAAAACAAATATTTCGCAAAAGAAGCTATTCTTTTTCAAAGTGTCAGGGAGCACTTTTGTTTGATTCAGGTCCTCTTAAAATGTTGCTCTCCGCCAGGCTTTATAAATCCACCAGTTCTGATTGACCACAGGAGTTTTGCCCATTTTCCTAGTCAGCCTTTACTTTTTTCATTTTGTTCAAGGAAGTCCAGGCTTTACCCCAATTAGACCTGTTCTGGAAACATTACACCATAACGGCAGATCTTGAGCAGCACGTGTTTTTGATTTGAAACCGTTTTTGCAGTCTTGAGCCCTGGCAAAGTGTCATTTCAAAACAATTTCAACAATTGGATGGTTTACATTTTTTGGTACTTTGTTGGACCTCTCTGAAATCGAACTCTGTTGTTCATTAGCTGTAGACGAGAGCTCATATTATCACCTGCTTCGATGCAGAGGCGTACGACTAAAAGAGTCAGCATAAATTTTGCATTCATGCCACGTTGTTGATTTGGAACGACTACGCTTTCCAACAAATCAAACTTAAATGTTGCTACTTAGTCAGTGTTGCTTTTGGAGCTTTCCAAGTCTAATTTTGCATTGCTAAGGCAGCATAACAACATGCCGTCACTATCAGACTAACTGTATGTGACTTGCATGTTGCATGAAAGGATACCCCTGTGGTTTCCACCCATTCCCCATTTACGTTTTTTTCTGAACTGGCAAGTATCATGCTCTGTGTAGGCCTTTAAACACCTCTGCGCTCCCATACTCGACCCACCACAGACACTGGAGCATCTCAGCAAGACTGAGGCAGACAGGGATGAATTGGAGCCCACACTGCTTACATCCAGCTGGGTCATTAAGAACCACATCCTGGGCCAAATCAAACACAGCCCCTGCCCACAGACAGCCGACAGTCCACTTCCTCCAGCTTCATGTTGGAAGGTATTAAACTGAGCACAGCTACATTTTGGAGAAAGATGTTATGAAATATATTCATTAATCTGCACATGTCAAACATATGAACGCTGCCTGTTGTTCAAGGGTTGAGATTTGCATTCTCTGCGGTTCTGATATTCAAATATCTTCTAGGTTTAAAGCAGATTATGTGTGATATATTAAAAATAAAGTCTCTTGTGGGGCCCCAGAAAACTGCATTAACTCTCACTTATGCAGAATTAACTTGTTATGAAGTGACATTTAAATATTAGTGTTTACATTCATGCCACCTGACTCTGTTAGTTAGTGTTTCCCCACTAGTCATAACCCTGTTGATTTTGGATCTGTGGCCTTACCACAGAACACTCAAATTTATACAGCTCCACTATGCCCTGACAGACGACTTCATTTGGAAATTACAAAAATATTACTTTTTAACATTACCTGTCATTTATTAGTAAGAACTGGAATTGTAAAAAATTTAATGGTGTGGATTCTGCTGAGTCCACAAACAAGCTCAGTTCCTTAACTGTTACGATAACAATTCTTTTAGTAGGGCTATTTGCAAGGAATAAATATTTGGAAAAAAGAAATGCAATTTCCTTGCCAAATGATTCGATAATTTCAATAAGTTTAAAATAATTCTTGCAGAACGTGTTTACACAGACTCTTTAATGACTCTTTTATAGTGCTTTTAATCCAATAACTGGCTTTAACTATATTTTAAAGAAAAAAATCACAAGAGCCTGTACACAATGCCCTTCAAGAAAAAAAAAAAAAGAAATCTTTATTCAGAGTCCATAAAAACGCATGGACTGAGTGCTCAGTGCATACTAAAAAAGTGCACTTAACTGAAAATAAAATATTTATTTATGCATTCATTCACTCATATTTTTTTTTCATTACATTTCTTTTCATTTCATATTGATGCATTACAGTAATTTTTTTCGAGAGTCCTTACTGGTTGCGCTGTATGTTTCTGATTCACTAAAAAGTCTCTCATTGTGAAATCGGTCGACATTAGTTGAGATGTATCCTGCAGCAGTAAACCAAGTTGAAAGTGCCTGTTAGAGTATTTTAATATGGCATTCCATTCGCATCGGTGTAAGAATAAACATCCGAAAACCGTTAAAAGAACAAAACGAAATTCTATTGTTCTTCCCTTTTCTTTGACCTGTATTTATAGGCCTTTCCCTTGCTACAAGTAGAAACTAACTTTTAGCAGGACATGGCCTTCTTTGCATTAGATGTGCCAGATGTATTTCATAAGTCATTCGCAGCCTGTCTCATAACATTACATTTTCCCAGGATTTATAGTACAGGCACCTCTTACAGGGCATTTTCCCTCCTGTCTTGCAATACTAATCAACCTGTAAAACTCACACTGCCGCACCAGAGTGGCCAAGCAAAAATAAACTGTGATCAGCCGAGCGTCTATAAACTTTGGGCACAATGCCCATATGCTCATAAGTGGTTTCTGTAACTCAACAATGTTAGTAAAGTAAAGTAAATAGGCTGATGGATGAATAACTAGTTTCGTGCAGAGTAAGACTTTACTTGTGTGCTTTATCAATCCTTAACAAGGAGCCCAGGTTTGACTGGTTAGCACATTCTGGTTAGCCACTGCTGGAAAATGCTGCAACTAGATATTAGCATCCAATTGCCATCCAAAAGGTGGAAGAATCACACGACAAGGTGAGATCAATAAAGGCCCCAAAGGGTGCGTTTATTGTGTATGGTGATCGTGCCGTAGTGTTCGTGTGTGAGATCTTCGTGCTCCAGGATCTGCAGCTTTCCGTGCTCCACGTGGGTGAGGGTCTGGTGTCTGTGCAGTGAGGGTGCCTCGGGGCTGGCCAGTCAGACGCTGCTCTCTGTTCACAAAAGGAGAGGAAAGTTAGCGATTCTACAACTGGAGTCATGTCTCACCCATCTGAGCCTCCTGTCGGCTTATATCGGTGCCTCTTGATTGGGCTCAGGTGTGGCCGGCCAGCCCACGTTGATGGCGTGCAGGTGATCCTCCTCCGTTTCCAGGGCGACGCTGATGAGGTCTCAGGAGGTATTTTTTTTTTTTACAGGGAGGTTTACTATGGAAACTTGCTTCTGCCACTGGATGGATGGAAAGTTAGAATTGTGAAATATGAACTCAGAATTCACAATTGCTAGAAAAAGTCAGAATTGCAAGATATAAACTGAGAAATTCAGAGTTTACATCTTGCAATTCTACTGTTTTCTCAGACATGCGCAAAACAAAGTCTGAATTGCGAGATAAAACTGCAGAATTGCAATATAAAATGATAATTCTGAGAATTTATTCCATGGCTGATGCAGGCTTCCAGAGTTGAGGGTATGTATATGTTTAAATATTTTTATTTAAATGTATTACAATTTTATCTTTCTATTTTATTTTAAGCGAGAGTGCTTGATCAGATCTATTACTTTATTTTTTAAAAAAGTGTCAGTGGTGTCTTGTGGGAAATGACCGGTATAGACAGCTGACAGTCATTTTGTGTGAAAAGTGACACCAGAAAATCATGCTTATGTCACATTAAACTCATCTCTTCTCCGGTCTGCAATTATATGTGACAAAATAAAACAAACAGAAGAACAAAAGCAGATCTGTGTTTTTAACCATGGATCAGCATCCAGCACGCACATTTCAAATCCCACATTGGGGGAATCAGAGAAGACTGCACAGAGGCTCTTCTTGTCTGTTTGATTTCCTTTGCATAAGACATGCTTCTCACATGACCAGATAACGTTCTTGTCCTCCAGCAGCTGGGCCAGACAGGTGGGAGCCCTCCCTCTCATTGGACAAATTCAGTAGCCAATGTCTACCTACACAACTCTGGAGACAAGGGGTCTAATTGCTTTAAGCTGAGGGTAGATGAAGGAGAACAAGTTCCAGAATGAACTTGAGACATTTACCCAAGAAAGACATAGACCCGACAGACAAGTGGGGGACGGCTGGCACTTGTAATAGTCGACTCATTGGACAAGCTGTGGAAGGCATAAAGGGTCCCATTAGAAATTCAAAAACAGCTTTGTAAAAGCACAACTAATTAGCCACTATTGTGTCTCACAGCTGGTCTGTTTGCATTCTTTTAAAAGCACTTCTTGAGACATCCATTTCTATTTTTACATACTGTATTTTATGTTTCATCAAAACTCATTTAATGTTTCATTTCAAGCAATCAAGATGTGCTCCAATGATCAATATTGTTTAAAATGTATTTTATCTCTTAATTCAGGCTTTGGCTAATTATGGCTTTTTTTGTTTGTCTGTCTGTCTGTCTGTTTATTTGTTTGTTTGTTTGTTTTTGTCTTCATTATATCTCTCTCTATTTTTTACAAGCTCAATTTGTGTTCTGAATTGCAAAAAAAACAAACAAACAAACAAACAAAAAAAACATTATATAATATATACAATAATATTTGATAAATGCATTAATTAAATGAATATACTGTATTATGGATGATTTATGATATTCAGTGCATTACATTTATTTATACATTTAAAATCTTTCATTTTTGAGCTTTCATTAAAAGCTCAAAACAGTCATGCTGTGCTTGATGATTAATATTAATTAGAAAATCATTTTTACAAATAAGTTTTATTTTGACTTTTATTCCATTGCTGTAGAATTGTCTAGAACAACATGTGGTCTGTCATTTATAACAAGACAAATAAACCGTTTGTGTCTCCAAGAAATACTCCTGAATAAATCAGTGATTTTGAAAGAATCGGTTGAACAATGATTCAATGACTCACTTATAAAGTAGATATCTGTTTCGTTCATAAATGAATCAGTGTTTGAATGAATCGGTTGAATGAATGATTCAACTCACTGCACTTTCACACACACACACACACACACACACACAGATATACATACATATATATATATATATATATATATATATATATATATATATATATATATATATATATATAAAACAGTCATTTAATGACACATACACTCTGCACTGGCTGTATTCAAGTTTCCCTTCAGATATCACTGGGGATAGTTATAGAAACAAGACAAATAAAAAGAGACAAATTGACCATGAGCTGGCCTAATATATCTCACAGAAGAACAACAGTTTTGATGTCATATTCCTAAACGGAGAAGGAGCCAGAACCACTAATATGTATTTGATGCGTGGGGTTTTCCATAACCAGATCTGGGGACCGAATCTAGTGACAGCAGGGCTTCTCATTATTATGCAATTAAGAGGGTTTTTTTCTCTCTCTCTAGCTGTATAACTTACTCAAATAGAGTGTCTGGAATAATTAGGGCTGTAGTCTTGTCTGGTTTTGGAGAGCCCGGACTGTCTGCCAGGAGATGCTTAAAAAAATTATGGAAAGCTAGAATTTAATGGAACAATTTAGGGACAGTGACAAGAAGCACAAACAGTTTGTAAAGATAATGTGGCCAAAACCAAAGACTCTTTACAGAATTAGAAAGTGGTTACTCCAGCATACTTGAGTGGCATCACTGTAAATCTTTACTGTATATTTAGAATCTGAGTACAAAATTCTCCACTCTTGTTCTAAGATCTTCGTGTTACCATGTGATGATCATTGCCATGCCCATCGGCAAAGTCAGAGGTCAGAGTAGGCCGTGACCTTGAGGTCAAGCCCTCATTAGGCTACCGCTGTTCTGCCATGATTGATTAACTGACAGCCCAATCAGTGAACAGAACAGGTTGATGTATGTATTAGAGCCTGTGGTGTCATGCATAGATGTATGAGCCGAACGCAGACGGCAGCGCACCATCAGGACATCAACGCTAGCAGCAGGCGGCTAGACAGATGACTTTAGCACTTACTAGCACACACACGCACAAACACACACTCACACACACACACACACACCACTCTCTCCTGACTAAATAAAGCTCTGGTTATTTATTTCTGGCAGTCACGAGAGTGCTCTTCATCCTGGACTTGACGACAGGTCTATACTAAGAATGCACTGTTTGGAAAGTCTCCATAGGAATCATCTTCTCTGATGTGGTTACAAGAAAGAGCGGTTTGTTCGTCCTATCAGCAGGTCGGTGTTCTTGTACCAGTTGGGGTTTCCATGGATCAGGGTGAACCAGCATACGCAGAGATCTCAAAGGCCCGTGTCCCCTGGCTGTACTCCATTGCAATGTTCCAAAGACTTACACAGAAGTCATCAATCTTCCCCTTAGTCTATATATATTTCCCTTCTTTGTATAACACCTTTATATATTCAACACATACATACACATTTCTATCTATCTATCTATCTATCTATCTATCTATCTATCTATCTATCTATCTATCTATCTATCTATCTATCTATCTATCTATCTATCTATCTATCTATCTATCTATCTATCTATCTATCATCCGTTCGTTTGTACATTAGATATATAGTGTTCTATCCATCCATCTATCTGTCTATCATTATTTATATACACTGTATGTAGAGTACTATCTATCTATCTATCTATCTATCTATCTATCTATCTATCTATCTATCTATCTATCTATCTATGTAGTGTTCCATCCATCCATTGTTATATATGTAGAGTACTATCTATCTATCTATCTATCTATCTATCTATCTATCTATCTATCTATCTATCTATCTATCTATCTATCTATCTATCTATCTATCGTTATATATGTAGAGTTCTATCTATCTATCTATCGTTATATATGTAGAGTTCTATCTATCTATCTATCTATCTATCTACCTATCTATCTATCTATCTATCTATCTATCATCCGTTCGTTCGTACATTAGATATATAGTGTTCTATCCATCCATCCATCCATCCATCTATCTGTCTATCATTATTTATATACACTGTATGTAGAGTACTATCTATCTATCTATCTATCTATCTATCTATCTATCTATCTATCTATCTATCGTTATATATGTAGAGTTCTATCTATCTATCTATCGTTATATATGTAGAGTTCTATCTATCTATCTATCTATCTATCTATCTATCTATCTATCTATCTATCTATCTATCTATCTATCTATCGTTATATATGTAGAGTTCTATCTATCTATCTATCGTTATATATGTAGAGTTCTATCTATCTATCTATCTATCTATCTATCTATCTATCGTTATATATGTAGAGTTCTATCTATCTATCTATCTATCTATCTATCTATCGTTATATATGTAGAGTTCTATCTATCTATCTATCTATCTATCTATCTATCTATCTATCGTTATATATGTAGAGTTCTATCTATCTATCTATCTATCTATCTATCTATCTATCTATCTATCTATCTATCTATCTATCTATCTATAATCATTCATTATATATGTAGTGTTCCATCCATCCATCCATCCATCCATCCTTCCATCCATCTGTCTATCATTATATATACTGTATGTAGAGAACTATCTATCTATCCATATCTATCGTTTGTTCGTTATAAATGTAGTGTTCTATCCATCCATCCATCTATCTGTCTATCATTATATATACTGTATGCAGAGTACTGTCTGTCTATCTAGTGATAGTTCTATCTATCGCTCTATTTATCGTTACACCTATAATATTTTCTTTGAATTTAAATTCAGATTGAAATTGCAATTCTGCATCTAATTCGAAATTCAGGAATTCTTCATTTAGCTTTGAATGGTGCAAAACACTGTTGGATTCATAAAGACTGATAAACAAATTGCACGATGATTGACAGCTTACAGGAAAATGAAACCATTCGGATAAAAACACAGCTGCCTAGTGTAAACACAGTACGCTGGCTGTGCATTTGGGCCAGGTACACATCTGAACCCAACACACAAACTATTTTTACCCAGCTGACAACTGGAAAAGCACTTATCTTTGTAAAAGTCGAGCGGTATCATTTTCCATCATTTAGAGGCGTTTTATGACTACTGTGAGGCTCAAGGGTGCTAATTAAAATGGAATTTGGTCCCTTTTACTATATTTCGCGACAAGGTTCTGCTGTGCGTTTGTCAAATGGTGGTAACCGTGTTTTCTCAATTAGACAGTATAAAGCTGTCATTAGCTTTTCACTGAAGGAACAAATACTGTGTCAACCAGCCAAATTCCCTCACTTCTGGTACACGTGCAGCTCTGAAACAGTGCTGTTTTTGCGGCATGGTTCCATGGGTAAGAAAAGACACCATGGAGGATTTTGAGCTGACTAATATCTCACACCCCAATAATGCGAGTCTGTTTTCAGCTATTTTCTCGGAATGAATAGACACTCCTGTCTGTGAAAACTCTGTTTAGTTTGGGGAAACATATAATGGCAAGCAATTGGTCTGGAAGAGATCAAGTGATCAGCTGAAGAAGTATCTACTTAAAATGAAATGTGTGCACACTGGAGCAGCAGGCTTGATTTAACAGGATGTCTCGGTTAATGACCTGTAGACAGAGGGGAATTAGACGTCTCAGTATAATGACCCGCATTCATGAAGCAAATACATCTGATGAGGTTTTCCAAATTAAAATGATTTGAATACAAAATAGTTTGCTTAAAAGACGAACAACTCTTGCAAT
Source organism: Acrossocheilus fasciatus (assembly GCA_036784905.1). Lineage (NCBI taxonomy): Eukaryota > Metazoa > Chordata > Actinopteri > Cypriniformes > Cyprinidae > Acrossocheilus > Acrossocheilus fasciatus. The sequence continues at coordinate 24,361,190 of CM071949.1, read as the reverse complement.
ATATGATGACAAAATCAAAATTAGAATACAATTGAGAAGTATATTTCTTATCACGTGCAACTGTATTTTTTATTAATTACAATTACTTAGTTTTGTTACTATATACAAAAATTATTTGATATTATTTGATATATTGAAAATGTTATTTTTTATATTATTTATCAATTTAATAATATTTATTATTATTAATTATAATATGTATTTATTTACTTCTTTTCATACTTAAGCAAAACAGGCAAGAAACTTTTTTATTCGCATCTGGTTTCAGTGTATTTGCACAGTTTGTTACATACTTTTGCAACAACTATTAAAAATGTATTTTCAGGCAATATTTCATTTCCACGTGTCCATGCTGAGATCACTACTGTGAAGAACATTGCAGAACATTGCCAATGGCACATCCTTTTTTTTTTTTTTTTCAAGCCCGCCATCCGTTCCTGCAGGGTACAAAGCTGCCCTGCTATGAGGAGCATTTCCTGTTTCCCTCAACAGCCGTGATCTCAGGTAAGAGACCATTACAAGACTGCTGAGTTTGCTGAGACAGAAAGGAAGACGGTGGTTGCTCTTCAGGTAGCCGGCACAGTCTGCGGGTGGTATTGTTAAAGAACAAAGGCTAGACAAAGCAAATTCATGAGCGACGTCTATATTTCCAGGAAGACGCTTATGGAACAGACACAGTTTGTTCTGGTTTACCAGGCCAGCTAAGCAGGGGGCGAATAAATCTAATGCTTAAAAGAGGAAGCTACTGAATGACATCTTATGTTCATCAACTTCATACTAGAAAGTCTGCAATTAACCATCAGGCATCATCCGTTATAGTAATTGTGGGTAGGACAGACATTAATAATAGCATATGGCTGTGATTATTGCAAGATTATGAGCAGAATACCTTTCTGTTGCACTACAAAGTCAGACTATAAATATCAAATGGGTCTCATATTTATGCAGAGCAGAAAAAAATGAAACTGTCAAATCAGACTCAATATGAATAATAATGGGGAAAAAACCCATCTGGGCCATGTTTGTTGGATACAAACAAAGTCTAGTGTTTGTCTATTTCTTGGCTTCCTTGAGTATAATGTATTTTTTAATAGCACATTGTATCTCTATCAGACTGTGACTTGCCAGAAACGGTTTGCAGGCCAGATGTGTGAACTAAAAGCTGCAGTGAAGTTTTCAAATTTCCTTGA